>JAJHZJ010000742.1:0-459534 GCA_023548195.1 Bettongia penicillata ogilbyi
CCTTCGGGTTCGCCTCTGCCACAGTAAGAGGAATCCCCCTTAGCTATTTTCCTAGCCTCAGGTGTTATGAGACTATTTGCCCTCTCTGCTGTTTCTGCTGATTCAGGATTTTTCTGCGGAAATATTTCATGGTTCTTTCAAGGTCATCAAGGAGGGTGGAGAGAGCACGTACTGACTGCTCTGCCATCCTGGCTCCTGGAAGTTCAGATAGGTGACTTACAGACGTTTAATCTGCAGGCTGACAGTCTCAGGAGCTGCTGTGGCTGATATCTGGTGCTCAGTGGCTATCACTTGCTCTGCTCCTCTCTGTTGGTCTCTCCCTCTGGGCTGTGGCTACACTGGTTCTGCGTACTGCTGTCTCAGGTTTCCCTGGGGCTTCTCCACTCTGCTGCACTGGCCCCTGCGCTGTGCACTGCGGGCTTACTCCCACAGAACAGACCCTTCTCATGGACCTTCCAGTCAGTCCTGGGCTTTGAATCTGCCACAGTCTATGTCCTATTGGATTCTGCACCTCCAAAATTTGGTCAGATTTTCTTTTTAGAGGTATCTGAAGGAATTTGTCTAAGAGCTTCAATGAGTTGTTGCTCTCACTTTGTCATCTTGGCTCCACCCCTTTATCAGGGAAACTTGCTGCAAATATTTTTCCCTCAGTTTTCTGCTTTCCTTCTAATCTTGACTACATTGGTTTTTTGTGTGTTTGTGTGTGCGTATGTGCAAAACTTTTAAATTTAATTTATCAAAATTATTCTTTTTACTTCCTGTAATGTTTTCTCTCTCCTGTTTAGTCATAAATTCTTCCCTTATCCATAGATCTGACAGTTAAATATTATACGCTCCCCTAATTTGCTTATGATACCACCCTTTATGTCTAAATCATGTACCTATTTTGATCTTATTTTGGTATACCCTGTGAAATGTTGGTCTATACCTACTTTCTGTCAAACTGCTTTCCAGTTTTTCTGGAAATGTTTATCAAATGTTGAGTTCATACTCCACAAGCTTGGATTATCTACATTTATACCAAATATGAGATTACTATGGTCATTTACAACTATGTATTGGGTACCTCATCTATTCCACTGATCCACTCCATTTCTTAATTTGAGTCAGATTGTTTTGATGATTCCTGCTTTGTAATACTATTTGAGATTGCTACTACTAGACTATCTTCCTTCACATGTTTTTTCATTCAATCCCTTGTTACTCTTGGATTTCTGTTCTTCTACATGAATTTTGTTATTATTTCTTAGTAGTTCTATAATACAATTATTGGTAGTTTGTTATGACACTGAATAAGTAACTTAATTTAGTCAGAATAGTCATTTTATAATATTTTGTTAAAATATCAAAATATTTCAATATATTGCTATATTTATAACACAATTATATTGACTCAGCTTATGGGCAATTAATATGAAATACGTTTTCTAACATTTTATATCCTTTACTGTGACTTTGAATTCAAGTTCTTAAATATGAAAATAAAATACTGCTTTAAAGTATTTAGTTAAAAGCATTTTCATTTAAAGTACTTTAAAGTATTTAAAGTTTTTTTTTTCATAAAATGTCTTTCATTATCTACAGAAGATTTTCTCCCATCAATTGCATTATCTTCATGGAGGTCTATCGTTTACTTTTATCCTAAGCACTGAAAGGAAAAATCACCAAGTGCCCCATGATTTTGCCTAGGGGAACATGATAAATCATCCACCTTTCCAAGGAGAAACTTCAATTTAGCTACAACTTCTTGGGAATCATAAGTTCATAGGCTTATAGATTTAGAGATTGAAGGGACCTCAAAAGTTATCTAATCCAATTCTCTCATTTTTCAGATGGGGAAACTGAGGCTGAAAAAGCCTTATGACCACAGAGCTAAATGAACTCTTTTTTTAAAAAATATAAATTTATTTAATTAACATTTTACATTCAGTTTCACAAAATTTTGGGTTCCAAATTTTCTCCCCTTTTTTCCCCTCCCCCCACCCCAATACACTGAGCATTCTAATTTTGCCTATCACCAATCTGCCCTCTCTTCTATCCTCCCTCCCTTCTCTTGTCCCCATCTTCTCTTTTGTCCTGTAGGGCCAGATGACTTTCTATTCCCCATTAACTGCATTTCTTATTTCCTAGTAGCAAGAACAATACTAAACAGTTGTTCCTAAAACTTTGAGTTCCAAATTCTCCCCATCCCTTCCTCCCCACCCATTCCCTTTGGGAGGCAGGCAATTCAATACAGGCCCTATCTGTGTAGTTTTGCAAATGACTTCGATAATAGTCGTGTTGTGTAAGACTAACTGTATTTCCCTCCATCCTATCCTGCCCCCCATTGTTTCTATTCTGTCCTTTGATCCTGTCCCTCCCCAAGAGTGTTGACTTCAAATTGCTCCCTCCTCCCATTGCCCTATCTTCCATCGTCTCCCCCACCTTGCTTATCTCCTTTGCCCCCACTTTCCTGTATTGTAAGATAGGTTTTCATACCAAAATGAGTGTGCATTTTATTCCTTCCTTAAGTCGAATGTGATCAGGGTAAACTTGTTTTTTTCTCAGCTCTCCTCTTTTCCCCTCCACTAAAAAGTCTCCTGCTTGCCTCTTGAATGAGATATAATTTACCCCATTCCATTTCACCCTCTCTCCTCCCACTACATTTCTCTCTCACCATTTACTTTAATTTCTTTTAAGATATGGTCCCATCCTATTCAATTCACTCTGTGCTCTCTGTCTCTGTATGTGCGTGCATGTGTGTATGTGTGTGTGCATGCACACGTGTACATGTGTGTGTGTGTGGTCCCACCAACTACCCAGATACTGAAAAGTTTTAAGAGGTACAAATATTGTCTTTCCATGTAGGAATGTAAACAGTTCACTTTTGGTAAGTACCTTATGACTTCTCTTTGCTGTTTACTTTTTCATGCTTCTTCTCATTCTTGTGTTTGAAAGTCAAATGTTCTTTTCAGCTCTGGTCTTTTCATCAAGAATGCTTGAAAGTCCTCTGTTCCATTGAAAGACCATATTTTCCCCTGAAGTATTATACTCAGTTTTGCTGAGTAGGTGATTCTTGGTTTGAGTCCTAGTTCCTTTGACTTCTGGAATATCCTATTCCATGCCCTTCGATCCCTTAATGTAGAAGCTGCTAGATCTTGAGTTATCCTGATTGTATTTCCACAATACTGGAATTGTTTCTTTCTAGCTGCTTGCAAGATTTTCTCCTTGACCTGGGAACTCTGTAATTTGGCCACAATGTTCCTAGAAGTTTCTCTTTTTGGATCTCTTTCAGGCGGTGATCAATGGATTCCTTCAATACTTATTTTGCCCTCTGGTTCTAGAATCTCAGGGCAGTTTTCTTTGGTAATTTCATGCAAGATGATGTCTAGGCTCTTTTTTTGATCATGACTTTCAGGTAGTCCCATAAGTTTTAAATTGTCTCTCCTGGATCTATTTTCCAGGTCAGTTGTTTCTCCAATGAGATATTTCACATTCTCTTCCATTTTTTCATTCTTTTGGTTTGTTTTATGATTTCTTGGTTTCTCAGAAAGTCATTAGACTCCATCTGTTCCATTCTAATCTTGAGAGAACTATTCTCTTCAGTGAGCTTTTGAACCTCTTTTTCCATTTGGCTAATTTTGCTTTTGAAAGCATTCTTCTCCTCATTGGCTTTTTGAACCTCTTTTGCCAATTGAGTGAGCCTATTTTTCAAGGTGTTGTTTTCTTCAGCATTTTTTTGGGTCTCCTTTAGCAAGGTATTGACCTGTTTTTCATGCTTTTCTTGCATCTCTCTCATTTCTCTTCCCAGTTTTTCCTCCACTTGTCTAACTTGCTTTTCAAAATCCTTTTTGAGCTCTTCCATGACCTGATCCCACCAGACATCCCCCTGGGATGTCTGGGATACAGAGACCCCGACCTCCACTCTTTCCCTGATGGTAAGAATAGTTCCTCGTCATCAGAATTGAAAGGCGGGGGAACATCTGTACCCCATCAAAGTAGCTTTCTATAGTCTTATTTTTCTTCCCTTTTCTAGGCATTTTCCCAGCCAGTTACTTGACTTCTGAGATTCCTGTCCACCCCTGCCTAGATTCACCCAGCTAGTGCTTGGGGTCTGAGATTTACATGGGCTTTCCGTGGCTTGCGGGACTGCTATTCAATGTGAGCTTAAGTTCTGGTGCTCAGGTGGGGGTAGGGCTGCCTCCCAGGCTCAGTTCCCTCAGGGGCTTTATGCAGAGACCTTCAGCAATGGAGCAGGTGGGGGCAGGGCCGTCTCCCAGGCTCAGTTCCCTCAGGGGGTTTATGCAGAAACCTTTGGTAATGGCCCTGAACTGCTGCCTGCTGCTTTGGGAGTCCTGGGCCACTGCTGCTGCCTCTGCTGCTGCCTCTGCTGCTGCCTCCCAAGGGGGCCCGAGTCACGGAGACACCCCGCTCCCCTCTCAGCCAGCCCAGACGTCTCTCTCACTGACCTGTAGCGTCTGTGGGTGGAGGGACCTTAGCGGCTGCTGGAGATTCCATCCCTGAAACCTGATCGGATCTGCTCCTCTGGGGCTGCCCGGCCAGGGCAGCACAGGGATGGACTCCGCTGTCCGGAGCATGATGGACCCCTGGGAACGGCTCTCCAGGGCTCTCTGGAACAGAGATCTTTTCCACTGTGTTTCTGTGCACCTTGGAGTGCTCCAGAATTTGTGGGGAGTTCTTTTTGCAGGAAATATATGGGCTGTGGGTTTGGAGCTAGCATACAGGAGTCGTTCTACTCTGCCATCTTGGCTCCTCCCCCAGAGCTAATGAATTCTTAAAGGCAAGATTTAAAACTGTCATTTATAATGAGTGTAGTAACATAGCTATTTTGCTGTGTCAACTTATTGGACTTTCAATTGAGATCACAGAATTAAATTCTTTTATTTTTTTGTAGGTAGCATGGTAGTTTGACTTTTTTATCTAGTTCAATTCCCATAACTCTTTGCTGATAGTATGCACTTTTAAGAAAAGTATGAGTTGAATTAACTGGAAAAAATCCTTTCTGATTTTTAGAATCTGAGGTTCCCTTTTCCACCTCTTTGTTATCCTCATAGTAGAACCTCAAGGAAACCCAACAGTACTGAAGGCCATTTTATATTTTTGTCCATTTCATTAGCTATCATGATTAAAAATGACATGATAACCTATTTCTGGTGATAAGCCTATGCTGGTGCTCAGATATGAGAGATATAATCATGCTTGGGTCAGTCTTTGAGGGTTTTTTCACTGTTAGCATAGAATTCAAGAATACCGGCTTGCAACCACGCATTATTAGTAAGACTTTTAGAGAAAATTATGAACTCCTGTGTACTTGTTAAAATTTGATTTCCTAAGGGCTCTGTGTTCAATTAAGAGAAATAGAAAAAAAATTCCATATTCTTTTTCTCCTTTAAAAGAAGTAATTAGAACATTGCAAAAGAATTCAACATGGTACAATCTTCCTTCTAAGTAGGCTACTATCATTCCTACCTCTCATTCTTAACTCATTTGGAATACCCTAAGTTGATTAGAAACATGTTTTTGCTTTTTGTTAACATTGCAGTGACTACAGGTGACCTCCTCTTTCCAGAAAGAATCTTTTTTGCAACAATGAAGTACAGTTAAGCAAAACAAAACAAAGCAAAAGACCCCACCCCATTGAACATATCTTTTAAATATGCCAAAATCCATACCTGTAGTCTACCACCCATCTGCTGAACAAAGAGAGGCATGCTTCATTATTAGTCCTCTGAATTCAAGATTGGTTAATGTATTCCTTGACCATAGTTCTCATTTCACTACATTTTTAAAATTAGTTTTTTGTTGCTTTGTATTTAACAAATATGAAACACGATCATTTCTATATACACAGAAGTATAAAAATAAGATTATCAATGTTAGGGTGGGGTTGAAAAAACTTGATTTTTGCCTCATTGCCTTGACTAGGTGAGAATAAATTTTTTAACAGAATCATACAATCAGAATTGAGTGGGACCAAGGCCTGTACACCTCCTTGAATCAATCAAAAACATTGTGTGAGAGACTGAATCATGCCTAAGTAATTTGTATAAAAAAGGAGAACCTATCTCAGAAAGAAGGGGGTTAGAGACTCAGGATATGTATTTGAGATATTGAAGCAAGAATATTCAGCACACTTTTGAGGAGGCAAGGAAAGATTGAGCTAAAATAAGGAAGGGAGATAAAAAGAGGAAGTACTGGCTCTACAGGAACCTTGGAGAGAAGGAGTGAAGCTCGAGGAAGTCATAGGAAAAGATCAGTTCTTTCCTCAACTTCTCCTGATGCCTGTCTATTCACAGACAATATAACACAATCTGCTGTTTTGTAACCTAAATGTTTCCAGTAAGTAGAATTTTCTGACAAAAAGTCAACTAGAGATAAATGTAAAGTAAGATTAGGCAGAAAGCTCAACTTCTACTAGGTGATAGGAATTTCCCTAACTGGGAACTCAGAGTGATTTTGACTGAATTCAGAACTTGTCCTCTAAAATAAACCTCAGAGAGCCAAAGAGGAGGGAAACAAATGTCATTATATTGTCCCTTCCCACACTCTGGCTTAAAATGACCTAATTATTATAACAGGGTATTATGTACATAAAGCTATGAATCTACTAAATACAATTAACATTTTTATAAAGAATATTAAAAATCAACCTACTGTTTGATAAACCCAAGGACCCCAGCTTCTGGGATAAAAACTCACTGTTTGACAAAAATTGCTGGGAAAACTTGATAACAGTGTAACAGAAACTAGGCATCACATATGGCTGACACCGTATACAAGAACAAAGTTCAAATGGGTACATGATCTAGGTAAGGCTGATATCATGGCAAAATTAGTGGAGCAAGGAATAGAGTATTTATCAGATTTATGGAGAAGGAAAGAATTTTTGACTAAAGAAGAGATAGAAAGCATTATGAAGTACAAGATGGATAATTTTGATTACATTTACCTGAAAAGTTTTTACACAACCAAACACAATGCAACCAAGGTTTAGAGGGATGCAGAAAAGTGGGAAAGAATTTTTGCAGCTAGTGTCTGTGATCAAGACCTCATTTCTAAAATATATAGAGAGCTGAGTCAAATGTACAAAAATACAAGTCATTCCCCAATTGATAAATTGTCAAAGGATATGAACAGGCAATTTTCAAAGGAAGAAATTAAAGATATCTATAGTCATATGAAAAAAATGCTCTAAATCACTGTTGATTAGAGATCTGCAAATCAAAACAACTCTAAGGTACCACATCACACCTATCAGATTGGCTAACATGACAGAACAAGAAGATGATAAATGTTGGAGAGGATGTGGGAGAGTTGGAACACAAATTCATTATTGGTGGAGCTGTGAGCTGATCCAACCCTTCTGGAGAGCAATTTGGAACTATGCCCAAAGGGCTACAAAAATGTGCATACCCTTTGACCCAGCAATATTGCTTCTAGGACTGTATCCCCAAGAGATCATAAAAATGGGAAAGGGTCCCACATGTACAAAAATATTTATAGCAGTTCTCTTTGTGGGGGCCAAAAACTGGAAATCAAGGGGATGCCCATCAATTAGGGAATGGCTGAACAAGATGTGGTATGTGAATGTAATGGAATACTATTTTGCTATGAGAAAGATGAACAGAAAGACTTCAGAGAGGCCTGGAAAGACTTACATGATCTGATGCTGAGTGAAAGGAACAGAACTAGGAGAACTTTGTGCACAGTAACGACCACAGTGTGCAAGAGTTTTTTTCTGGTAGACTTGAAACTTCACTGCAATGCAAGGACTGAAAAAAATTCCCAATGGTCTTTTAAGACAAAATGCCTTCCACATCCAGAGAAAGAACTACAGAGTTCAATTGCAGAATATAGCAGAGCATTTTCTTTTGTATTATGTTTTGGTTTGTTATATGATTTCTCCCATTCATTTTAATTCTTCTACACAGCATGACTATAGTGAAAATGTATTTAATAGGAGTGTATTGTAGAACCTATATAAAATTGTATGCCATCTCAAGGAGGGAGTGGGGAAATAAGGGTTAAGGGAGGGAGGGCAGAAAAAAATCTAAGATATATGGAAGTGATTGTGGAACACTGAAAATAAATAAAATTGATTAAAAAAACAGAAAAAAAGAATATGAAAAATTTTCTTAATGATGACCCCAAGAAGTGATAATTATAATATTATGTTAATGATAACGATATGTACGTGTATACATATATATGTATGTATATATATATATATGTATATAGTATTTAAAGTACTTTTTATCATAATATGCCAGTGAGTCAGGTATTATAAGTATTTTTTATTCCATTTTATAAAGATGAAATTCAGAGAGGTAAGTCCCTTATTCCTGGTCATATAGTTACTGTGCTTTATAACTAGAATTTGAATCCAGGTCTCCTGACATCAAATCTAGTGATCTTTTAACTATGCTAAGATGCTTTACATTGAAAAAAAAAAGGAAGGTGGAAGTGGGGTACATTCATTAAGTCAGGAAAGTATTACATGCATTTACCTCAAAAATAAACTTAGAAACAGATTTCTGAACCTGGAGTCAAGAAGACCTGAATTTAAATCTGGCCTTAGACACTTACTGTGGGAATCTGGACAACTTACTTAGCCATTGCCTCAGTTTTCTCATCTGTAAGATGGGTATAATAACAGCACCTATCTCCTAAGGCTGTTGTGAGGATCAAGTAAGGGAATAATTGTAAAGTATTTAGCACAGTGTGTGACACAAGTAAGTGCTATATAAATGTTAGCTATTAGCTATTCTCCTATCCTGTACAAGATGACTAATCTGAACTTGACTGGCACTGCAGTAGCTGTTCCCCTTTGAATGCTTACTATATGACTTAGCTCTGAAGGATAAGTTTGAAGAATTGCAAGACAAACATGTTTCCTCAACCTTTCTAGATCCTTAGCCACAACAATGCCAACAAGAACAACCACCATGACTAAGAGATGTCCATACAACTCACGAATGGAGAAGATATTAAGTCTAATGAATAACCACCTCTTCTAAGAAAGTGTCTTTGATCAATTCCAATTAATGTTTCCCTTTATAGAGGTTTTAATAAATAATATTAACTAGTTTTTGCTAAAAAATTAAACAGTAGAAGTCTTATTTTAGGATTAGTAGGAAGTAAATGTAAGGAAAAACTGCAAAGTAAAAGGAGAGTACAGGTAGAGGAATAGCATGGTAGGATGATGGAGAAAGTATGAGGTTTCACTGGAAGCCATAAGTGATGGGGAAAGTAAGTAAAAATCAAAGAAAGGATGCAGAATGAGCACAATCACAAGAAACAGCTGAGAAGAGTTGTAGGATCATATGCATTCTTTGGGGGCTTACAGGGCTAATTTCAAGGTCAGAAGAACTTCTTGTTTATCCAACCCAATAAACATTTACTGAGGACCTACTATGTGCTAAATACTGTGCTAAATGCTGGGGATACAACAGATAAAAAGACAGTCCCTGTCTTTAAGAAGTTTACAATCGAAAGGGGGAAACAACACACAAAAGAGGCAGGAAGGGAGGGGTAATGGGACATCAGGAAGTCCTGGGAGTGAAGGCATCTTGTTCAAAGAAGCTGAAACCAAGCAGAGTAGCAGATATAAAATGGACTAATCTGAAAGACCAGTTTCTGCCTTCTCTAAAGGACAGCACTGAGAAGAGTTTGGCACTCTGCCACTCTGCCCTCCAGTCCTCCAGTCAGAGGATAGAGGAGGTTGAGGAAGGTGGTGTCAGTTAAGGTTTAAGTCAACAGCATGGAGATCAGAATAGGTTATGTGTTCATCCTGGGAAGAAAATTTTGCTCTGTGGAGTTGAAATCCGGTAGAGTAGCAGATGTAAAGTGAAGAATAGAGTACTAAATGTTAGAACTAACTTATTAAATATTAAATATTCAGATGGATCTGTCAACTCATTGTGGTGGATATTCCCTTTTCATCAGTTCACAAGTCCTTCATCCCTATAGGTCATATCTCAGCCCCAGGCACATATTACAAATTGATGAACATTCTGAATGAGATGTCCCATATGTATCTCAATTGCAACATTTGAACAGAATATATTATATTTTCATTCAAACTTACTCCTCTTCCAACTATACTTATTTCTGATACCTTCTTCTCTTTAGTTAGGCTCATAACCTCAGTGTCATTTTTGACTCCTCACTTACCCCACACATAAAAACATCTACCAAACCCTGTTTTTATCAATACAACATTTCTTTCATCTTCTCTGCTCTCACATGGGTATCACCTCATCACATCATCATTGATCACTAGGATCACTGCCTTTGTGTGTGTGTATGTGTGTGTGTGTGTGTGTGTGTGTATGTGTACTATAGATGACTTCTAATTGGTTTCCTTGTTTCAATTCTTTCCCTTCTCCAAACCATCCAGCAAGTGATTTTTCTAAATTAAAGATAGCTACCAAAATGATTTCTTTAAGTGAATATCAGACCACGTGACCCTCCTGCTTAAAAACAAAAAAAACCATTCCCTATTTTCTGTGGTAAAAATACAAACTCCTCTGTCATGTAAAGACTTTCACAACCTGGCCACATTCTATATTTGTATCAGTATTAGCATAATCTCCTTTACAGATTTGTTGTTGTTGGAGTGGTTTTCCATTTCCTTCTCCAATCATTTTAAAGTTGAGAAAACTGAGGGTGAAGCCAAGATAGTGGAGTAGAAGCAGGGAGCTGCTAGAGCTCTCCCCCTCTAAAACCCTCCAAAAAATCTGTAAAAAATGACTCGAAACAAATTCTAGAGCATCAGAAGTCACAAAATGACAGACTGAAGTCAATTTACAGCACAAGACAATAGACAAGATTGGCAGTAAGGGACTATGGCATTGTGCTTGGAGTCAAGAACAGTTTGGCATGGGTCACACTGGCACAGATGGAGCATTATCAGACCTTAGAGGACTAAATTGCTGGAAGGTGTTGCTGTTTCCACACTTATCAACCCACAAACACCAAAGACAGCTTTAAAGATCAGAGGGAAAAACCCTCACCTGGCTGAGAGGGGAAAGTGGTCTAGCCCAAGCCCTAGATATGGCCTAGGCCCTAGCCCCAGGATGGGGGCAGCCACTGCTGAAGCAGAGGCTGATTCTGGAGCCTTCCACTGAACAAAGAGCTCAAAAGTCAAGTAATTGCCTGGGAAAATGAGAAAACAGGGGAAAAAGAAATGGACTATAGATTTTTACTTTTTTGGTGAAGAGCTATTTAATTATGTCATTAGTGACAAGGAAGATCAAAACACAGAACCAGAAGAAGACAGCAAAGATAAAACTCCTGTATCAAAGTCTCCAAGAAAAATATGAATTGGTCTCAGGTCATGGAAGAGCTCAAAAACGATTTTGAAAATCAAGTAAGAGTAGAGCAAAAATTAGGAAGAAAAATGAGAGTGATGCAAGAAAATTATGAAAAACGAGTCAACAGCTTGCTAAAGGAGATCCAGAGAAATACTGAAGAAAATTTCACCTTAAAAATAGAATAACCCAAATGGCAAAAGAGGTCCAAAAAGTCAATAAGGAGAAGAATGCCTTAAAAAGCAGAATGGGACAAATGGAAAAAGAGGTCCACATGTTCAATGAAGAAAACAATTCCTTAAAACTAGAATGGAGCAAATGGAAGCTAAGGACGTCATGAGAAATCAAGAAATTAAAAAACAGGGGGGGGGGGGGGGCGGAGCCAAGATGGCGGAGTAGAAGGACACACGTTTAAAAGCTCCGAAACCAAAAGCCCATAGAATTAATGTAAAAAGAGTCCCCCATAGCTTCTGGGTGAATACAAGGTGTGCAGAAGCAGAGTGGAAGAGATTTCCGTTCCGGGGAGCCCTGAAGACCCGTCCCCAGGGTCCAGCACGCCCCGGAAAGTAAACTCGACCCCCAGCGCTGCCCTGGCCGAGGCCGCAGAGAAGCTGATCCGAGCAGGCTTCAGAGACGGAAGCTCCAGCAACCGGGAAAGTCCCTACTCCCACAGAAGCTACAGGTCAGTGAGAAAGAAAGCTGGGCTGAAGGAGAGGGGAAGCGAGGCGTCTCCGTGACTCGGGCCCCCTCGGGAGGAAGCGGCGGCGGTGGGCCGGCGGGCGGGGACGGGGGCAGGAAGCGGCGGAGGCAGAGGTGTGGGCGGCGGCTGAGGAAGCAGTGGCCCAAGACTCAGGAATTCCCCAGCAGCAGGCAGGATCTTCATTACGGAAGATTCCCGCATAAAACCTGACAGAGCTGAGCCTGGGAGACGGCCCTGCCCCCAGCCCGCTCTGTTACTGAAGGCTTCTGCTTAAAGCCCCCAAGGGACTGGGATTTGGGAGGCGGGCCCCCCACCCCGCCCCCACCCTTTCCATTCCTGAAAGTCTCTGAATAAAGCCCCCGGGGGATCAGTCTCGGAGACAGCCCTGGCCCCACCCCAGCACCTGAACTAAAGCTCACTGATTGACAGCCGGCAGGAGGAAAGCCCATTTAAATCTCAGAGGCCAATCATTCTTGATGAAAAAACCAGAGCTGAAAAGAAAATTTGACTTTCAAACACAAGAATGAGAAGAAGCATGAAAAAGTAAATAGCAAAGAGAAGTCTTAAGGGACTTACCATGAGTGAACTGTTTACATTCCTACATGGAAAGACAATATTTGTAACTCTTAAAACTTTTCAGTATCTGGGTAGTTGGTGGGACCACACATACACATGTACACGCATGCACACACATACACACATGCACACACATACAGAGATAGAGAGCACAGATTGAACTGAATAGGATGGGACCATACCTTAAAAGAAACCAGGGTAAATGGTGAGAGAGAAATGTAGGGGGAGGGAAAGGGAAGGGGGTAACTATATGTCGTTTAAGAGGCAGGTAGGAGTTTTTCTTAGTGGAGGGAAAAAGAGGAGAGCTGAGAAAAAAAAAAAAAAACAAGAAGTTTACCCTCATCACATTTGACTAAACGAAGGAGTGAAATGCACACTCATTGTGGTATGAAAATCTATCTTACAGTATAAGACAGTGGGGGAGAAAGAGATATTGCAAGGGGGGGGATGATGGAAGGGAGGGCAAAGGGAGGAGGGAGCAATTTGAAGTCAACACTTGGGGAAGGACAGGATCAAAAGACAGAAGAGAAACAATGAGGGGCAGGTTAGGAGGGATGGTAATCCAGTTAGTCTTACACAACACGACTATCAGGGAGGTCATTGGCAAAACTACACAGATATGGCCTATATTGAATTGCCTGCTGTCCCAAAGGGAATGGGTGGGGAGGGAGGGATGAGGAGAATTTGGAACTCAAAGTTTTAGGAACAACTGTTTAGTATTGTTGTTGCAACTAGGAAAGAAGACATACAGTTAAGGAGGAATAGAAAGTCATCTGGCCCTACAGGAGAAAAGAGAAGATGGAGACAAGGGGAAGGGAGAGATGACAGAAGAGAGGGCAGATTGGAGATAGGGAAAATTAGATTGCTTGGGGTATTGGGGTGGGGGGAGGGGAGGAAAAGGGGAGAAAATTTGGAACCCAAAAAATTTGTGAAAATGAATGTAAAAAATTTAAATAAATAAATAAATTTAAAAAAAAAGAAATTAAAAAACAAAGCCAAAATATTTTAAAATAGAAGACAATTGAAGCATGTCATTGAAAAAAAAAATAACTGACCTGGAAAATGGATCCAGAAGAGATAATTTAAAAATTATTGGACTACCTGCAAGCCATGATTTTAAAAAAAAAAGAGCTTAGACATCATTGTTCAAGAAATTAAAAAGAAAAAGTGGGGGGTGGAGCCAAGGTGGTGGAGTAGAAGGACGCAAGTTTACGAGCTCTGAAACCACAGCCCATAGAATTAATGTAAAAAGAGACCCCCATAACTTCTGGACCACTGAAAGGTATACAGAAACAGAGTGGAAGAGATTTCCATTCCAGAGAGCCCCGGAGAGCCGTCCCCAGGGTCTGTTGCACCCCGGAAAGTGGACCACACCCCAGCGCTGCCCTGGCCGCGGCCCCAGAGAAGCTGACCCGAGCAGGCTTCAGGGACAGAGGCTCCGGCAGCCGGGAAAGTCCCTCCGCCCACAGAAGCTACAGGTCAGTGAGAGAGACGGCTGGCTGGCTGAGGTAAGCGGGGTATCTCCGTGACTTGGGCCCCCTCGGGAGGAAGCAGCGGCAGCAGAGGCGGGGGCAGCGGCGGAGTTAGAGGCGGGGATGGCGGTGGAGGCAGCGGGCGGAGGCAGCAGCGGCTGCGGCCCAAGACTCCCCCAGCAGCAGGCAGGATCTTCATTACTGAAAGACTCTGCATAAACAACCTGAGGGAGCTGAGCCTGGGAGACGGCCCTGCCCCATCCCGCTCCATCACTGAAGGCCTCTGCATAAAGCCTGTGAGGGAACTGAGCCTGGGAGGCAGCCCTGCCCCCACCCCAGCACCAGAACTAAAGCTCACATTGATTTGCAGCTGGGCCATTGATTAGCAGGCGGGTGGCACGGAAAGCACATTTGAATCTCAGACCCCAAGCACTAGCTGGGCGGATCTAGGCAGGGGTGGACAGGAATCTCAGAAGTCAAGTAACTGGCTGGGAAAATGCCTAGAAAAGGGAAGAAAAATAAGACTATAGAGAGTTTTTTCCAACAAATGCAAATGATCCCAACTTTCGGATCTGATGACGATGAGGACATAGTCTTGCCATCAAGAAAAGGCGTGGAGGGCGGGGCCTCTGTATCCCAGACATCCCAGGGGGATGTCGGGTGGGCTCAGGCCTTGGAAGAGCTCAAAAAGGATTTTGAAAATCAAGTTAGACAGGTGGAGGAAAAACTGGGAAGAGAAATGAGAGAGATGCGAGAAAAGTATGAAAAACGGGTCAATACCTTGGTAAAGGAGACCCAAAAAAATGCTGAAGAAAATAACACCTTGAAGAATAGGCTCACTCAATTGGCAAAAGAGGTTCAAAAAGCCAATGATGAGAAGAATGCTTTTAAAAGCAGAATGAGCCAAATGGAAAAAGAGGTTCAAAAGCTCACTGAAGAGAATAGTTCTCTCAAAATTAGAATGGAACAGATGGAGTGTAATGACTTTCTGAGAAACCAAGAAATCACCAAACAAAACCAAAAGAACAAAAAAATGGAAGAGAATGTGAAATATCTCATGGGAAAAACAACTGACCTGGAAAATAGATCCAGGAGAGACAATTTAAAAATTATGGGACTACCTGAAAGCCATGATCAAAAAAAGAGCCTAGATATCATCTTCCATGAAATTATCGAGGAAAACTGCCCTGACATTCTACAACCAGAGGGCAAAATAAGTATTGAAAGAATCCATTGATCACCACCTGAAAGAGGTCCAAAAAGAGAAAACTCCTAGGAACATTGTGGCCAAATTCCAGAACTCCCAGCTCAGGGAGAAAATATTACAAGCAGCTAGAAAGACAATTCCAGTATTGTGGAAATACAATCAGGATAACACAAGAGGTAGCAGCTTCTACATTAAGGGATCGAAGGGTGTGGAATAGGATATTCCAGAAGTCAAAGGAACTAGGATTCAAACCAAGAATCACCTACCCAGCTAAACTGAGTATAATACTTAAGGGGAAAATATGGTCTTTCAATGAAACAGAGGACTTTCAATCATTCTTGATGAAAGACCAGAGCTGAAAAGAAAATTTGACTTTCAGACACAAGAATGAGAAGAAGCATGAAAAAGTAAACAGCAAAGAGAAGTCTTAAGGGACTTACCAGAAGTAAGCTGTTTACATTCCTACATGGAAAGACAATATTTGTAACTCTTAAAACTTTTCAGTATCTGGGTAGTTGGTGGGACCACACACACACATGTACACGCATGCACGCACACACACATACACACATGCACACACATACAGAGACAGAGAGCACAAAGTGAATTGAATAGGATGGGTCAATATCTTAAAAGAAATTAAGGTAAATAGTGAGAGAGAAATGTAGTCGGAGGAAAGAGGGTGAAATGGAATGGGGTAACTATATGTCATTTAAGAGGCAAGTAGGAGACTTTTTAGTGGAGGGAAAAAGAGGAGAGCTGAGGGAAAAAAAAAAAGAAGAAGTTTACCCTCATCACATTTGACTAAAGGAATGAATAAAATGCACACTCATTTTGGTATGGAAACCTATCTTATACTATAGGAAAGTGGGGGAGAAGGAGATAAGCAAGGGGGGGGATGATGGAAGGGAGGGCAAAGGGAGGAGGGAGCAATTTGATGTCAATACTTGGGGAGGGACAGGATCAAAAGACAGAAGAGAAACAATGAGGGGCAGGGCAGGATGGAGGGTAATTCAGTTAGTCTTACACAACATGACTCTTATCGAAGTCATTTGCAAAATTACACAGATATGGCCTATATTGAATTGCCTGCCTTCCCAAAGGGAATGGGGTGGGGAGGGAGAGATGGGGGAGAATTTGGAACTCAAAACTTTAGGAACAACTGTTTAGTATTGTTGTTGCTACTAGGAAAGAAGACATACAGTCAATAAGGAATAGAAAGTCATCTGGCCCTACAGGAGAAAAGAGAAAATGGAGACAAGAGAAGGGAGGGATGACAGAAGAGAGGGCAGATTTGGAGATAGGGAAAATTAGAGTGCTTGGGGTATTGGGGTGGTGGGAGGGGATAAAAGGGGGAGAAAATTTGGAACCCAAAATTTTGTGAAAATGAATGTAAAAAGTTAAATAAAACAAATTTTAAAAAAAGGAAAAGTGACCTAATATTCTAGAACTAGAGAGTAAAATAGATATTGAGAGAATCCACTGATTGCCTCCTGAAAGAGGTCACCAAAGGAAAACTCCTAGGAATATTGTAGCTAAATTCCAGAGTTCTCAGGTCAAGGAGAAAAATATTACAAGCAACCAAAAAGAAATAATTGAAGTACTGTGGAAACACAATCAAGATCACACAAGTTTTAGTAGCTTCTACACTAAGGGATCAGAGGTCTTGGAATATGATATTTCCTAAGTCAAAGGAGATAGGATTAAAACGAAGAATCACCTATCCTGCAAAACTGGGTATAATACTTCAGGGAAGAAAATGGAACTTCAGTGAAATAGGGTACTTTCAAGAATTTCTGTTGAAAAGACCAGAGCAGAATAGAAAGTTTCACTTTCAGTTACAAGAATCAAGAAAAGCATGAAAAGGTAAACAGGAAAGACAAACCATAAGTACCTTATTAAAGTTTAACTGTTTACATTCCTACATGGAAAGATGATATTTGTAACTCCTGAGACCTTTCTCAGCATTAGCATAGTTGGAAAGAATATATACATACATACACACATATATACATATATATACACACATATATGCATATATACACACATACATATATATGTATGTGTATATGTTTATATGTGTGCATATGTATGTGTGTAAGTATATACATACAGACATACACGTATTTTATATAAATGGAGAGAGAGAAAGGAGAGAGAAAAGGGGCAGGATTAACAAAATGTGAAGTGATAATATCCAAAAAAGATGATTAAATGTTGAGAAGAACGTATTAGGAGAAAGAGAAAGGGAAAAGTAGAATGTAGCAAATCATCTCACATAAAAGAACCAAGAAAGAGATTTTCCAATGGAGGGGAAGAAGGAGAAGAGGACAGGGAATAAGTGAACTTAACTTTCATTAGTTTTGGCTTTAGCGGGGAATCACATACACACTCAATTGGTTATGGAAGTTTATCTTACTGTACAGGAAGGTAGGGAGGAAGGGAATAAGAGAAGAGGGATAATAGAAGGGATGGCCTATTAGGGGAAAGAGTAATTGGAAGAAAACATTTTGTAGATGGACACATCAAAGGAGAGAATAGAATAAATGGTGGGCAAGACAGGATAGAGGGAAAAATAGTTAGCCTTTCACAGCACAACTGTTACAGAAGTATTTTCCATGACTACACATGTGTAAACTTTGTCGAACTGCTTGCCTTCTCAATGAGGGTGGATAGGCAGAACGGAAGGGAGAAATGGAGGGTGAAACAGAATAGAGGGAAATACAATATTTCATAACATGAGTGTTATGGAAGTGTTTTGCATGATGACATATGTATAACCTTTATCAAATTGCTTGCTTTCTCAAAGAGGGTGGATGGGGAGGAGGAAAGGGAGAGGATGTGGAACTCAAAGCTTTGAAAATGAATGTTAAAAATTGTTTTTACATTCAATTAGGAAATAAGATATATAGGCAATGGGATATAGAAATCTATCTTGTCCTACAGGAAAATAAATGGAATGCAATGGGGGGGGGGGGCGGTGATAGAAGAGAGTGCAGATTGGAGGAAAGGGTAATCAGAATATACGCTGTCCTGTGGTGGGGGAAAGGTGGAGATGGGGAGAAAATTTGAAATTCAAAATTCTGTGAAAGTAAATGCTGAAAACTGTAAATAAAAAAAAAATTAAAAGATGAGGAAACTCAGGAAAATAGGGTTGAGTGACTTGTCCAGGATTACAGTTAGTAAGTGTCTGAGGTCAGATTTGAACTCATGAATATGAGTCTTCCTGACTCCAGGTCAGGCACTCTATTCTATGCACCACCCAGCTGCCCTTTACATATACTCAGATTCAAAGAAATTGTCCTTCTTCGTGTTTTTTCATGACTGGTTCCTCCTTATTTCTGCTCCTTTGAAGCTCTAGTTTCATTTAAAGCTCTCTTCAGACACCACCTTCTATACTGATTCTCCCTGGATTTAGTGCCCTTTCCCAAAAATTATCTTGGAAATTTTACACACACACACACACACGCACATGCACACGCACACCGCACACACACATGCACACACACAAGCACACACACACGTTTATATACAAATATATGCACATATATTTAAATATATACATGTTGTCTCCCATTACGAGATTATAAATTGATCAGTGGTAGAAACATTTGTCTTTATATCCCCATTATCTACACTGGTTGATATCTGGCCCATAGTAGGTGCTTAATAAAACGTTTGTTGATTGATTCATGCCTACCTCTGCTGCTAAATCTTGTGTCACCTGATTTTGATTCCACCATATTCAAATTATTTATTTGTGGCTGCTTGTAATATTTTCTCCCTGACCTAGGAACTCTGGAATTTGGCTACAATATTCCTAGGAGTTTTTCTTTTGGGATTTATTTTAGTAGGTGATCAGTGGATTCTTTAACCATCTATTTTGCCCTCTAGTTCTACAATATCAGAAAAGTTTGCCTTGATAATTTCTTGAATGATGATGTCTAGGCTACCTTTTTGATCATGATCTTCAGGTAGTTCAATAATTAAATTATGTCTTCTGAGACTATTTTCCAGGTCAATTGTTTATCCAATGAGATACTTCACATTGTCTTCCTTTTTTTTATTCTTTTGTTTTTTTTTTTTATTAATTCTTGATTTCTTATTAAGTCATTAACTTCCATTTGCTCCATTCTATTTTTTAAGCAATTACTTTCTTTAGTGAGTTTTTAGATCTCCTTTTCCATTTGCCCAATTCTGCTTTTTAAAGCATTCTTCTCCTCATGGACTTTTTGGACCTCTTTTGCCATTTGGGTTATTCTCTTTTTAAGGTGATATTTTCTTCAGTATTTCTCTGGATCTCCTCTAGCAAGCTGTTGACTCGTTTTTCATGACTTACTTGAATCACTTTTATTTCTTTTCCCAGTTTTTGCTCTACTTCTCTTACTTGATTTTCAAAATCCTTTTTGAATTCTTCCATGGCCTGAGACTAATTCATATTTTTTTGGAAGCTTTGGATGTAGGAGCTTTGACTTTGTTGTCTTCTGGTTATATGTTTTGATCCTCCTTGTCACCAAAGTAAGATTCTATAGTCTCATTCTTATTTGCCCACTGTTTTCTCATTTTCCTGGCCAACTACTTGACTATTGAGTTCTTTTTCAAGATATTCAGTGTGTGTGTGTGCTGGGGTGTACTATCCTAAACTTTAAGGTTTTTGTGCAGCTATTTTCAAAGATACTTCTAGGGTCCTGTAAATTTCCAGCTCTTCCACAGTCGTATGATCAAAGGAGAGGTGCTTATTCCTCTCCTGGCCTGTGCTCTGGTCTATGAGTGATGACAAGTACTCTTTCCTGCCTTGGAACTGTGAGGAAAATACAGTCTGGAAAACACCACAGTTGCCAGTGATTCAGTGCACTGAGGCTTGCTCTGGCCAGTCTGTGTGGACACAGCACATGCTGTACTGCATTTTTCTCTCAGACTGGTGCAACAGACCTTTTCTGTCAACTTTCCAGGTTGTCTTAGGCTGGCGATTTGTTTCACTCTGACAGTTTTGTAGGCTCTGCTGCTCTAGAATTTATTTAGTGTTATTTTTACAGATATTTGGAGGGGTTTTAGGGAGAGCTCAAGCAAGTCCATGCTTTTCCTCTGTCATCTTAGCTCTGTCCTCTCCCCAAAAGTTGTTTTTTTATATATCTTAATACTGGGGGCTATGGCAAACTTTAGTAGAGCACATATAGCAAGAGAATGAGACCCTCCATTTGGATCAAATTTAACAGCGTCTGAGGTCTGACAAGCACCACGAAGTAGGTCATCTGAACTTAGGCTGCCCTTTCACTCATTGCTATATATTCAACTTTTATCTTCCTGAACTCTATTCCTATCCAGGGTGTATGCTGTATGATCATTTGTTTCTCATGAACATAATGATCATCTCTGTCTCATTATTCAATTAGCCAAAGTCCTCCTTCCAGCTCATTAAATATTAAAAAATTATTTAATGAAATATATAAAATTCGTTTCCTAATTGCTTTTCCTTATTTATAATTAAACATTAAATTACTGAATATGTACAAAATTTATTGATAAATGGAATACAATGGAAATATAAAGAAATATGTTTTATAATGTTTTGACTATGTCTAATATCATAATCCAAATCCTCTTACAGTCTTACTGAATGAAGTTTGATTGTAAGGCTCCTGAAACTCTTCTGTGGTCCAAATTTCCCTATTACTGTAAAGTATAACACCATACTTCCAGTTCCCCCAGGGACATAGCCTAGGCTTCATTTTTAACTACTCACTGTCACAAATTCCCTAATCTCTTGCCTAGGCTTGTGAATTTTATCTTTGTGTCATTTTTCAAATGTGTCCCTTTCTCTCCTTTGATTCTGCTACTATCCTGGTGCAGGCCTTCATTTCCTCATACCTGGACTATTGTAAGAGCCTACTGGTTTTTCTGTCTGCCACAAGTCTCTCCTCACTTCACTTCATCTTTTACTTAGCTACTAAAGAGATTATCCTAAAGGGCAAGTTCTACCATGTCAATGCCCTCCCCCCCTACCTCCACTTAATAAACTCCAGTGTCAGCCCATCAGCTCCGGGATCAAACATAAAATCTTTGGCATTCAAAGCCCTTCATAAATTACCCCCTCTTAGTTTTCCGGTATTTTTATAATTTATACTCCACTTTACCCCCATGTACTTTTTGATCCACTCCTTCAGTGGTCTCCTTGCTGTTGCTTGAATAAGGCACTGTCTCAGTTCTAGGTATTTTTATTGGTTAAAATAAAACTCATAAAATCACAGAAGAGTAACATAAGTGCTATTATATTGTTCCCCACAGGTTTAAAATGATGTAATTATTATAACAGGGTGTTATGTAAAACCACAAATCTATTATGTACAGTTAGCATTTTTGTAAAGAATTTTTTAAAACTTCCTAATAATGACTGAGTTGTATGTTTTGGTCTTCCTTGTCCCCAAAGTAACAAAATACTATTACATACAAAAAAAGAACAAAATCATCTAGTGTTCATTTTTATCACATTTAATAGATGAAGACCTGAAGTTCTAAGAGATGAAATGACAACAAAATATCAGTAACTAAGAATCTCAAGGCATCTCCAAGTATTTCTAATGATATGGGAGAAACTGAGTTAGCATTTGACAATTCATCACTTCAAAAAAACACTTGGTGAGGGTCTACCACGTGTAAGATGCAGTCTGACCTTTTGGTTCACAAAATTTTATGCTGCACTGGGAACTTCATGATATGCTGCAAAAGTCATTGTGTAGCGCATCACAAATGGGAATATGTCTTTCTTTCTTTGCTCTACACTTTGAAACTTTAGGTTTTAAGAGCTGTTGAAGACAACTATAAAACTTTAATGCAGTAGACCTAGCAAGGTCTTCATTGCCTGACTCCACATTATGAAAGAAGAATTAAAGGATGGTTAAATTTTAACTCTCTTCAGACAAATATATTTTTATAATTTAATGAAGAGAATGGTTTCCAAACTAAAAATGTTAAGATCATGAGTCAGTTTTGTAGTTTGTCATATAAAAACTTGTTTTTAATAATGATGACTATTTGGATGCATTATAAAGGATTTCAAATAATTCTCTTGTGTTGGTACTTTTTTATGTTACTAGTGGAAGTACGATTTGAAGGGGGTTTGGCATTAACTCTATGATAGTATCCCTTAATTCCAGGACCATGAACATTGAAGAACATAAAGGGAACTGAAGAAAGAGAACTAAGAATTTTTATTTATAAACATTGGTTTAACTGGCTGGATTATATAAAGGCACACATGCTGCTACTTCAGAACTATAGGGTTAGAGAAAAAAACAACATTTGTTCATTGATTTTTGGTTCTTCAGTTGCAGCTGATATATAGCTTCTTAAAGTCTTCAATTCAATGCATGTATTAAGTCTGTTTGCACACATCAATTCAGGAATTCATCAATCTAATTTGAGGCATACCAATCAAAAAAAAAATAGGGTTCCAAATCACTCAAGCTACACTGCTGCAGCAATGCCAGAACATTTAAATTTTTATATACAAACAGCCTTTATTGGTATATTTCTGAAGTCTGTATCTAATCATATTAAATAGGAGAACCATATGTGTTTTTATACATAGCCTAGATGCAGTACTTTTCATTGGGATGTGTACCCAGGGAACTTTTTCAAAAGGTAAGGTGAATATTTGTTGAATGCTCAGTCATAAAGGACATTATTTTTATCCACTCATAGATACATGAGAAAGCATTCAAGGGCTTATTGTGTACTAAACACTGTTCTATTCACTATACTACAGTGATTAAAACTTAACTAAGCTTGTTTTTAAGTTAATCAAATTTAATTATAAATATAAAGTTAAAACTTGAGAAACAAAATTTCCCATTTTTTTAGACATTAGAATGTACCTGGCACATATGGAATAAGACTTTAAGAAAATATTTTGCCCTAATGGATCAAATGTTCTTAAGATTTTATAATCTCTATATCTCTTTAGTCAATAGTAAAACTGTGAACCTATGATTCATTGTTAAGTAATGCTTGCAAAAGACTATTTATTTCCTACTAATACCCTTAACAAGGATCCATTTGGCACATGTAGATGGCACATGTAGATAACTTAGATTAAAAAAACACTGTAGAAGTAGAAGAGTAAGTATATAGGTTAACAGTTGTTGATGTTTTCTCAGTTACCTTTTTAGGATAGTAAGAAGGTCTAAGACTTTTTTTTAAAGACCTTTGACTATCCTTCTCTTATGTGGACATTGATGCCCTCTCTATTTGCTTCAGTATGAATCTCTTCTACATAGACTTGGTCCAATCTGTCTGCTTTCAGGTCCACTGTCCTTGATGGTGAGAACAATTTTTTATAGTAAACTTTACTATAAAAACTCCTTCACAGTAACCTATCTTCCATTCATTTATCAAAATTATAACACTATTCAATGAACCTCTTACAATTCTCAGACAAGATATAAAAGGGATATGTATGCTTATCAAAGGTATTTGCTACTGCAATAGAGTTCATCCATTGCAGAGTACAAGGTGAAGAGGGTTTATCAGTGGATGAGATCCTCTAGTCCCAGAGTGGACAGCCTGCATCTGCAAGGACACATGTCCCCCACAACAAATCTTTTTATTAAGGGGATTTGTTCAGTGAAGTTTGGATTCAGACAAAGGGCCACACTTTAGGACCTTGAGGGACACATGTGGCCTCAAGGATATAGGTTCCTCACCCCTGCTCTACTTTATAGATGACATAGTATTGCATAAAGCCATGGACCACTGAAAGACTGCCTATGAGACCAAACCATTCAAAAGATTTTGGCAGAATCATTCACACAGAAAAGAACAAGTGGATAATATATCCATTCTCCAGATTGTTATATGCATTCTTTTGGAATTATCTTCTAAATGTGGCAAAATTCCTTTAATTATTCCAAACTTCCCATGGAAACAAAGTTCTGTCTTTTAAATTCCAACATTCCATCAATGTTAGTATATAGCAGCTAAATATGCAATTCAAGAGTCTCTGAGAAATTAATGATGAATAATGCACATAGAGCAATGGAGAGGCACAGAATGGGTATGAGTATGTTGCAACTAATGAGGAGCTTTAAAGAATAATAGGAATAAGGATGTTATCAAGGACATGTTATGATAGCAAGAGATGACTATTTGGGTCACATGATGAAGACAAGGAATATAAGGTGGGCAATTATAGTTCTCCACTATAATACTCCCAGTGTCAAAGTAAACCTCCTAAATTGATGATATGAAAGATTAATTTAAAAACAAATTAATCCAAAAACAGTCTGGCAGAAATAAAATTTAGGATAACATCTCATACTACATACAGACACACACGTGTTTCTACACATATGAACATATATGTATTTTCTATAGATATGCCCATATATACACATGCATATGTATTCTATGCATTTATACATGCATACATGTCTACAGCCATACCATAAACAAATGAGAAAAGGGAGGGCAACATCTTCCTTTTGTTTATTTTTTAATATTTTTAAAAATGAAGATCAGCCTCTTCTCCCTCCCATCTCTTGTTCCCTGCCCCCATTAAGAAAGCAAGAAAACAAAACAAGATCCCCTGTTACAAACATGTATTGTCAGTCAAGTTCCCAGACTGTCTTGAACTAAGTTCATTATCCATCAGAAGCTAGCTATTCTATATTATTATGACTTCTCTGGAATCATAGTTGGTCATTGTGTTGGTCAAAGTCCATAAGACTTTCAAAGTTCATTCTCTATACAATTTTCTTGTCATTGTACAAATTGTTTTCTTGGTTCTGCTCATTATATATATGCTCGGCATATGTTTATATATGTTTTCCCAGTTTTCTCTGAAAGTAGGAAGGTGATACCTTTCACATATATGGATATAGAAAACTTTTAATGCAACATGAGCTATAAAGAATCACAAGAGAGAAACAATTTTGATGACATAAAATTAAATGACACTGCACAGAATAAAAAGCATTGCAGTTAGAATTAAATTAAGAGGAGAGTGGGCCTAAATGTCAGAGTGGAATGAAATATTTATGTGTAGTGTGTATATATGTACACTTTCCCATTACTCACAATGTAATTTCAAGGCCACTACTGCTACTGCTGTGTGAGGGAAAAAATTAGCCTTTAGTCTTCCTTATTTTAATGGATCTCTAATTTTAATAAAGTATTCACTTCCATTTACTCCAATGTGCAAGTCACAGCCCCTCCAGGTCTTCTCATTCTGTGTAATGTTTCCTCATAAATTCTTTACTGGGGGTACACCAATATACTGGGGCTCTTCTGCTAGGCCTCTTAATGTTAGATGGATATGACTATAATAGTGTATTTATATAATAGTGTATTTTATACCTGTTATACCATGATAAACTTTTGCCCTGCCTTTTCAAACTCTATGCAATACATTTGTGTTTCTTTGTATATATATTTTATCATTCTAAAAAGTTAAAGTTTATTTATATCTAACATATAACCTTTGGATAACTCATATTTTTTAATAGTGGTAATTATTTTTCATGGAGAAATGTGGGGGTATTTTCTTTTTCAAAAAATTCATTTATTTTCAACTTAAATACTGAAACTTAAATACACAATAACAGAAACATATTAGCTTAAATATTATAATTCAAGTACAAAGAAAAGAAAAAAAGCATTGTCATATGCATAACAGAATATAATAGATGATTCAGAGTTATAATAATAAATTTCCATTTCAAGAAAGCCTATATGATAAATATTATGCATTGTGTTCAGAGATGTTCATTTCTTCTTTGCTTCCTTGAAAGTTCTCTTTTGTTCTCCACTGTAAACTTTTTACTTCATTCTTTTTTCCTTGTTGTTCCCCCTGCCCCTTCACCCAAGAAGACTGTAATTAAGCATGACCACACACACATGCAAACAAACATGTATATACACATATACAAAGATATGTCCACATAAATATACACATAAACTTACATATATATACATATATGCACATATATATTTAGATATCTATAATCACACTCATATGCAGACATATACATTCATATACATCCAGGTAAGATCGTACTATACTTATTTATCTCTCGTTTCTCTCAGGATGGATAACCTCTTCCTTCATAAGTCCAAGTCACCCCATATTTTTCCTGTACCACAGCAATATTCCAACCTTACACTATTTATTTTAAATAGTCTAAAACAATATTGATTAATATGGCTGATATATAGTGTAGTTTCCCTATTTTCTCTTTTGATTAGATCTATTTCAGCTTTAACTTTGTCTGAGATCATCATTACTACCCCTGCTTTTTTCCCTAACAACTTATATTCCTAATTTTTATTTTATAATTCTATGTATCTCTTATTTCTATCCCTCCTGATTCCTCTATGTTACTTCTCCCCACTACCTTATCCTTTTATTATTTAACCTAGCCCCCTTCCAAGGGATCCATTCCTTATCCTTCCATCTCCATTAATCTAAACACCCTTCTATTACACCCTTATCATATTCCCTCACTCTTCCCTCTAAAAACCTCTCCCCTATCCCTAACCCTTTAGCCTTTTATTTCTTTCTGAATTTAGAAGACTTTTATGCCCTTTTAGATACATATGCATTGTTCCCAATAAAAGTGGGGTTTCAGAACTACCAGTCCTCCTTCTCCATCTAATTCCTCTTCGTTGGTTCTTCCCTTTGCATGCCATTCATAAAAGAAAACTACTCTTGTTAACCTTTTCCCAAATGGTTTTACTTTTTAGACTAATATCATACTCAGGTCTACCCTAATCTTTCTTTTGAATTACCCAATTATTAATAACAATCTTAGACATATGTTTTACATTTGCTCATATAAAAAGTAAACAGTATACCTTTACTGAGTGCTTTGTAATTAGGTTTTGATATGTACCTTATATTTCTCTTTGATTTTATATGTCAAATCTTCTAGAAAGTTCAAGGTTTTTTCTTTTAATCCTGAAAGTCTGGCCACTCATTAAATGTCCATTTTATTTTTTTATTCAGGATTATGCTTAACTTTGCTGGGTATGATATTTCTGGTAGTAATGCCAATTCTTTTGCTCTTCTACATAGTGTTCCAAGACCGGCAGTCTCTTAGTGTCACTGCTGCTAGGTCTTGTGTAATTCTAATTGTTGTACCACCATATTTAAATTGTTTTTTTCTTGTTGCTCATAATATTTTCTCCTTGAGTAGGGTATTTCAGAATTTTACTATGATATTCTTGTAGGTTTCTCTTGTGGTATAATCTTCAGGTAGTGATTAATGGATTTAGGGTACGTTTTTTCATGGAAAAAATTGAGGTTACTTTCAATTAAATTAAATAAACTTTTATTAAGTGCCTACTATGTATCAGGTACTATGCTAAGCACTGAGGATAAGAAAAGAAAGATAAGAAAGACAGACAATCTTTGCCATCAAGGAGTTACAATTCAATGAAGGAAGGCAACATACAAAAAGAAGGTGAAAAATAGGGGTGTTAGGAAGAGGGTCTCTGTGGGGGCAATGATGTTCCATGGAGTCAAAAACAAGTTGAGCTGTTGATGGAAAATGGAGAGTTGCCTGAAAATTTCTGAAAGTTCAGAGCCCTCTACAACGTATTATTGGGTAAACTATTGGTTACTGAACAAACTATAAATCTTCCCAAATATAATCTATTCTGCCTTCTTTCTTCTATTTAATTCTGGGTTTATTTTATTGACCATTTGTTCAAGGAACATGTAATGATGGATTAGCATTACAAGTCATTCTTTCAACCACATGTCATTGTTTAGACAACAGGAATTCTTCATATACTTGACTTTTCCCAAGAAGGTACTATTTTTAGATTTCATGATTATTTAAATACACAATAGAAACATTTGTTCAATGACATTCCAATTATAAGTAACAAATAAGGGACAAAATAGGGAAACTTGGCTTACCATTTTTACTGCTGTCATAGAGGATATCCCACCGAGAGTGTAAATGGTAGAATTCCCTACAAGTGGTAAGTCTTCCCAATCTTTGTATTTATCGATTATATGTTGACTGTGTCAAATTCTTTAATACTGCAGTTTTTTAAATTATATCCATTGTCATTCAAAAGATTAATGGTTAAATGGGAAAAATTAATGCTTTTTAAAACATAGTGTGATCTTGTATATTCTGTACCTTTTTTTTCAGGTCTGTGACTTTAAAGATGTGGTCTACTCCAGAATACTGTTTACAAAAGCCTGTCTGTTCCATTCTAATTTTTTTAATGAATGCCTTGATGTATATGTAAAAGTTCACATGAAGATTTTATAGAGATGAGAAAACCATAATTATTGATATCTTCTAAGTTGCCCTTTTTCCAACCAGTAATTATGTCTGTATTTTTTCTAGTCATTAAGTGTCTTTCTGTCTTTCAGATGTCTTCAGAATTGTGGAATATACACACATACACACACACACATGCACATATATATACACACATACATATTTATATTTGTATGTATATATACATGTATACATGCATGTATGTGTGTATGCATACATATATAATTAGTTTGGTCCATACCTGATGTCTCTGTTTTATTGACATTTTTATACCATTTCCTAATAGCTCTTATAATCTAGAATAGAAGTTCTAAGAAGACATTACTTCCACTGGTAAGAAAATTAGAATAGAAAAGACAATGAGGTTTGCAATACTCAATTCCTTGTCTAAGTTGTTATCATAGTGTTTTGCACATAATAGGTGTTCAAGAAATGTTTGTTTATGAGTGAATGAGTGACTTGACCAAGTCCCTACAAGTACTTGGAAAAAGTATGCCCTTCAAAACCAGTTCATGTATCTCTGGTTGTAGACTACTGGCTAAACAAGTGAGCATTGCTTCTAATCATCCAACTTGATTATCTTTTAATGAACTCAGTTCCCAGATTTTTTCTAATGTTTTTCAGCAATGAAAAAAATGGCAAAGTTGGAGGTGTCTTTCAGATAACTGATTCGTAACATGAAGGATTGAGTTCTTTAAAAATTAACAGTATATGATAATTTGATTCCAAAGTCTTCAAAAACAGTTTTCTTTTAAGAAGTATTTTAATATTCTTCTGGAGATGGGAATTTGAATAATCCTATATTATTAAGGACAGAGTAGAACTGTGTTGCTCTGCTCTAAGTGAATTGGAAAATACTGGCCAAAGTTCTGATTCTTAAGAGGAAAAAAACACATCTTTTATTACATTTGGATAAGATTTTATTTTTTAGGAATTACTACTTAACTGTGAGTAGTTGTCACTTGCTAGATGTTATTCACACTTCCTCTCCCATAGCTCACTTAAGTATATTAACCTCAATTTGTGGGATGGGCTGGAACACTTTGTTCTAATCCAAGGGCCATAGGTCATTAAATCTCAAATTATCCTTCCCAAGGGCTGTCTGAACAGATGTAAATGCCTGGTCTGCTTTACCTAAAATCAATTAAAGCTCAAGGTAATATCTGACATATTATTGCTGATGACCAATCTGGTAATAAATATGAATTCTTCAGCATAGCTATTCAGGAATTTTAACTGTTATATTACAATGATGGCAAACTCCTTAGAGAGTTTAAACTAGTTCTAAACTGATGATCCTAATGTGCCTCAAACATAGCAGGAAATTAAGTATTAGTTGAATAAAGAGTTAGGATAAACAATTTTTCGAAAATTGAAAATAGAGTTGGGCACATAGTGAATTCTCAACAAAGACTAGCTGCTGTTGAGTAGCTGAGGTGTGTGTGTGTGTGTGTGTGTGTGTGTGTGTGTGTGTGTAGTTGTGTCTTTGAAAATGCTGTGTTTGGAAAAAGAGAAAATGACCAAGAATTTGGAGCTTGGGAGGGAAAGAGTTGTCTTTGGTGAATGAAATAATTTAATGGGATTTGAAACTAAGAAGGTCTGGCAAAGGTCAGTCTCTTCATTCCTAACTCTACAGTCTCCTCCTCCTCCGCTTCACCAGCCATCTTCCACCTTGAAGAAACTTTGAACTGGGGACCTTCACTTTCCTGCTGTTCTTGCAATACTATTTCAGGAAAGTCCAGACTTGATTAATTTCATTCCTGACCCTAAGGGCTTTTCCTGCTCACGAACTGCTTTACCCTATTCCTCCTCTTTTTTCTCCTTTCTTCCCACCTGTCCTCATTTTTTCTAGCTAGAACCATGAAAGACAAATCACCTGGACCACTGTTGCTAAATGGTGTATATCTATCTACTCTACCACTCTAATCATCATTCTTGTAACTTTTTGGTGCAAAGTATCCCTTTCTGGACATCATTCCCCTTTTTGTTATTATTTTCCCCCATGAGAATTTAAATTCTTTGAAGGTTTTTTTTTTTACATTTTCATCCTCAGAACTTAGCAAGTGCTTGGCACAGAGTAAGCATTTAATAAATGCTTTTTCATTTATTCATTCAACATAAAAGCAAGGTTTTTACTTTATTTTTGAGGTTGGGACTTGCTATACAGTCCCAGGACAGAAGTAAAGGGCCACTCATGGAACTAATCTCACAACTGATCAGCATGGAAGCTTTGACCTATTCCATTTCTGACCTGGGCTGGTTCATTCCTCCTTAGAAAACTTGATTCCTCTCCATCTCCATCCAATGTGGTACCAGATATTACAGACATCCCATCAGCTCTTAGTATAGTATAAGTCAGAATTCCTTGACCTCAAGACATCTGCCAGCCTTAACATCATCAATATGAGGGATTACAGATGTGTGCCACTATGCCCAGTAAAAGTATGTAGTATTAATAATTCCTCCTATTGATTTCCCAAAGATTTCCCAAAGGACAGTGAGGTGGCACAATGGATAGATTGTTGGACCTAGAGTCAGAAACAGTCCTCTTCCTGAGCTTAAATTGCCAGATTTAAGACACTTACTAGCTGTGTGACCCTGGGAAAATCACAACCCCGTTTGCCTCGGTTTCCTTATCTGTAAAATTACCTAGAGAAGGAAAAAGCAAACTATTCCAGAATCTTTGCCAAGAAAACTTCAAATGGGGTTAGGAAGAGTTGGACAAAACCGAAAAAAATGACAACAGACTTCCCAAACTTAATAAAACTAAACAAATGCTATAAATATTATATGTTAAAATTACATGTACTTGTCCTCCCCATTAGAATATAAGCTATTTGCTATACTAATTAAGTAGAGGCCATTAAGTGGCCTCATTAAGGCCATTAAAGACTTAATAAATCTGCATCACTTCTCACTTAGATTATTTCAATAACTTTCTAATAGGTTTTCCAGCTTCAAATTTCTTTTGATTTTATTTTATTTGTTTTCAGTGTTCTACAATCACCTCCATATAATTTAGATTTTTCCCCTCCCTCCCCCTTGATCCCCACTACTTCCCCACTCTCTCCCCGAGACAGCATGCAATTTTACATAGTTCTACACATACATTCCTATTAAATACATTTTCACCTTAGTCATATTGCATAGAAGAATTAAAATGAATGGGAGAAATCATAAAACAAACCAAAACATAATACAAAAGAAAATGATCTGCTTCATTTTGCAATTGAATTCCATAGTTCTTTCTCGAGATGTGGAAGGCATTTTTCCTTAACAGACCACCAGGTATTTTTTAAGTCCTTGTGTTGCAATGAAGTTCCAAGCCTACCAGAAAAATTCCTCACATACTGTGGTTGCTGCTGTGTACAAAGTTCTCCTGGCTCTCCTCCTTTCACTCAGTATCAGTTCACATAAGTCTTTCCAGGCCTCTCTGAAGTGTTCTTGTTCATCATTTCTTATAGCACAATAATATTCCATTACATTCATATCCCACAATTTGCTCAGCCATTCCCCTATTGATGGGCATCCCCTCAATTTCCAGTTTTTAACCACTACAAAGAGAGTTACTATAAATATTTCTGTACATGTGGGATCCTTTCCCATTTTTATGATCTCTTGGGGATACAGTCCTAGAAGAAGTATTGCTGGATCATAGACACTACTTGAAAAAATTCTTTCTCAGTTTTCTGCTTCCCTCCTAATCTTGGTGGCATTGGGTTTGGTTATGCAAAAATTTTCAATTTAATGTAATCAAAATTATGCATTTTGCACTCCATAACGTTTTATATCTCTTGTTTAATGAAAAATTCTTCCCTTCTTCATAAACCTGATAAATACACTATTCCTTGCTCCACTTATTTCTTTATAGTATCAATCCTTATACTTAGATCATGTACCCATTTGGACATTATTCTTGTGTACATGTCAGGCATTGGTCTATGCCTACTTTCTGCCAAATTCTTATCCAGTTTTTCCAGCAATTTTTGTCAAACAGTGAGTCCTTATCCCAGAAGCTGGGGTCCTTGAACTTATCAAACAGTAGACTGCTATATTGATTGACTACTGTGCTTTGAGTGCCTAATCTAATCCACTGGTCTGCCCTTCTGTTTCTTAGCTAGTACCAAGTGATTTTGATAACTACTATTTTATGTTTGCTGAAGGTTTTAGGTAGATACTACTTATTATTTTATGGAAAGTTCCATTTATTCCTATGCTCTCCAGTGTTTTCAATAGGAATGGGTGTTGTATTTTGTCAAAAGCTTTTTCTGCATTTATTGAGATAATCATGCAGTTTCTGTTTGTTTTGTTGTTGATATGATCAATAATGCTAATATTTTCCTAATATTGAACCAGCCCTGCATGCCTAGTATAACCTACCTCATCATAATGTATTACTCTCTTGACCAGTTGTTTTCTTTTTGCTAAAATCTTATTTAGAATTTTTGCATCTATATTCATTAGAGAGATTGGTCTATAATTTTCTCTCTGTTTTGGTTCTTCCTGGTTTATGTATCAAAACCATATTTGTATCATCAAAAGAATTCGAGAGGACTCTTTCCTCCCCAATTTTCCCAAATAGACTATAGAGTATTGGAATTAACTGTTCTTTAAATATTTGACAGAATTTACTTGTGAATCCATCTGGTCCTAGAGATTTTTCCCAGGGATATCATTGATGGCTTGTTCAATTTCTTTTTCTGAGATAGGGTTAAGTATTCAATTTTCTCTTCTGTTCATCTGGGCAATTTATGTTTTTTAAATAGTCGTCCATCTCATTCAGATTGTCAAATTTATGGGCATACAGTTGGGCAAACTAATTTCTAATTGTTGTTTTCATTTTCTCCTCATTGGAGGTGAGTTCACCCTTTTCATTTTTTTGATATTGGTAATTTCATTTTCTTCTTTTTTTTTAAATCAAACTGACCAAAGGTTTATCAATTCTATTGTTGTTGTTTTTTTCACAAAACCAACTCATGGTTTTATTTATTAGTTCAATAAGATTTGGTAGGTTGTCTCATTATTGTCATTCTCTTGAATGAAGGTATTGATTGTTTCTATGATTTGTTGTTTAACCCACTCATGCTTTAGGATTAGATTATTTAGTTTACAATTAATTTTTGGTCTATCTTTCCATGGTCTTTTATCACATACAATTTCTGTTGCATTATGATCTCAGAAGGTTCATTTTCTCTGCCTTTCTGCCCTGGACAGTGAAGTTTTTGTGCCCTAGTACACGGTCAATTTTTGTATATGTGCCATGTACTGCTGAAAAAAAGGTATATTCCTTTCAATCCCCATTCAGTTTTCTGGAGAGATCTATCATACCTACCTTATCCAAAGTTTTATTCACCTCCTTAACTTCTTTCGTGTTTATTCTGAGGTTAGATTCATCTAGTTCAGAGAGGGGGGAGGTTGAGGTCCCCCACTAGTATAGTTTTGCTGTCTATTTCTTCCTGTAACTCTCTTAACTTCTCCTCTAAGAATCTGGATGCTATACCATTTGGAGCACATATGTTTAGTGATGATATTGATTCATTATCTATAGTGCCTTTTAGCAGGATATAGTTTTCTTCTTTATCCCTTTTGGTTAGATCTATTTCTGCTTTTGTTTTGTCTGAGATTAGGATTGTTACCTCTGCTTTTTTATATCACATGAAGGAAAAAATATTCTGCTCCAACCTTTTACCTTTATCATGTCTATATCCCCCCATTTCAAATGTGTTTCTTGTAAACAACATATTGTTGAATTGTGGTTTTTAATCTATTCTGCTATTCATCTCTGTTCTATGGGAAAGTTCATCCCATTCACATTCACAGCTATGATTACTATCTGGGTCTTTCCTTCCATCCTCTTTCCCCCATTTGTGCTTTTAGTTCTACCTTCTCCCTTTCTGTTCACAATAGAATTTTAATTTTTGACCACCCTCTCCTACAGTCTTCCCTTCCTTCTTTCAGCCCCCCTCTCTTTTATTCCCCTTACTACTTCTTCCCTCCCTTTTAGCCTCCCCTCCCTTTTCTTTCCTCCTTCCCTTCCTATTGCCCACAGAGTTAGTAAGATTTATATATTCAATTATTCGTTGTTCCCTCTTTGAACCAAATCAGATGAGAGTAAATATCAAACAATTCTCATCTTCGGCCCCTCTTTCCCTAAATTTGTGCCTCTTCCTGTTATGTAATTTACCATTTTCTGTCTCCTCTCCTTTTCACGTGTCCTGTTACCATCCCTTTGCACCCCTAAATCACATTTTTAATATCACATCATTTACTTTATACCTGCTCCCTCTATGTATATCCCTTTTATATTTCATAATAAATATGCAATTCTCAAGATTAACAAGCATCATCTTCCATTATAGCGATGTAAAGCGTTTGCCCATATTGAAGAACAATTTTTTTTTCTCTGTTTACCTTTTTTCCTTCTCTTCAGACCTGCATTTGAAGATTGAATTTTCTATTGAGTTCTGGCCTTTTCATGAGGAAGGCCTGGAAATCCCTTATATCACTGAATGTCCGTCTCCTTGCCTGAAATATTATGCTCAAATTTGCTAGGTAATTGATCCTTGGTTTTAGTCCCAGCTCCTTTGCCTTACTGAATATTATATTCCAATTCCTTCGATCCTTTAAAGTAGAAGCTGCAAGGTCCTGTGTAATCATGACTGTAGTTCCTCAATACTTGAATTGTTTCTTTCTGGTGGCCTCTAGTATTTTCTCCTTCACTTGATAATTCTGGAATTTGGCAACAATATTCCTTGGTGTTTTTAATTTGGGATCCCTTTTAGGAGGTGAATGGTGGATTCTTTCAATGACTATTTCAACCTCTAGATCTAGGACTTCTGGGCAGTTTTCCTTGATAATTTCTTGGAAGATATTGTCCAGGCTCTTTTTGTCATTCTCACTTTCTGGCAGGCCAATAATTCTTAGATTTTCTCTCCTAGATCTTTTTTCCAGGTCAGTTGTTTTTTCCAGTTGGTTATTTACATTTTCTTCCATCTTTTCATTATTTAGATTTTGTTTGATTCTTAATGTCTCATAGAGTCATTAGCTTCTACTTGTCCAATTCTAATTTTTATCAAACTGTTTTCTATAGTAACTTCTGTATCTCCTTTTCCATATGTCCAATTTTCCTTTTAAGGAGTTATTTTCTCTAGTTAGTTTGTGTACTTCCTTTTCCATTTGTCCAATTTTCTCAGTTAGGTTTTGTATTTCCTTTTCCATTTGTTCAATTTTTCCAGTTAGGTTTTGTGCTTCCTTTTCCATTTGTCCAACTTTCCATTTTAATAAGCTGTTCTCTTCAGTGAATTCTTTTTTCATATTTTTAACATAATTTGCCAGTTTTTCTTCTATTTTTCGAATCTGGATTTTAAAGTTCTTCTTCAGGTCTTCTAGGAGTTCTCTATCTGTGCTTGCTGCCAGTTCACAGTCCCTTCTGATGTTTCAGATGGGAGTACATTCTCAATGCTGACCTCTTTGGTACAGATGTTTTGGTTCTTGTCCCTGTAGAAACATTCTATGGTCTTTTCTTTCCTGCTTTGAATTTGAAGTTTTGTGTATTGTGGCCTCCGGTTCATTTAGCTAGAAGCTAAAGTGCTGCAGCTTACCTAGTGCTGAGCTGGCTGGTGTGAGAAAGCAGAGGCCAGGTGAAGTCTTTTTATGATTCCCCAGATTTACCCTGGAGCTAGCTTGTTAAGTGTGGGGGAGGGTTGGTCTGGTCACAGAAGTTCTCATCTGAGTTAGAAGAAAGGCAAGCCCTCTGGCTAGTGACACCGGCTGCCCTAGTGTCTTTCTGATTCCCCTGGGGTGCTGAGGCATGCCTAGGGTCCTGGTGTTGGTGGTTGTGAGGCTCCACACACCACACCACCCGCAACACCCCAGAGCTCTGAATCTCCTCCTGGTTTGCTGAGGTGGGACTGTCTGGGACAGTTCTGATCCTGCACTGATCCCCTTCTGCCACAGCAAGAGGGACCCTCCTTAGCAATTGTCCTATCCTCACATGCTAAGAGACTGTTTGCCCCTTCTGGTGATCCCACTATTCCTGGATTTTTCCCCCTGAAGTATTATACTCAGTTTTGCTCGGTAGGTGATTCTTGGTTTGAGTCCTAGTTCCTTTGACTTCTGGAATATCCTATTCCACGCCCTTTGATCCCTTAATGTAGAAGCTGCTAAATCTTGTGTTATCCTGATTGTATTTCCACAATACTGGAATTGTTTCTTTCTAGCTGCTTGCAATATTTTCTCCTTGACCTGGGAATTCTGGAATTTGGCCACAATGTTCCTAGGAGTTTCTCTTTTGGGGTCTCTTTCAGGCAGTGATCGATGGATTCCTTCAATACTTATTTTGCCCTCTGGTTCTAGAATCTCAGGGAAGCTTTCCTTGATAATTTCATGAAAGATGATGTCTAGGCTCTTTTTTTGATCATGGCTATCAGGTAGTCCCATAATTTTTTAATTGTGTCTCCTGGATCTATTTTCCAGGTTAGTTGTTTTTCCAATGAGATATTTCCCATTATGTTCCATTTTTTCATTCTTTTGGTTTTATTTTGTGATTTCTTGGTTGGTCCTAAAGTCATTAGCCTCCATCTGTTCCATTCTAATTTTGAAAGAACTATTTTCTTCAGTGAGCTTTTGAACCTCTTTTTCCATTTGGCTAATTCTGCTTTTGAAAGCATTCTTCTCCTCATTGGCTTTTTGAACCTCTTTTGCCAATTGAGTGAGCCTATTTTTCAAGATGTTATTTTCTTTAGCATTTTTTTGGGTCTCCTTTAGCAGGGTATTGACCTGTTTTTCATACTTTTCTTGCATCTCTCTCATTTCTCTTCCCAGTTTTTCCTCCACCTGTCTAACTTGATTTTCAAAATCCTTTTTGAGCTCTTCCATGGCCTGAGCCCAATGGATATCTATTTCAGATGTTTGGGATACAGAGGCCTTGACTTCTATGTCTTTCCCTGATGGTAAGTATTGTTCCTCCTCATCAGAAAGGAAAGGAGGAAATATCTGTTCACCAAGAAAGTAGCCTTCTATGGTCTTATTTTTCTTCCCTTTTCTGGGCATTTTCCCAGCCAGTTACTTGATTTCTGAGATTCCTCTCCACCCCCTCCTAGATCTGCCCAGCTAGTGCTTGGGGTCTGAGATTCAAATGCTGCTGCCCCACCTCAGGGCTTTCAGTGGTGGGGGCTGCTGCTATTGGATATGAGCTTAAGTTCTGGTGCTCAGGTAGAGGCAGGGCGGCAGCACAGGGCTCAGTTCCCTCAGGGGGTTTACATGAAGATCTTCAACAATGGATCCGAGCTCCTATCTGCTCTGGGAGCCCCTGTTAGCTGCTGCCTCCCAAGGGGGCCTGAGTTATGGAGACACCCCGCTCCCCTCTTGGCCAGTCAAACAGGCCCTCTCACTGACCTTTGTGCCCGTGGGCAGAGGGAACCATGGGGCCACTGGAGATACCGTCCCGGAAGCCCTCCTGGACCCGCTCCTCCAGGGGCCATGAGGCCAGGGCAGGCTACGCTCCGGGTCTGATGTGCAACGGACCCCTGGTGTCAGTTTTTCTGGTCTCTCTGGAACAGAAATCTCATCCACTCCATTGTTCCACAGCTTCCTCTGCTCCAGAACTTGTCAGGAGTTCCTCCTTACAGGTATTTTACAGGCTGTGTGTTTGGGAGCTAGTGTATGTGTATCTTTCTACTCCACCATCTTGGCTCCTCCCTGCTGAAGCTATTTTTCTGAAGTGGAAATCTTTATCCCGTGTTATCTTCGTATTCTATATACTCTTCATATAGCTTACAATTCCCTCTAGAATGACCATCACAACCTAACTCTATCCTATTCAGTCTCATTTTTTATTACTCCTCCTCCCACACTATAAAACAGCCAAACTGATCTTATAATGGTGGGGGAGTCAGAATATTCCTTGATTCCTATCACCATTTCCAGAACTTTCCTCTTACTAAACAACCTTTCTTCCTTTGAAGAAATATTATACAAATTTATCACCCAAACCAGAATTTGGTGGCTGTTATCTATAAATTTTTGAGATGTTCTCTTTCCTTCTCAATGAATGCAATCACTCTTATCCTTCTTTCATATTTTCAACATTGATATTGATACCTACCCTCATACCCTAACATCCCAGTTCCTCAATCTACTCCATTTCTAGGACCAATTCTCTACTCTATCTCAACTCACAATTCCATTTCCCTGTTCATGAGTTCCAAAATTCCTTTATCTGATCTTGGCATAACAGGGTTATATACCTTATCACCCCTAACCCTTTTCTTTTTCCTCAACCTGACCTACATACCTTTCAATAGTCAGTTCTTTCCCCAATCACCATCTTTACATAGTATACCCTCTCTTCCCTTCCTTAACCCCTTGGTAAACCAACTCAACTCTACACTATCCTTCACCCTTAAGAGCCTTGCTCATTTCTCTTATTACTGCTCAACTTTTGCCAAACCTCAATCTTTGCTTATTCCCAACATTTATCTCCATTCTTCCTATAGATTTTCCTGAATTGTGTGGGAGAAAATCAGAAAACCTGGACCCACCATAAATTTTTGTCATCATTTTTAACTGAACCCTGACTGATATCAGGTAAACATTCTATTTCTTCCTAACTGATTTACTATCTCATTCTCTGTAGTGACTATTCCACCAAACCTCTTTTCTATCCTTAAGTCTCTCACGGCATTCTTGCATCAACTCTTTCAGCAAAGTACTTCAGCTGATACTTCAACAAAAAAGCAATGACATTTTCTGAAAGTTTCACCTTCTTTTCCTCCTTATCTGACATCATTCAGGCATCCACCTTCATTTCAGCCTCATATGAAGACTTTCTTCCTTTCCAAATGAACTGTTGATCCCATCACTTCCTTCTATTTCTTGCCCTCTTCAGCAAATTGACACCACTCTCTTATCTTCAATCTCTTCCTATCAACTGGCCCCTTCCTTCCTGTGTACAAACTTGCTAATGTCTCCACTCTCCTCTCACCATTGTCTTCAGGTATTGAGCAGGTTCCTTCAATTTCGACTTTGCTCTCTGTTTCTAAGATTTCCTGAAATGTTATATCTCTATTTTTTTATCCTTGCTTTCAATGATTGTCCAATGAGCCTTAAAATTTTTTCAATCTGTTTTCCAAGTTAGTTTTGTTTTTTGCTATGTGAGATACTTTATATTTTCCTCTATTTCATCACTAATTTGACTGTTTTAATATTTCTTGTTGTCTCACCAACTCATTAGCTTCTATTTCATTCAACAGAATTTTCAGGAAGTCTGTTGTTTAGACAAGATTTGTATCATATGCCAAATTGATAATTCCCATTCCAATTCTTCCCTCCAGAGGTCTCATTATTTTTTAGTTTTCCCTGAAGTTCTCTTACTTTCAATAACTTTTTTAGACTCATATTTGCTTTATCTATTCTAGGAAACCGAGCTGAATTTGTGTCTAAGGTGTGTCTTCATGTACTTCCTGGAGTTCCACACACTTCCTTTTTTTGGTTAATAGCCTTTTATTTTTTTCTCCAGTTACATCTCAAGAAAATTTTTAGTGTTCTTTTTTTTTTAGAAAATTAATTCCTTTATTTGGGAGAAGAGCCAGTTTTAAGTACAGTGGACAGTTGGCATAACATTGCCTCTAACAATGACCTTCATAATAACACTGTTAATATGATAATTTTTCTTTTTTTATTCTAAAACTGAATTTTTTCAGTTCCTATGATTTATTTTGAAGTTATTAATAGTTTTCAATTTATTTTTAATTTTCAACATTCACCGTCGTAAGTTTTAATCCTTTACCCTCCTCCCCCCATCTTCTCCAAGATGACATACAATCTGATATGGACTCTACACATACATTTCTATTAAGCACATTTTCACATTAGTCATGTTGCATAGAATAATTGGAAAGAATGGGAGAAACCACGAGAAAGAAAAAAAATGGAACAAAAAAGAAAATAGTGTGCTTTGCTTTGTATTCTGACTCCACAGTTCTTTCTCTGGATGTGGGTGGCATTTTTCCATCATGAGTCCTTTGAAATTATTTTAAGTCCTTGCATTGCTGAGAAGTCTATCACAATCATTCATCACACACTGTGCCTGTTTCTGTGAATAGTGTTTTCCTGGTTCTGCTCACCTCACTCAGCATCAGTTCATATAAGTCTTTTCAGGATTTTCTGCAATCTTCCTATTCATCGTTTCACAATAGTATCCCATTATATTTATAAACCACAACTTGTTCAGCCATTCCACAATTGAGGGGCATCCCCTTAAATGGTCCCCACAAAAATCGCTGCTATAAATATTTGTTCATGTGGATCTTTTTCCCATTTTTATGATCTCTTCAGGATACAGTCCTAGAAGCGGTATCGCTGGATCAAAGGATATTTAGCATTCAGTTTTTACAAGATTTTGAGCTCAAAATGTTTCTCCCACACTCCTCAAAATGACAGGCAGTTTTATATAGTTTATACACGTACTACCATGCAAAACAATTTCCAAATTAGTCAGTTGTGAAAAAAGAGATAAAAAAAAACAGGAAAACATAAAGTAATCTTTGATCTGCATTCAGAGTCCATCAGTTCTTTATCTGGATACGGATAGCACATTCCTTCATAAATCCTTTGTACTTGTCTTGGATCACTGTGTTCATAAGAAGAGCTGAGCCATTTATTTATAGATGATCATCATACAATGTTGCTGATACTGTGTACAATGATTTTCTGGTCCTGTGCATTTTGTTTCACACCAGTTTATACAAGTTTTTATAGAATTTTCAAAATCTTCTGGTTCATCATTTCTTATTATACAACAGCATTTCATTACATTCATGGCAGCTTGTTCATTCTCCAACTGTTGGGCATCTTCTTAATTTCCAATATTTTGTAACCATGAAAAGGGGTGCTATAAATATTTTTGCCAATGGATATCCTTTTCCCTTTTTCTTTGATCTCTTAACAGTGGTATTCCTGGATCAAAGGTCATGCATAGTTTTATAGCCCTTTGGGCACAGTTCCAAATTTACTTATAGTGTGACCTTTAATGTCTAAATAATGCACCCATTTTGACCTTATCTTTACATACAACGTACGATGTTGCTCTATACCTAGTTTATGTGCTATTGTTTTCCAGTTTTCCCAGCAGTTTTGTCAAATATTGAACTTTTATCCCCAAAGCTAGGGTCTTTAGGTTTATCAAACACTAGATTACTATGGTCATTGACTACTATGTCTTTTGTACCTAATCCATTTCACTGATCTACTAATCCTATTTCTTAGCAAGCCCCAAATAGTTATGATGATCACTGCTTTATACTATAGTTTGAGATCTGGTATTGTCAGGCCACCTTCCTTTGTAATTTTTTACCACTTGATATTTTTTCCCTTGATATTCTTGACCTTTTTGTTCTTCCAAATGAATTTTGTTGTTATTTTCCCTAGCTCTAGCAAATAATATTTTTGGTAGTATGATTGGTATGGCAATGAGTAGGTAAATTAGTTTAGGCATAACTGTCATTTTTATTATATTGGTTTGGTTTATATTGTTTACAATTATTTTAAATGAAATTTCTCTTTCTATCTCTTGTTCCTGGGTTTTATTGATCATATAAAGAAATGCTGATGATTTACATGGTTTATCTTATATCCTGCAAATTTGCTAAAGTTGCTAATTATTACTTGAAAATTACTTGAGTAATTTTCAATTGATGTTGTATGATTCTATAAGTACACTACCATATCATCTGCAAAGATGATTTCCTCACTATCTATTCCAATTCTGTCAATTTCTTTTTCTTCTCTTATTGCTATAGCTAACATTTCTAGTACTATATTGAATACTAGTAGTAATAATGGACATTCTTATTTCACTGTTGATCTTACTGAGATTATTTCTAAATTATCCCCATCATAGCTAATGCTTGCTGGTTGTTTTAGATAGATATTGCTTATCATTTAAGGAAGACTGCCCTTCTTCCTGTGCTCTCCAAAATTTTTAAATAGGAATTGGTGCTGTATTTTGTCAAAAGCTTTTTCAACATCTATTTAGATAATCATAATTTATGTAACTTTTGGTATGGATATGATTAATTATATTGACAATTTTCCTACTATTAAACAAGTCTTGCATTTCTGCTATAAATCCCAACTGGTCATAGAGCATAATCCTTGTGATATAATTCCATAATTGCCTTGCTAGAATTTTGTTCAAAATTTATGTATCAATATTCATTAGAGAAATTGATCCACAATTCTCTTTCTCTCTTTTAGCTCTTCCTGTTTTAGATATCAGCACCACATTTATGTCATAAAAGGAGTTTGGTATGACTCCTTCTTTGACTATTTCCCCAAATGGTTTAAATAATATGGGAACTAGTTGTTCTTTAAATGTTTGATAGTTTGCTTTTGAACCCATCTGGCCCTGGGAATTTTTTACTAGTTCATTAATGGCTTGTTCAATTTCTTTTCCTAAGATGGGGCTATTTAGGCATCCTATTTCCTGATCTGTTGATCTAGAAAATTTACATTTTTGTAAATATTTCTCCTTTTCACTCAGATTGTCAGATTTATTGGTGTACAATTAGACAAAATATTTCCTAATTATTGACTCAATTTCTTCTTCAGGTGGGGTGATTCCACTCTTTTCATTTTTGATACTGGATATTTGGCTTTCTTTCTTTAAATCAAAATAACCAATGGTTTATCTCATTGGGTTTTTTTTCTCATAAAACCAGCTCCTAGATTTATTAGCTCAATAGTTTTTTTCAGTGTTATTAATTTCACCTTTGATTTCTGGCATTTTCAATTTGGTGTTCAATTGGGGGTTTTTAATTTGATCTTCTAGTTTTTTTAGGTACATGACCAATTGATTGATCTGTTCTTTTCCCTCTTATTGATATAAGAATTTAGAGAAATAAATTTTCTCCTACGTACTGCTTTGACTGCATCCCATAAATTTTGGTGTGTTGTCTCGTTGTTATTCTTTGTAATGAAATTATTGATTGTTTCTATCATTTGTTCTTTGGCCCATTTATTCTTTAGGATTAGATTATTTAGTTTCCAATCAATCTTTTATCTAGATTTCCACTGACTTTTATCTAGATTTACACTGAATGTAATTTTGTTGCATTATGATTTGAAAATAATACATTTTCTCTTTCTGCATGTTTACATTTGATTTTGAGGTTTTATACCCTATTACATGGTCAGTTTTTGTGTAGGTGCCATATGCCGGTGAGAAAAAAAAGGGTAAAGTCCTTTCTGCTTCTAGTGTGTTTCTTGTAGACAACATATTGTAGGGTTCTGTTTTCTAATCCACTCTGGTATCTGCTTCCATTTTATTTGAATGTTCATCCTATTCACAGTCAGTTATAATTAGTAACTAACCCTATTCTTTCTCCTATTTATCCTCTCTCTCCTTTCACCCTTTCCCTTCTCACCAGTTTTGCTTCTGCCTATGATCTATCCTGACCTGCCCTCCCTTCTATCAGGCAGGTCCCAACCCCCTTACTTGACCTCCTCCCCTCCTACTTCCCTGTCAGGTAAGATACATTTCCATATTTAACCTCTTGTGTATATTATTCCCTCTTCGAGTCAATAATAATGAGAGTAATTTTCAAAGGATGGTCATTGTCCACTTTCCTATTTTCTCCTCTACTGTAATAGTTCTTTAGCACCTATACAAGTGAAATAATTTACGCCATTCTTCCTCTCCTTTCCTTCTGCACCCAGTGTACTCATTCTCATAATATTTTTTGTCATTCCCTCTAATTCACTTTATACCATACCCTCTATGTATTTTCCTTCTAGCTGTACTATTAATGATACAATTCTTAAAAATAACTACGTGTCATCTTTCCTTATAGGGATGTTAATAGTTTAGTTTGACTAAACCCTTCATATTTTCTTTTCCTTTTTTACCTGATTATGCTTCTCTTATATCTTGATATTGGAGGTCAAATTTTTGGTTTCTTTCTGGTCTTCTCCTTATGAAAGGTGAAATCCCTCTACTTCATTGAATGTCCATTTTATTCTTAATTTTTCCAGGTAAATGATTCTTGGTTGTTACACTAGATCCTTTGCCTTCCAGTATATTATGTCCCATGATCTCTTATCCTTTTACGTTGCAATTGCCAAGACCTGTGTAATCCTGATTGTGACGCCCCAATATAGGAAATGCTTCCTTCTGGACATTTGCTACTCTGCAATCTTGGTTCTGCCTCATATTACTAAATGGTCCTTCCACCTTAAAACCTTCTACCCATTTTCTACTCAACTGTGATGGTGATTTTCTTATTTTTTTTTATCATGATATCATTTACTTTACACCCGTTCCCTCTATGCATATCCCTTTTATATTTCATAATAGCCACACAATTCTCAAGATTAACAGATATCATCTTCCCTTATAGGGAGGTAAACAGTTAGCCCTAATTGAGTAACAAGTTGTTCCCCCCCCCCCCCCCATTACCTTTTTATGGTTCTCTTGAGAACTGCATTTGAAGATCGAATTGTCTAATAAATTCTGGCGTTTTGGTCAGGAAGCTCTGGAAATCCCTTCGTTGAATGACTTTCTCCTTGCCTGAAATATTATGCTGAACTTTGCTGGGTAGTTGATCCTTGGTTGTAGTCCCAACTCCTTTGCCTTATGGAATATTGGGTTCCAATTCTTTTGATCTTTTAATGTAGAAGCTGCAAGGGCCTGTGTAATCCTGACTGTATCTCCTTGATATTGAAATTGTTTCTTTCTGGCTGCTTATAATATTTTCTTCTTCACTTGATAGCTGTGGAATTTGGCAACTATATTTCTTGGGGTTTTGAATTTGGGATCCCTTTCAGGAGGGGAACAGTGGATTCTTTCGATGACTATTTTGCCCTCTGAATCTAACACTTCTGGGCAGTTTTCCTTGATGATTTCCTGGAAGATATTGTCCAGGTTCTTTTCTCTATCCTGGGTTTCTGGCAGGCCAATAATTCTTAAGTTTTCTCTTCTGGATCTATTTTCCAGGTCTGTTGTTTTTCCAATTAGATATTTTACATTTTCTTCTATCTTTTCATTCTTTAGATTTTGTTTGACTGATTCTTGCTGTCTCACTGAGGCATTAGTTTCTACTTGCCCAATTCTAATCTTTATCAGATTGTTTTCTTCCGTTAACTTTTGCATCTCCTTGATGGTGATTTTCTTTAATGTAAGTCTGGCCATGTCAACCCCTCCCTCTCTCCCAATCCTCCTCACGTACATACACAGTGACCTCCAGAAGTTCCCTATCATATTCAAGATCACATAAACTCTCTTTGGAATGTAAAGCTCTTCATTAACTGGCCCACTGCTATCTTTTGAGCTTTTTAATACTTTACTCCTCTCCATTCATGCTATAATCCAGTGGTACTGGCACACTTGAAGTTGCTTGAAAATGTTGCTGCATTCTCTTTGCCTTCTTACTAGATATAAGAGGTACTAGATGTACCTCCATCCATGGAGTGCCTTCTTTCCTGAATTTCAAGTCTTACTTTCCCTGGATTCCTCTAAGACTCAATTCAGATACTTCTGATATCAAAGATTTCTCAGTGTCCATACCTTCTTTCTTTTCAGATTACTTTCATTTATTCTGTTGATACCTTGTACATTTCTAGTTGATTATGTCAACTCCCCCTTAGAAGGGACATTTCTTGAGGGAAGAGATTTTTCTCTTTTTTTCTCTTTCTTTCTCTTTCTTTGTGTCCCCAGAATGTACTGTGGTTGGCAAGTGAAAGGCATTTAAGAAATGCTTCTTGACCATCTGATCACTCTTTTTAAATATAATTTTGTAGTAATTAACTTATTTTTAGCTTTTAACATTCATTTCCACAAGATTTTGATTTCCAAATTTTCTCCCCATCTCTCCCCTCCCTCCACCATAAGACAGAGGGCATTCTGATGACCTCTTCCCCAAATCTGTCCTCCCTTCTATCACCCTCCCCCCTTCTCTTATTCCCTCACCCTTCTATTTTCCTGAAGGGCAAGATAGATTTCTATACCACATTGCCTACATATCTTATTTCTCAGATGCACATAAAAACAATTTTTAACTTTTGTTTTCAAATTCTGAGTTACACATTCTCTCCTGTCCTCCCCCCTATCAATTCCCATTGAGATGGAAAGGAATTTGATACAAGGATCTACATGCATAGCCATGCAAAACACTTCCATAAAAGTCATATTTTCAAAGACTATATTTCCCTCCATCCTATTCCAGTATCTATTCTATTCTCTCCTTGGACCTTGTCCCTCCTCAAAAGTGTTTGCTTCTGACAATGCCCTCCTCCAATCTGTTTATCCTTCTGTCAAGCACTCTCTCTTATGCCCTTCCCCACCTATTTCCTGTAGGAAAAGAAAGATTTTTATGACCAACTGAATGTGCATGTTATTCCCTCCTTGAGTCAAATCTAATGAGATTAAAATTCATTCATTCTCTCTAACTTTCCCCCCTCTTCCTCTCCAATGTAAAAGCTTTTTTCTTGCCTTTTTCATGTGAGATAATTTACCACATTCTACATTTCCCTTCCTCCTTCTCCCAGTACATTCCTCTCTCACCCTTAATTGTATTTTCAGATGTCACTCCTTCTTATTCAACTCAGTCTGTGTCCTCTGATAGACACAGATAGATAGAGATGTATCTATCTATCTATCTATCTATCTATCTATCTATCTATCTATCTATCTACCTATCTTCACTCCTACTACTGTAAGACTGAGAAATGTCTCATGAGCTACAACTATCATCTTTCAAATATGATGTGGGAATGTATACCATTCAACTTTAATAAGTCCCTTATGATTTCTCTTTTCTGTTTCTCTTTTCATGCTTATCTGGAGTCCTGTATTTTGAAGTGAAATTTTCTGGGGGACAGAACCAAGATGGCAGAGTAGAGAAATGCACATACTCTAGCTCTCCTCCCAAAACCCATAAAATATCTCTAAAAATAATTACAAACAAATTCTAGAGCAGCAGAAACCACAAAATGACAGAGTGAAAGAGATTTCCAGCCCAGGGTAGCCTGGAACTCTAAGAAGAAAGGTATATCGCACAGGGCATGGAGCAGAGGGCAGTTCATGGAGCCCAGCCCAGCTCTGGCTGCTGGGTACCAGCAGGAACAGGATAGGAACAGGCCTCAGGGGTGGAATCCTCAGCAGCAGTGGAAGTTTTCAGATCCCTCAAACCAAAAACCCCAAAGAAAGTTTCAAAGGTCAGTGAGAAAGATTTTTCATCTGGGTGAGAAGGGAGCAGGGTCTGACCCTGCCAGCAGCTGCCACTGCAGCGGCAGCATCCATTTTTTGAGCCCAACCCCCCAAAGCCTCTGGGGGAACTGAGCAAATGATCTGAATCTCAGCCCTGAGCCAGCCCCTGGGGTGAGGAGGAGGAGTGCTGGCTTGGTGGAGCTGGAGGTGGCTGTGGGGAAGGAATTCAACTACTTGCAGATTCTGGGCAGATAAGTATTTGGTTGCTCCCAGATGAGTGCACAGGCCAGGAGAGGAGTAAACTCCTCTCCCTTGACTGTGCCACCTTGGAGAAACTGAGATGTTACAGGTTCCCAGTGTATACCCTACCCCTGACAAACGTCAAGTAACTGGGTGGAAAAATGCCCAAAAAAGGGAAAAAGAATGGGATTATAGAAAGTTACATTCTTGGTGAATAGGTATTTTCTCCCATCATTTCAAATAATGAAGAACAATGCTTACCATCAGAGGAAGTCAAGGATTCCAAAGAAATTATGCAATGGTCTCAGGAAGAGCTAAAAAGGATTTTGAAAATCAAGTAAGAGAGGTGGAGGAAAACTTGAGAAGAGAAATGAAAGCAATGCAAGAAAATCATGAACAGTGAAACTACAGCTTGCTAAAGGAGATCAAAAAAATGCTGAAGAAATAACACCTCTGAAAAGAGGCTAACTCAACTGGCAAAAGAGGTCTAAAAAGACAATGAGGAGAAAAATGTTTTCAAAAACAGAATAAGCCAAATGGAAAAGGAGGGTCAAAGCTCACTGAAGAAAATAGTTCTTTAAAAATTAATTAAATAAAAATTAAATAAAATTTAATAAAAATTAAAAATATGTCATTGGAAAAACAACTGACCTGGAAGATAGATCCAGGAGAGACAATTTTAAAATTATGGAAGCACTTGAACGCCATGATCAAATAAGAGCCTAGACATCATCTTTCAAGAAATTATCAAGGAAAACTACCCTCATGTTCTAGAACCCGAGGGCAAAATAAATATTGAAAGAATCCACCAATTATCTCCTGAAAGAGATCCAAAAAGAGAAACTCCTAGGAATATTGTTCCTCGCTCCCTTCTCACCTTAGGTGAAAAAGCTTTCTTATTGACCTTTGAAGCTGTCTTTGGTGTTTGTGGGTTCAGGGATCTGAGAACAACAGCTGCTGCTGGGGATTCCATCTCTGAGTCGTGTTTGAGTCCAATTCTTGCCAATGCCTCATGGCCAAGGCTGGGCTGGGCTGCATGGGCTGTGCTCCGCTCTGCCCTCCATGTCGTAGACCTTTCTTCTTGGCCTTCCAGACTACCTTGGGCTGGAAATTTCTTTCACTGTCATTTTGTGGCTTCTGCTGTTTTAGAATTTGTTTAGAGTGATTTTTTTACAGGTATTTTATGGGATATGGGGTAAGAGCTAGAATAGGTGAGCTTTCTACTCTGTCACCTTGACTCTGCCCCCTGATTCCTTTTTTTCAGTGAATTTTTCCCCAAAATTTATTAATTTATTTGTTTTCAGTTTTAAATATTCACTTTGATAAGTTTTGAATTTTCTCCTTCTTACTCCCACCTCTCTCTCCAAGATAGCATGCTGTCTTCATACGGGCTCAACACATAACATTCCAACTAAATGCAGTTTTACATTAGTCATGTTGTATAGAAGAATTATAATGAATGGAAGAAACTATGAGAAAGACAATACAAAACAAAACATAACAGAAAAAAAATAGTCTGCTTCATTCTGCATTCCAACTCCATAGTGCTTTTGTGGATGTGGATGGCACTTTGCATCATGAGTCCTTTGAAAATGTTTTAGGTGTCTGCATTACTAAGAAGGGCTAAGTATCAAAATCATTACATGCAATCTATTGCTGTTACTGTGTATAATGTTCTCATGGTACTGCTTGCTTCACTCAGCATCAGTACATGTAAGTCCTTCCAAGTTTTTCTGAAGTACACTTATTCATCATTTCTTACAGGACAGTAGTATTCCACTATAACCATGTTCCACAATTTGTCTAGCCATTCCCCAAATGAGGGGTATTCCCTTGATTTCCAGTTCTTGGTCACCATAAAGAGAACCACAATAAATATTTTTGTACATGTGGGATCCTTGTATTTGTTTAATGGGAATCTTGAGATAATTTTTTTCAAAACCTTCTAGAATCACAGAATCTCTGTGTTTCCATATGCCTCAAAAGACACACTCTCTAAGTCTCAAACCTAATTAGGAATTCCCTATAAAACATTACTGACAAGTGCTTATCAAGTCTAAACTTGGAGACCTTGAGTAAAGAGGGCTGTATCTTAAGATAGCATAGAACAGTGCTAAACTTGGTTTCAAAAAGAATGGGTCAACCTCACACCTACCAGATTGGCTAACATGACAGAAAAAGAAAACAACAAATTTTGGAGAAGATATGGGAAAATTCGAACACTAATGCCCTGTTGGTAGAGCTGTGAAGTGATTCAACTATTCTGGAGTAATTTTAAAATATTCACAAGGGCTACAAAAGTGCAAATATTTTGATCCAGCAATATCACTTCTAGGTCTGTATCCCAAAGAGATCATTAAAAGGGGGAAAATATATACAAAAAAATTTATAGGTGTTCTTTTTTTGGTGACAAAGAATTAGAAATTGAGGGGATGCCCATCAATTGGAGAATGACTGAACAAGTTGTGGTACATAAATGTAATAGAATACTATTGTTCTATAAGATATGATGTGCATGATGATTTCAGAAAGATTGAAATGGAAAATGGAAAGACTGGAAAGACTTAGATGAACTGATGCTGACTGAAGTGATCATACCCAGGAGAATACTACACAGTAATAGCAACATTGTGTGATGAACAACTATGATAGACTTGGCTTTTCTCAACAATACAATGAAAAAAGACAATTCCAAGAGACTCATGATGGAAAATGCTCTCCACATCTAGAAAAAGAACTATGGAGACTGAATGCAGATTAAAATGTACTAATTTAATTTTTTTGTGTTTTTTCTTTCTCATGGTTTTTCCATTTAACTTGGATTCTTCTTTCACAACATGACTAATATGGAAATAGATTTAACAGGATTGTGTATAACCTATGTCAGATTGCTTTCTGTCTTGGGGAGGAAGGGAGAAAAATTTGGAACTCAAAATCTTACAAAATTGAACGTTGAGAACAATATTTAAAATTCTTAAATTATCTCTCCTTTGTCACAATTAGAATCACACAAGACCTAGAAACAGGGACATTAAAGGACTGCAGGTCTTGAAACACTATATGTCAAAGAAAAAAAGAACTGAGGTTCCCAACAAACATACCACATCCAGCAAAGTTAATCATAATCATGATCAAAAAAATGGACATTTGATCAACTGCCAGACTTCCAGGACCTTGTTAAGAAAACATAAAAACTCTGGACTTAATAGAAGATTTCACACACAAGAGACAAGAGAAACATAAGGTATATACCAAACACTAATTACAAGGGATTCAACAAAGAGAGACCATTTACCTTTTATGTATGTAAAATATAAAATTGTCATTAACAATTGAGTAGTTTGTAAGGAAGATTGGAGTAGACCTGAGTATGATATGACTTTAAAAAGTAAAACCAGCTAGAAACATTTAAAATGAGTAATTATCTTATACAAATGATGTGTCAGAAGGAGGACAGACACAGAAGAATTAGATTTTAGGGCAGTGGACTAGTGGTACTGGTGAATTACTTTCATAGGGAATGGGTATAAGAGGGAGGAGTATCTATCTATCTATCTATCTATATCTCTAGAAAAGTATAAAAGTCTTCAAAATTCAGAAGAAATAAAATGGTAAGTGGATGGGGAGGAATCTCTAGAGTGGAGGATGAGGGAATAAGTTAAAAGAAGGTATAGAAGTATGCTAAGATCAATGAGAATGGGAGGCTAAGGGAGGGATCTTTAGAAGGGAAGGTGAGGGAAAAGGTTAATGGGGGGTATACAAGAGTGTTTAGATTTAGGGGAATGGGAGGATAGGAAAAGGATCTTTGGAAGGGGGAGGCTAAATTACTGGAGTATAAGGTAGCAGGCAGAAGTAAATTAGAGGAGGTAGGAGGAACAGAGGAAATAAGAAATATGGATAAACATAAAAACAAAAATCAAATGTAAAATTTGTTAGAAAAAGTATATGGCTATAGTACATGTGTGTCTATATGTGCATGTTTATGTATATATCTGTATCTATAAATATATCTGCACTTAATTGTAGCTTTTGGGAGGGGGGAAGGGGAAAAAGAACAAAGTAAAAAGTGGACACCAGAGAGTAAAAGAAAACTTACAAAGAAGAAAAGATGGACAGTTATCAAGAAAACATGCAGTATTTCACAGCCCTTCTTGAAATGAAAATTTACTACTATATATTTTGAATCCTCACTTACGTTCTGCTATGTACATGACGTGCTCTTTTTTCTTTTCTTTGTATTTAAGTTTCAACGTTCAAATTTATGTTTCTTTTTCTTTTCTCTATTCTGTATTTGAGCTCTAGTGTTTGAGTCTAAATTTTTTTAAAAAAACAAAACTATCTTTACAGTAATTGGAAAAATAAAATTCTATTAAGTGCAACAAAAAGAATGGGTCAAAACAGAAATACTGCTTTAGACATTTATTAACAAATCACTCAGTCTCAATGGGCCTCAATTTCTTCAACAAGGAAATGGAAGATGCTAATATTAAATCTTAAATGTTATTGGTTGTTTTTTTTTTTTAGATAACATGCAGTATTTATTATATAGACTTTCTTGAAATGGAAATTTGTTGCTCTATTTTTTGAATCCTCTCTTTTTTATACTAATTTTATTTGTTTTCACTGTTCTACAATCACTATCATATAACTTAGATTATTTTTCCCCTCTCTCCTTCCTACGTCCCCCATCCTCCCCGAGATGACATACAATTTTATACAGGTCCTATACGTACATTCCTATTAAATATATTTTCACTATAGTCATGTTGTGTAGAAGAATTGAAATGAATGGCAGATATCATATAACCAACAAAAATGTGAGACAAAAGGAAATGATCTGCTACATTCTGCAATTGAATTCTATAGTTCTTTCTCTGGATGTAGAAGACATTTTGCTTTAAAAGACCACTGGGAGGGTGGAGCCAAGATGGTGGAGTAGAAGGTCGCACGTTTACAAGCTCCGAAACCACAGCCCATAGAATTAATGTAAAAAGAGACCCCATATCTTCTGGACCACTGAAAGGGGTACAGAAACGGAGTGGAAGAGATTTCCATTCCAGGGAGCCCTGGAGACCCATCCCCAGGGTCCGTAGCATCCCAGAAAGCGGATCCCACCCCAGCGCTACCTTGGCCGCGGCCCCAGAGAAGCTGACCCGAGCAGGCTTCAGGGACGGAAGCTCCGGCAGCCGGGAAAGTCCCTCCGCCCACAGAAGCTACAGGTCAGTGAGAGAGAAGGCTGGGCTGGACGAGAGGGGGAGCAGAGTGTCTCCGTGACTCGGGCCCCCTTGGGAGGAAGCAGCAGTGGCAGAGACGGGGGCAGGAAGCGGCGGAGGCAGAGGCGTGGGCGGCAGCGGAGGCAGCAGCGGCTACAGCCGGCCCAGGACTCCCCCCAGCGGCAGGCAGGATCCTCATTATGGAGGGTCTCTGCATAAACAACCTGAGGGAGCTGAGCCTGGGAGGCGGGCCCCCCCACCCGCTCCATTCCTGAAAGTCTCTGCATAAAGCCCCTGAGGGAGCTGAGCCTGGGAGGCGGCCCTGCCCCCACCCCAGCACCAGAACTAAAGCTCACATTGATTAGCGGCGCGAAAAGCCCATTTGAATCTCAGAGCCCAAGCACTAGCTGGGTGGATCTAGGCAAGGGTGGACAGGAATCTCAGAAGTCAAGTAACCGGCTGGGAAAATGCCTAGAAAAGGGAAGAAAAATAAGACTATACAGAGTTTTTTCCAACAAATGCAAATGATCCCGACATTCGGATCTGACGAGGACGAGGAAATATTCTTGCCATCAGGGAAAGACATGGAGGGTGGGGCCTCAGCACCCCAGACACCTCAGGGGGAAGTCAGGTGGGCTCAGGCCTTGGAAGAGCTCAAAAAGGATTTTGAAAAGCAAATTAGACAGGTGGAGGAAAAACTGGGAAGAGAAATGAGACAGATGCAAGGAAAGTATGAAAAACGGGTCAATACCTTGGTTAAGGAGACCCAAAAAAATGCTGAAGAAAATAACACCTTGAAAAATAGGCTCACTCAATTGGCAAAAGAGGTTCAGAAAGCCAATGAGGAGAAGAATGCTTTCAAAAGCAGAATTAGCCAAATGGAAAAAGAGGTTCAAAAGCTCACTGAAGAAAATAGTTCTCTCAAAATTAGAATGGAACAGATGGAGTCTAATGACTTTACGAAAAACCAAGAAATCACCAAACAAAACCAAAAGAATGAAAAAATGGAAGAGAATGTGAAATATCTCATTGGAGAAACAACTGACCTGGAAAATAGATCCAGGAGAGACAATTTAAAAATTATGGGACTACCTGAAAGCCATGATCAAAAAAAGAGCCTAGAATCATCTTCCATGAAATTATCAAGGAAAACTGCCCTGACATTCTACAACCAGAGGGCAAAATAAGTATTGAAAGAATCCATCAATCACCACCTGAAAGAGATCCAAAAAGAGAAACTCCTAGGAACATTGTGGCCAAATTCCAGAACTCCCAGCTCAAGGAGAAAATCTTGCAAGCAGCTAGAAAGAAACAATTCCAGTACTGTGGAAATACAATCAGGATAACTCAAGATCTAGCAGCTTCTACATTAAGGGATTGAAGGGTGTGGAATAGGATATTCCAGAAGTCAAAGGAACTAGGACTCAAACCAAGAATCACCTACCCAGCTAAACCGAGTATAATACTTCAAGGGAAAATATGGTCTTTCAATGAAACAGAGGACTTTCAATCATTCTTGATGAAAAGACCAGAGCTGAAAAGAAAATTTGACTTTCAAACACAAGAATGAGAAGAAGCATGAAAAAGGAAACAGCAAAGAGAAGTCTTAAGGGACTTACCAGAAGTGAACTGTTTACATTCCTACATGGAAAGACAATATTTGTAACTCTTAAAACTTTTCACTATCTGGGTATTTGGTGGGACCACACACACACATGTACATGCATGCACATACACACACATACACACATGCACACACATACAGAGACAGAGAGCACAGAGTGAATTGAATAGGATGGGTCGATATCTTAAAAGAAATTAAGGTAAATGGTGAGAGAGAAATGTACTGGGAGGAAAGAGGGTGAAATGGAATGGGATAATTATATGTCATTTAAGAGGCAAGTAGGAGACTTCTTAGTGGAGGGAAAAAGAGGAGAGCTGAGAAAAGAAAAACAATTAGTTTACCCTCATCACATTTGACTAAAGGAAGGAATAAAATGCACACTCATTTTGGTATGACAACCTATCTTACAGTATAGGAAAGTGGGGGAGAAGGAGATAAGCAAGGGGGTGGGATGATGGAAGGGAGGGCAAAGGGAGGAGGGAGCAATTTGAAGTCAACACTTGGGGAGGGACAGGATCAAAAGACAGAAGAGAAACAATGGGGGGCAGGATAGGATGGAGGGTAATTCAGTTGGTCTTATACAACACGACTATCAGGGAAGACATTTGCAAAATTACACAGATATGGCCTATATTGAATTGCCTGCCTTCCCAAAGGGAATGGGTGGGGAGGAAGGGATGGGGAGAATTTGGAACTCATAGTTTTAGGAACAACTGTTTAGTATTGTTGTTGCTACTAGGAAAGAAGACATACAGTTAATGAGGAATAGAAAGTCATCTGGCCCTACAGGAGAAAAGAGAAGATGGAGACAAGAGAAGGGAGGGATGACAATAGAGAGGGCAGATTGGAGATACGGAAAATTAGATTGCTTGGGGTATTGGGGTGGGGGGAGGGGTTAAAAGGGGAGTAAATTTGGAACCCAAAATTTTGTGAAAATGATTGTAAAAAAGTTAAATAAAAAAAAAAGACCACTGGGAATTTTTTTTTAGTCCCTGCATTGCAATGAAGTTCCAAGTCGACCAGAAAAAAACTCTCACATACTGTGGTCATTGCTGTGCACAAAGTTCTCCTGGTTCTGCTCCTTTCACTCAGCATTAGATCATACAAGATTTTCCAGGCCTCTCTGAAGTCTTCCTTTTTATCATTTTTTATAGCACAATAGTATTTCATTACATTCAAATACCATAATTTATTCAGCCATTCCCCAATTGATGGGCATCCCCTTGGTCTCCAGTTTTTGGCCACCACAAAGAGAGTTGGTATAAATATTTTTGTACATGTGGGACCCTTTCCCATTTTATGATCTCTTGGGGATACAGTCCTAGAAGCTGTATTGCTGGGTCAAAGGATATGAACATTTTTGTAGCCCTTTGGGCATAGTTCCAAACCGCTCTCCAGAAGTGTTGGATGAGCTCTCACTGCTCCACCAACAATGAATTAGTGCTCCAACTCTCCCATCTTCTCCAACATTTATCATCCAACTGTTCTGTCATGTTAGCCAATCTGAGAGGTGTGATGTGCTATCTCAGAGTTGTTTTGATGTGCATCTCTCTAATCAAAAGTGATTTAGAGCTTTTTTTTCATATGATCATAGATATCTTTAATTTCTTCCTCTGAAAACTGCCTGTTCATATCCTTTGACCATTTATCAATTGGGGAATGATGAGTTCTTGTACGTTTGACTCAGTTCTCTATATATTTTGGAAATGAGGCCTTTATCACAGATATTAGTTGCAAAAATCCTTTCCCAATTTTCTGCTTCCCTCCTAATCTTGGTTGCATTGGATTTGGTTGTGCAAAAACTTTTCAGTTTAATATAATCAAAATTATCCATCTTGCATTTCATAATGCTTTCTCCCTCTTCTTTAGTCAAAAATTCTTCCCTTCTCCATAAATTTGATAAATACACTATTCCTTGCCCCACTAATTTGTTTATAGTATGAATTTTTACACCTAGATCATGTAACCATTTGGACTTTATTCTTGTGTATAGTGTCAGGCATTGGTATGTGCCTAGTTTCTGCCACACTTTTATCCAGTTTATCCAGCAGTTTTTGCCAAACAGTGACTTCTTATCCCAGAAGCTGGGGTCCTTGGGTTTATCTAACAATAGATTAACAATTAACAATAGATCTACATTCGTTGACCACTGTGTCTTAAATACCTAGTATATTCTACTTGTCTACCCTTCTGTTCTTAGCCAGTACCAAGTGATTTTGATAACTGATGCTTTATAATTCAATTTGAGATCTGGTTGAGCTAGACCAGCTTTCCTATCATTATTTTTGATAATTCTAATTGTTAGGAAGCTGTCATGGGTCAGGATTATTAGTAGTAATAGTATAGCTTAGGCTAACATTCTAGCCAACTTTGACAACACTTGTTAGGGCTGTTGTGATCCAAGAAATTATGGAGTAAACCTGGAGTAATTTGAATTAATTTTGCTCTGAGTTCTTTTCCAAGGTATCAATCTTGTACTCTCCTTTATTACCCATTTTTACCTTATGGTAAACTAGTTGAACTCAACATTGTCCTCTTCTCTGAAGTTCCTTGGCCCCTTATTCTATCACTAATCTTTTCCAGCAGACCCTCAGTCCTGGATTATATCCACCATCTGCTTCCTTCACTCCTGTTTGTGGGCTGCTGAATGAAACTGGAGAAAAATGACAAAACTTTGCTGACTATATCTACTATAAATTTATATTACAGAATATTAACTGGACTTTTATTGCAATAAGGCAATCTCTTTATAGGTCTCTATTTGATTCTATATCCCTCTTACCACAAAAGCTCTTCCAACCTTTTTCATCCCTCCTCACATCTCTGAACAAAACTGAGGCTATTTGCCCTGAACTCTCTTTTATCCTCTCCTTCTCATCTAACTAATCCATCTTCCTCCACAGTCTCCTCCTTCAACTCTGTGAAGGTGGTATCCCTTCTCCTTATTAAGGTAAATCTCTCTACATACATGATAAGTCCCATTCTATTCAATCTTTTCCAGTATATTCTCTATCCTCCTCATTCTCTAATTTGTCTTCAATATCTCTGTTTACTAGATGCTTTCTTATGTCCTACAAATATGCCATGTCTCTCCAATTCTCTTGCAGTCATCATCATATTCTCCCTTTTTCATGTTTAAACTCCCTGAAGTATTTATTATAGTCAGTGTGTCTATTTATTCTCCTCTCACTCTTTTCTTTACCCTCTTTAGTCTGTTTTCTGATCTCATTATTCTTCAGAAATTGCTCCTTTCATAGTTACCAATTATCTACTTGCTAAACTTAATGGCCTTTTCTCAATCCTTATCCTTTTTGAACTCTATGCAGTACTGGACACTGATCATCCTCTTCTCTTCATTTTCTCTAGGTTTTCATGACACTTTTCTTCTCCTGTTTTCCTCCTACCTGTCTGACTACTCATTCACAATCTACTTTGATGGATACTCATCCAGGTCATGCTAATTAATCACAGAAGGTCCTAGGCCCTCTTATGTTTTCCCTCTAAATTATTTCATCTGATGATTTCATTGGTTCTTATGGATTAAATTATCATCTCTCTCCAGATGATTCTCAGTTCTATTCATCCAGTATAATATCTCTCTTAGCCTCTAGTTTTATATCTCTAAATGCCTGTTGACCACCTTGGATTAGATTTTCCACAGGTATCTTACATGGCCCAAACGGCCCATTATCTTTTTCTCTAAATTCTCTTCTCTAACTAACTCTCAAGGATACCACTATTCTATTCAACTCGACTTGCAAACTAGGTGTCATCCTTGACTCTTTCCTCTCATCATTCATATTCCAGTTGCCAAGTCCTGTCATAGCAACGTCTCTTGTTATGAGCCCCCTTCTCTGCTCTGACTTTGCCGCTAGTACAGGCTCTGACCACCTCTTGTCTGGGCTACTGAAATAGACGACTACTACCTGCTATTGAATAATAGTTTGGTCTACTTGCCCCTTGCCTCTCCCCACTTCAGACTACTTCCTATTCTGCTATCAAAATGATTTTCCTAAAGTGCAGATCTGAACGTGTCATCACCCTATTAAATAAACCCTAGTGCCTCCCTATCAAATATAAAATCCTCTGCCTGGTTTTTAAAGGTTTTCATAACCTGAGCACATCTCATCTTTATAGTCTTCTTATACTTTGCTTCCCTCCATGCACACTGAGGTCCAGTTTATGCTGACGTCCTTGCTTTTCCTTTTATAAGAGACTCATCTATTTTTGTTGGGTGTCTTCTATTCTTGAGATGCTTTCCCTTGTTGTCTTTACTTCTTAGTTTCCTTCAAGTCTCAGCTTAAATCCAATCTTCCATAAAAAGCCCTTCCCAGTTCCCCTTAATGTTAGTGTCATCATTCTGACATTGCTTTATACCATCTGCATATAAATTTGATAAGCATGCCATCAATACCTTTATTAAAGTCATCAATAACCTACTTTAAATCCCTTTTAAAATGCAAATATTGCCTACTAAGATTCTGTACAGTCTATAATTATACTACTACTTAATTAGATGGGAATAATCACATTTTTACAGGAGACACATGCATATCTAATAAATAAAATAGACTCAAATGGTAATTAATGATTCCCATAAGGTCAATGAAACTATAATCACATTTTTAAAACCTCAGAGAAAAATAGCTAATTTTATGATAGGTCAGCATGGTCGATTGGAAATTAATTATAAAGACTTGCTATTTTCTATATGCTACTCCTACTCCTACTCCTACTTCTACTTCTACTCCCTATTACTGTATAATGATTCTTGGTTTCACTCCTGCTTTTCTAGTGCTTTAAGAAAAGTGACTTGAATATTTAAAAAATAAATTACTTCAGATTTTTTATTAGTATTTTCTTTCAATGTATGGATTGACTGAGTGATTGACTTGCCCAGGGTCACATATTCATTATTAGTTTGGCATCAAGGTCAGCTCACTATACATTTTGCCATGCTGCCCACTGTTTAAATATTCTAGTTGATTAGTTAAAAAAAATTTGGAGGAAAGGAAGGAAAAAAAAATGTTCTGGGAAACATTTGCACTAATGCAAATGGAAATCTATTTTTCTGCTCTAATTTTGTCTTCTGAAAAAATGCAAGGGGTTATGAACTGACTACAAAACTTTGTTTCTTCTCTGTATTATCTATAAATGTCCTATATATTGTGAATACCTTCCAAGTCCAAGTCTATTCATGAAAATTAACCTGATGCTAAAATAATTTTTGGAAAGAAAAATTATAAAGTATCTAAAATGCAAAAATATTTAAAATAATGGATTCATAATTATTGTGTTTTAATTACACAATATTTTTGATCATATAATAGCTTAGTACAGCTATTGTTTGCAGAGCTATTGAAAGTCAAATATCAAAATTACTCTATAATACATGCTAATTACTCTATAAAGTTACTCTATAATATATGCTAATATAACAACATTCAAACAGCAAACTGGAAATTTATCCCAAGAGGAAATAAAAAATTGTCTTCTGAATTCTTTGTAAAGAATAAAATTAGTTGATGGAGGTTTCAAAATTTGTGAATTTTGTGAAAGAGTAGCTTAATAAACTTTTAGAATTTGCACTGTCAACTTTAAAGGAAAAAAAAATATTTTAAACATCCATTTGAAAAACATCTTACCTCTGCCCAAAAAATAACGCTCTAAAATTTTTCCAATATATTTGTAAGAATTTCTAACAACATTTTCTGGGACTTAGGTGTTATTTATATTATCTAATGTATTTAAGCTTCATAGGACAAAGATCCTCTGTGGGAAACTCACATTCACTTGCCCGAAAAGAGGTGACTTTTGCAGGTATCAGAACACTATTAATGTACGTTGGTGAACTTGTTGAGTTGCAAATTACCTGTTCCATGGAAAATTAAATTAACCTGCTATAAGTGAGCGGCTACCCTCTAAACAAAGGCATTTATCACCCCCATTTTAGACTACCCCTTTGTGGAAGGCATGTTTTTCCTTTGATAAGGAAATAATACAAATTTCATTGCTTTTAAACAATACTTGGATTTTTAAAAAATCATATTGTCTGCTATCCAGAGTTTGCTTTAAAATATCAAATTAGTTTTAAAAATACATATATTTAAAAGATATTCCTCAAAAAAGAATGATTCCATTTATCTCAAGTTTAAATTTGTTCTTTGTAGAGCTTATGTATGTCATTGTAAAAAGTATACATGATGCCATTATTGTAGTACTGAGTTTCAACCAGCTTACTTAAAATAGTCTTTTATACTTAGAGATACAAGTGTTTCTTGAGAACACACAATTTCATGAGTACACATTTGACTATTTTTGGTTCAGATTTTCTGCTTAAGAGGTTACATGTTCTATCAAGAAATCAGTTTGAGCAGAATTACCTTTAAAATGCCTTGAGGTGAGATGCACAATGGTTAATTCCACACAGAATGCTTTGTGGGTGGCTAATTTACCTAGAGAGGTTACTAATAATTTTTTCCTTTGTAAATATGTCCTTTGTTGTAGAAACTGAATTCTAGGTATGGATGAATGACATTTCCATTTGCAGCATATCTAATTCTAATCTTTGGTGAACTAACAAATATTGATGCGGTAACACAGGTTTTCACTAGTTCTCCACCATACTTGCAGTTCTATCAGTCACCAGTAAAACAAAGGATGATGTTATACATTTTCCACTTATTAATTCCCTTAGCCACCAATTAGGTTTGGCTGATGTTTGCCAAATTTTCATTCAAGGGCAGTTTCTGACTCAAAAGTCTTGTTTTCATAGATGAGAATATAGATTAGAATGTGACTTGATAATTAAATTCTGAATAAATTAAACGCTGTCTTATTTTATTTGGGGAATAGTATATTCCTTTTCAAAATGATCTTAACAATTGGTCAGTACATACATATGAAAGAAAGCTAAATTTGAGTATCCATTTGCCAATAGTAATTACATTCCATATAAAACTAAGTACCAAATGCTTCATTTTGAAATCTATATTGTAGTTTTGCAGATACTCTGTGGGAATGTTTTGAGTCACATTTTGGATAGAGAAATATAGCAAGTGAACACCTGAAGACTGCTATCTGACAAGAACAATACAAAAACCAGAGTTATGAGAACAAAGTCAAAAAGAGAAATTATAATAATCTGTTTTAGAAATGCTATATTTCAGAGAATAACTACAGAAACTAGAAAAAGCTTGACAAATTTAGCAAAAGCTTAAACTACCATGATTTCTCTGGGACTTCAAACAATAATGATAATTAATTTTAGGAGTAGGATACCTAAATCACTCAATAATTAGTGCTTAGCACAAATGCCTGATATACTATGGGCTCTTAATGCATGTTTACTGATTTTCACTCTGACAATTATACTTCTATTGACTTTTGAAAGAAATTATATTTATAGACCTGATTCTTAGAATGTATCATTATATCAGAACAATCATCCTAGTAGAAATTTTCTAGGTTAGAGTAACAGGTAGTATAAATAATCTAATTTATTTTACAATATGTGAGCAAATGTTTGAATTCATTATGAAAACCTATTTTAAATTGATTATACTGTGGAAGTGCAAATCTAAACTTCTAGGCATGATTATCACAGAACATTGCTTACTTACCCTCTTCTGTTCCTTTACATACTCCATCAGTTCCTCTCTTGTTCTTCTCACAGCTTCTTCCACAGCCCTTTCACTTCGCTTCTGTTCCTCTGCCATTGCTGCCTTGAGTATTTCCTGTGGGGAATTTATCCATCCATCCATCAATCAATAAGCATTTATAAAGTTCCTAGTATATTCTAGGTGCTAGGGATACAAACATAAGAGTTCTTGCCCTCAAAGAGCTTCCATTCTAAGGGATAAGACATGTACATAAATATGCATGAATAGAATATATACAAAAATAAGTTAGAGATAATTTTTGGAGGGAGGTATGAGGATCTGGGGGTAGGATGGATAACAAAGATTTTATGTAGAAGATAATGTTTGAACTGAGTCTTAAAGGGGAAAAAAAATATTCCAAAAGATACTGATGAGGAGGGAGTACCTCCTAGGCATAAGAGATAATCATGTGTGAGGAATATTAGGAAGGTCACTTTGAATGGACCATTGAGGGCAGGGAGGGGAGTAATGTATACTAAGGCTGGAAAAATATATTGGGGCCACATTTTGAAAGGCTTTAGATACCAAACTGAATGGGAAAAAAAGTGAAGTAGCATCTACTGATGTTAGTTTTCATATATAGTGTTCATATAACTTAAAAATCTACTTTAAGGTTATGGAACTACTTCCATCCTACATGGCATCTTAATGACCCTTAAGAAATATGCCAGAACTCAGTTTTCTAAATGTAGTAAAGAAAGTTTGATTGTTGTTGGGTTTCTTTTGGGCAGGGGGGAGTAAAGGAAGTCCATCACAGATTCAATTTTTTTTTAAAAAAACTAGCCTTTCATTTGCTATTTTAGTGACTGATTGTCTTCCTGTGCTTTGTAGTGTCAACATAAGATTCTCAACTTGTAAGCATTCTTCCAACAACAAAAAAATGTTGTAACAACTATACTAACTCTAAACTTATCTGATAATAATCAGGTGTAGTTAGGTTGATAAGATTTATATAATTTTTGCTCTATTAAGTACCAATTTGTATTTTAATGTTATGCTACTTTATTTCAGATGCCAAATCTACTGCAGTTCATTCTGCAAAGGCCTGGAAAATTCCAAATCCTGGGTAGGAATATAGCAGGGCATAGAAGATAAAATCTCTGTAGACAGAGGATGGTCTTCAGGGACTAGTTTTCCAGGCTGCTGGAATTTGTAATTGCGTATCAAAAAAGCAGTATGCCTAGCACAGGAAGAGATAGACTCTATCTTGTCACTTGGACTGGACTAGCTGGGAGTTATGCTTTATTGGGAAACTGGATGAGTCTGGGCCAAGGACAAAAAGTGAGCAGCTTCAGAAGCTGCAACAAAGGAAGCCATGCATGAAGACTGGTCAAAAGTACTGAAAGGCTAAAGTTGATTTATTTAATATTTTATTTTCCACCAGTTACATGTAAAAACAATTTTAACATTCATTTTTTTTCAAATTTTGAGTTCCAAATTCTCTCCCCCTATCCTTTGCCCTCCCTCACTTAGAAGGCATGCAATTTGATATAAGCTATAACACATGTAGTCATGCAAAACATATTTCTATGTAAGTCATTCTGTGAAAGAAAACAGACAAAAAAACCCCAAGGAAAAACAAAAGAAAATTATCTTTGATCTGCATTCAGGCTCTACAACTTCTTTCTCTGGAGATGGACAGCACCTTTCATCGAAATAAGTCGTAAAAAAATGTCTTAGATCATTGTACTGTTGAGAATAGCTGTTTCTCATAGAAGATCATCATACAATATTGGTATTACTGTGTGTTCTCCTGGTTCTGGCTCATTTCACTTTGCATCAGTTCATGTAAATCCATGTTTTTCTGAAAGAATCCTACTAATCATTTCTTAAACCATAATAGTATTCCATCACAATCATATAAAACAACATGTTTAACCTTTCCCCAATTGGTGGAAATTCCCTTAATTTTCAATTCTTTCTTTTTATCTCTTTAGGATAGTCCTAGTAGATAGTCCTAGCATTGCTTCATCAAAGGGGATGCATGGTTTTGTAGCCCTTTGGGCATATCTCCAAATTGCTCTCCAGAATGGTTGAATCAATGTATGACTTCACCAATAGAAAATTAGTGTTCTATTTTCACACATCCCTTCCAGCATTCATCGTTTTCCTTTTCTATCATATTAGCCAATCTGACAAGTGTGAGTTAGTAACTCAGAGTAGCCTCTTAATTTGCATTTCTCTCATCAGTACTGATTTAGAGCACTATTTTTCATATGACTATAAATAGGCTTGCCTGAAGCCTATGTGCTTTGTTTGAAAAACTGCTTGTTTTGACGATTTATCAGTTGAAGTATGGCTTCTATTTCTATAAATTTGACTTAGTTTTCTTTGTGTTTGGGAGATGAAATCTTCATCAGAGAAACTCATTGTACATTTTTTTCTTCACAGTAATGACTACCAACTTTTTTCCTCAATGTATTTCCCTCAATTCTATTTCACCATTTGTCCTACACTCTCTCTCCTTTTATCCTCTCCATTTTCAAGTATTTTGTGTCTGACTTTTACCCCCTACATCCCAACTCATCTCCCTTCTATTAGCTCCCCATTTCTTTTACTTCCATTTCTTCCTACTTTCCTGTCTGGTAAGATAGACTTCCACATGATAAAAGGTAAAATCTGCTGTTGAAGATGGGATGGAATGAGATCACTACGTATGTAGAGGAGTTTTTCTTGGCAAGAAGATGGACCACTCCTTCATGTGAGATAGGGTTAAAGAAGGAGATGATGGGAGGAAACATATGACTGATGTGAGATAAGGAGGGGATAAAAGGGCAAATGGCTTCAATATTTTCAGTCAAATATAAGGAAAAGTTTCTCATGAGGAAGGGTGGAGGAACAGCCATATAAAATTTGAAAATGATCAAAAGGTTTGGAAAATTCATTGTGGTAAGTGAGATATTAAATCAATAAGGCTAATGTAAAAGAATTGCTTTGCTACAGTGAGGGCCCAGTTGTGATTATGTAATAAAAACTTACAGTTTTGTAATTTTTTTCCAGTTTCATTTAGCAACAATGAATAGGAATAAAGATTGTAAATAATTAAGATTGTTAGAGTAATCGAAGATTGAGTCTTGACAGAGTTAGACTGGCAATAGGATAAGGGAGAAGGGTCTTCAATTTGAGAGAAAAATATGGTATTAATTTGAACTGGCTTCCCATAGGATCATTATGTGTCAAGAAGGTGAGAGTAGCTAGCTAGTCCTGAGCTGCTGCCCTAAGAAACAACTGCATGTTGGAGGAATTGAAGTTTGTATGTGCAGATGAATCAGGTTTGTTGTTAAGTAGTGAGAGGTAGAATGACAACAGATTGGACCAAATAAGGGAATTTAAGAATTCATCAACATGGGAGTAAAATACTTGTGGGTGATAGATTAAGGGTATGACCATTTCTGTAGGTATCTGAAATAGAATAGAGGAACAGGTCATGGGAAATGAATAATGTTCTCCTATATACTTACCTTTGCTTCCTGCTTTTCCTGGATTCCTTTAAGACTCAATTCAGATTCTACCTTCTGTAGCAAGTTTTTCAAATTATGCCTCACATGTTGCAACTACTAGTGCCTTTGATTTGAAATTTCCTCCATTTATACTGTAATTATCTTGTAAGAACAATGACTTACTGGAAATCTCCCCCATTAGACTTTGCGCTCCTTAAAGGCAGGGACAACGGTTTTGCAATTAGTACAGTGCCAGCTATTTAATAAGTAGTAATTAATACTATAAGTATAATAATATTTAATGCTATTATTTAATACTATTTACATTATTTAATATTACTTAATGGTATTAAATATTATAGTATCTCATGTTTAATAACATGAAATAACATTTAACATGGTATTTAATGGAGGTGGCAGAGCCAAGATGGAGGAGAAAAGGCAGGGACTCATCTAAGTTCTCCCAAATTTCCCTCCAAACAACTTTAAATATCACTTCAAAACAAATGTTGGAGCAGCAAAACCCACCAAAGAATGTGTGAAAGAATTTTCTGGCCCAAGACAACTTAGAAGGTCAGTGGGAAAGGTCTATCAGACTAGGGTGAAAGTGTAGTGCAGTCCAGCACAGTCTGCTACAATATAGGCCATACCAAAGGAAACCAGCAGCAGGCCTTGGAGGCAACTGAATCAACAGTAGCAGTGGCTGTTTCCAGAGGTCTCAGACCACAGATAGTAATGGGGTCAGACAATGGTCAGAAAGAGATTACAGGGGTTCTCTTGCTGGTACTGGGTGCAGGATTCTGTTGCATTATCCATACTTAAATATGAGTAATAGTTCTGGGTTGCAGTCCCAGGGTGAAGATTAGCTCTAGCACACCAAAGCTTGTGGCCACAGGAAAGTAGGGACCTAGGTCACAATTCCAGGGCAGAAAAGAGTGCTTGTGGTTGATCAGAGAGTAGAGCATGGGACAGAAGAATAGTAAATATAGTTCTTCTAAGATCATACTGCCTTGGAAGAATCAAAAGTTTACAAACCCCCAGAACTAGTTTAGTTCTGAGAAGAGCTACACAAAAAATCTGAAGCTTGCAACCGTGCCATCTCTACTCTAGGACCAGAGCCCAACTTTAATATAAAATTAAAAGCAAAGAAATGGAAAAAAATAAATGAGCCAAAAATGAAAATGCATGGAGAAGCATCTTGTTAAAGAAACAGCAAACAGACCAGGACCACTAAATCACAAGGGAGCAAAAAGATCCTGACAATAGAAAGTTACTATGAACTAAACTAATTTAGCTGATTTGCTGTACTAATTTATTTAACTGGCAATATCAAACTACCAGAAATTATTTTATAGAGCTAGAAAAAAATAACAAAATTCATTTCCAAGAACAAAAGGTGAAGAATAATCAAGGGGATTAATGAAAAAATGTATAGGAAGATGGCCTAACCACACTACATCTAAAACTATATTATAAAGCAGCAATGATCAAAACAATTTGCTACTAATTATGAGATAGAGCAGTGGATCAATGGAATAACTTAGGTACACAATACATAGTAATAAATAACTAGAGTAATCTATTGTCTGATAAACCCAAAGATTGCAGCTTCTGGGATAAGAACTCACTATATAACAGAAACTGCTGGGAAAACTAGAAAATAGTATGGCAGAAACTTGACATGGGGTAACATCTTACACCCTATACCAAGACAAATTCAAAATGGCTACATGTTTTAGACATAAATGGTGAAAATATAAGCAAATTAGGACATCAATGAATAGTTTACTTGTCAGACCTATAGAGAAAGGGAGAATTTATGACCAGGTAAGACATAGAGAACATTATGATATGCAAAATGAATAATTTTGCTTACATTAAATTAAAAAGGTTTTATACAAAGCTAATGGGACCAAGATTAGAAGAAAAGCAGAAAGCTAGGAAATAATTTTTACAGTCAGTGTCTCTGATAAAGGCCTTAATTCTCAAATATATAGAGAACTGAGTCAAATTTTTAAGAATACAAGTCATTACCCAATTAATAAATGGTCAAAGGATGTAAACAGATAGTTTTCAGATAGAGAAATTAAAGCTATATATAGGCATATAAAAATGCTCTAAATCATTACTGATAAGAGAAATGCAAATCAAAATGACTCTGAGTTTACCACCTTGCACTTATCAGATTGGCTAAAATGACAAAACAACAAAATGATAAATGTTGGAGAAGATGTGGGAAAATTGGAACACTAATGTCAACCATTCTGGAGAGCAATTTGGAACAATGCACAAAAGTCTATGAAAGTGTGCTTACCCTTTGATGCAGAAATACCACTTCTAGGTCTGTATCCCAAAGAAATCATAAAAATCAGTAAACCGCCCCCCCCTCTCCCCACATGTACAAAAATACTTATAGAAGCTCTTTTTCTGTTGAGGCAAAGAATTGGAAATTTAGGGGATGCCCCTCAATTGAGGAATAGCTAAACAAGTTGTGGCATAGGAATGTAATGGAATACTATTGTGCTATAAAAAATGATAAGGAGATTTCAGAAAAATCTGGAAAAGATTTAAATGAACTGATGCTCACTGAAGTGAGCAGAACCAGGAGAATACTGTACACAGTAAATAACAAAATTGTGTGATGATCAACGGATAGTTTTAGCTCTTTTCAGCAATACAATGATCCAAGACAATTCCAAAAGACTCATGATGGAAAATGCTCTCCACATCCAGAGGAAGTACTATGGAGTCTGAATGTATATTGAAGCATAGTATTTTCACTTATATTTGTTTTATTCTTTCTCATTGTTTTTTCCCTTTCGTTCTGATTCTTCTTTTACAACATGACTAATGTGGAGATATGTTTAACATGACTGTACATATATAACAGATATCAGATTGTTTGCTATCTTGGGGAGAGGCGAGGAAAGGAAGGGAGGGAGAAAGATCTGGAAGTTAAAATGTTATAAATATGAACACTGAAAACTATTTTTGCATGTAATTTGAAAAAAAATAATATTAAAAAGAAAAAAACATAAAAACAGAAACCCTAAACAAAAACAAAAAAGGAAAATTATTGTCATGACAGGGAAGATCAAAATACAAACTCAGAACAAGACAATAAAGTCAAAATTGCTACATCCAAAGACTCAAAGAAAAAATGTGAATTGGTCTCAGGTCCCAAAAAGAATTTCTGGAAGGGCTGAAAAAGAATTTCAAAAACCAACTAAGAGATTTAGAAGAAAAATTAGGAAAAGAAATGAGCATGGTACCAGAAAATAATAATAATTTTAAAAAGGATTAGTAGTTTGGTCAAGGAAGCACAAAAATTTTGAAGAAGATAATACTTTAAAACACCTTAATACTTAAAAAGAAGAATAGGGAAAATGTTAAACAAGGCACAAAAATGCAATGAAGAGAAGAGTGCCTTAAAAAGCAGAATTAGCCAAATGGAAAAAAGTTGTGTAAAAGTTCACTGAAGAAAATAACTCAATGCAATAACAATGCAAAGCCAAGGTGAAAAATTCAGAGTTATCAGTCCTATAAAATATTTCATGTTTCTATGGTTTAAGTATTGACACCTTAGCCTATACTCTGCAACTATATAGCTTGTACTACATACATCTTGTTTAGTTTAAGTCACAGAAACATAGGTCTAGAACTCAAAGTGACCTTAGAGGCTGTAGGGGTCGAATTCGGAGAAAGCCCTAAAAATATAAGTAAAAAACCATAAAAACTTAAACCTCTGTTAAAGGTAGAAGCCCAAACATAGTGACTAGGTTATTAATCATATAGATACTAAATCATAACTTAGACATTGAGGCAAAACTCAAGATACTGATATCTATAATCACTCTCAACTTCTATGGCCACTTCCTTTGGTATAAAAAGAATACTCCATGGTTTCCAGGGAAGTACAGGGTTCCCCAGTCAATGGAATTCTGGACCTTACAGAGACTATCTTTATTTTATATGTGAAGGAATTGAGGCATAGTGGTTAAATGACTTACTCAAGATTACAAAGGTAGTCAGTATCAGAGGTGAGATTTGAGCACAAGTCATCTGACCCAAGCCAACATTCTTTCTATGATGCTATGATTCCTCCCAAGACATAGTCTATGTGATCTATAATATGAGGTGATTATGATTACCATGCTCCTTAAAAGAAGCTTCTTTTAGACTTTGTATAGATGAAAATATCATCTCTACTAACTTCTTTCATTTTTTAGAAGGAGAATTTGTGAAGCATCCTTGTATTTAGCTACGACTTCACCTTTTTGTTTCATTTATAGCAAATGAATATTAAGGAAATTAATTTTAATGATGCATCATTTGGTTATTAAGCTATTAATATCAATTTGTAATATTCCCTTCAAAAAGTCATTTCTTACATTAGCTCAAAGACAAACCTCTTCCAATACATTTTAGTTAAAGAATGTAATTTACTTCCAGCCCCCAAGTCATCTACCTCAGCAGGGACCCTTATTTTTGTTTAAAAGATAAAAATTAGAGAGGAACTCTCATTCAGCTCTCATTCCTAGTCCTCTGGCACAAAATGTAGGAAAGTCAAATCTATTATTAGGTTGGTGTCTAGTTCCTCTGCCTTTTCAAAAACCAGTCAGCTCTTCATTCTTGGTTCACATATTGCTGAAGCCTAGCTTGCAGAATCTTAAGCATAACCTTTCTGAGATGTGAAATTAGTATAATTATTCAGTAACTTGAACATTTCTTGTCATTGCCCTTCCTTAGAATTGGGATGGAAATGGATCTTTTCCAGTCTAACGATTACTGTTGTGTTTTCTAAATTTGCTTGCATATTGAGTATAGCAATTTAACAGCATCATCTTTTAGGGTTTTAAATAGCTCAGCTAGATTCCCATCATTTTCCACTAGTTTTATTGTTAGCAATGCTTCCTAAGGCCTACTTAGCTTCATTCTCCAGGATGTCTTGCTCTAGATCAGTAACCACACCACTGTGGTTATTGGTGATGTTATGATCTTTCTTGTATAGCTCTTTTGTATTTTCTTGCCACCTCTTTTTAATCTCTTCTGCTTCCATTAAATCTCTACCATTTTTTGTCCTTTATATGGCCATTGTTCATGAAACTTTCCCTTGATATCTCTAATTTTCTTAAAAGATCTCATCTTTCCCAATCTGTTGTTTTCTTCTATTTCTTTGCATTATTTATTTAAAGGAACTTTTTTCAATCTCTCTTTGATATTCTTTAGAATTCTGTATTCATTTGGATATGTATTTTCTTTTCTCCTTTCCCTTCTTTCTTTCTTCAGCTATTTGTAAAGCCTCATCAGGCAGTTATTTTGCTTTCATGCTCTTCTTTTTCTTTTGAATGCTTTTGTTGGTGCCTCTTATACAATATTGCAGGTTGGCTTCTGAAGGGGCAGAGGAACTAGATACCAAATTGCCAACATTCATTAGATTATGGAATCCATAAAAAAATCTACTTTTGCTTCACTGGCTACACTGTAGCCTTTCACTGTGGAACATGATAAAATGAGGCAGATCCTCAAAGAGATCAGAGTACCAGATTATCTTACATAGGAACTTGTATTCAGGCCAAGAAGCAAAATTTAGAACCCAATGTGGAACAAAATTATTGATTTTGTTTGCAAAATGAATATTACAAGGCTGTGTGTTGTCACTTTATTTATTTACATGGAAAGTATATAATGTGAAATGCTAGGCTGGATGAAACAAAAGCTGGAATTAAGGTTATCAGGAGATATATCAACAGTCTTAGATGTGTGGATAATATCACTCTGATGGCAGAAAGTGAAGAATGAAGAAGCCTCTTGATGAGGGTGAAAGAAGAGAAGGTAAAAGCTGACTTTAAGCTTAACAACAACCACAAAAATAAGATCTTAGCAAGTGGTTCCATTGCTTCCTGGAAAACAGGGTAAGAAGAAAAAGAAGTGTCAAATTTTCTATTCATGGACTCAAGATCACTGCAGATGGTGAATGCAGCCATGAAATTAAATGGCACTTGCTGCTTGGAAGGAAAACTATGGCAAATCTGGACATTATACTAAAAAGCAGATACATCATGTTGCCAACAAAAGTCCATGTAGTCAAAGGCATGGCTTTTCAGGAGTAAGGTATAGGTATGAGAGTTGAACTATAAGGAAAGCTGAGTGCTGCAGAATCAAGACTTTCAAATTGTGGATCTGGAGAAGACTTTTGAGAGTCTCTTGGACAGCAAGATCAAATAAGTTAATACTTAAAGAAATCAATTCAATCTATTTACTAGAAGGTCAAATATTGAAGTTGAAGTTCAAATACTTTGGCTACATAATGAGAAGATGGAACTCATTGGAAAAGTCCCTGATGTTAGGAATGACTGAAGGTAAAAAGAAATGGAGGTGGCAGAGTTTTTATACACACACACACATATGTGTGTATATATAAATATATACACACATATGTGTGTGCATATATATATATATATACACATATAGTTACATATAACTATATATATATGGGTTATATAGTGTCATGGAAACAACAAACATGAAGCTGGAGACTTCAAGAGATAGTAGAGAATATATATACAGGCCTGATGTGCTATGGTCACATGGACCACAGGGTCACAAAGAATCGAACATTACCGAGAACAACATATTACCATGTTGCATGTCCCTGCCAATAAAGGATAACTTGTCTGGATAATTACCTCTGCTTGCCCTTTGTTAAATTCCAGGCACCACAAGATTTGGTTATTCTAGTAATACATCTCATTGTTCAAGGATTTCCCACTTAGAATCACAACAGTTAAAGTCATGTTTACAGATGGTTTAAAAGTCATCTTAGTATCTTCTGTTCTCCTTTTGACCTCTCTTATCACTGTCATTGCTGAAGTGGAAGGGAGGCACACAAGACTGAGGATTATTTGCTAATTTTGTTTGTCCCTTGGGGTGTAAAAGAATTTATTACCAAGTGGCCAGCCAACTGTATCTCTCCATAGTTAGCTAGGCTGATCCTTGGAAAGCAAAGGTAGTTTATTTTGGAGACCAGACTTGAAGTCTTTCCATTGTGATAGAATATGCCAGAACTTAAACTCCTCTGTCTTAGCCTTTCAGAATCTATTGTGACTTTTACACCATAAAGAGGCATCAAAATAGAATTTTGTGGATATGTGGCATATAATAAGCATATAGAAAAACAAGAGTACTTGATTCCTTTTCCAAATCTATAGTCCTTTCATGAATGGGAGCTATTTAATTCATGTGCAATGGAGTTAGGAGAAATCCTAAAGGGCAATTTGGTTAGAAATCTATCATTTTATTTCTATTTTTTAAAAGACATTTTTATCTTTTCAAAGTTATGATAGGTGTAATAAATATAGCTGATGTGATAGAGTTATTCAACTAGTTATAAATATAAGAAATCCCACTCCTAAAAGTGTCTAGCTATACAATGGTCTCATTTGAAAGAGAAAAAGAGTAATTAACTAACATTTGATTTTAATATCCAGTGAAATTATATGAAAAATTATTTATAAATAATGAATATACCTTTTGCAATCTATAAATATTTATATTGAGTATTTGTAGCTAAGATACTGCGGTCTAGTTTTGATAAAAACTAAAATCTAAATGTTATTCACACAAATTTAGACCTTAGTCTGAATCTCAAGAAATAAATTTAACATATAAATGTAATTCTCTCACCCTAGCAAGTATTCTGCATTCATAGTTATAAAGAAAGTGGTACATTCTCTCTTACAAATAATTCCAACATTTGATTGTTTTTAAGCAAAAAGGAAAACGCAAAGAAGTAATAGAAAAATACCTATAGACAAATTCTGTTCACAGAACTAAATATGTATACCACCTAAGTTTGTCACCCCCCAAAATTGTACTTAACATTACAATGGAAGAAGCCTGTCCAAGAATTCATAATAGTTTCCTCAAAATGAAATACAGATGTAATAAAGCAGGGCATCTATGCAGAAAACAAAACATATATCCCTGCTTAGGAATGTCAAGGGTATAAGCAATACATTTCTATTTTTAACAAGCTTATTTGCTTAGCTTCATGCCAGGATATTTCAAAACAACAACAAAGATATGTGGCAAATGAAGAGGCAAAAACATAGGTGGCAACTAAAGAAAAAGACCAATGAAATTCAGAAGCTTAACAAATGGAAATTCTGCGGGGACAAATGAAGTTAGGTAAAATATTTGTATATAGGAACACAAGGTTCACAAACTGAGTACTAAATTTTGCAAAAAGTAGAGTTTTAGACAATTAATACTCAGAAACAACAAAATATAAAATATTTTTAAAAATCAGTTTTAAAAGCAAATTTATTTAAAAATTGTTTGATTTTCTCTTGCTAATTAATATTGGGTAAATAGCTCATGCTTGCCAAGTCAGTTAAGTGCTCTACTTGCCTATATCCATGGCCTGTAAAGGGCGTGGGGAGAAGGGAACATGTTTTTTTCAAAAAACAAGAATGTAACTTGTTAAACATTCAGGCTGGCATAAGTGACAACTGAATGACCTTTAACTTTCTTTTACCCTAAGGAAGGGTATAAGATATTTTAACTCTGATAATTATGAATAATCCAAGTATCATAAATCTGCCTATACATACATATATTAATTATTCAGTGTTACAAAAAAGAAATGTGGAAGAATAGTCTTTAATATAAAAACTTGTGACGATCTATTCCAAGAAATGATCATCCAGCTTCTACTTGAAGGCTTCTATCCAATAATTACTGCTCAAAAGAACCTATTTCATAGTTAAACAGTTCTAGACTAATCTACACCTGCAACTTTGACCCACTGCTCCAAACAAAACAGTCTAAGCACTCTTCTATGAAACAACTCTAGACTTTTAAGTATTAAAAATAGGTATTATGTTCCCCCTTCACCCAGCTTTCAACAGACCCTCATAAAATGTGGTCTCTTGTTCCCTTACTAACATGACCATCCTCTTCTGGAAACAATTACAGTTGTTCACACTTTTCCCAGAACCCAATTATTGTGTCTATGCAATAAATCTAGATGTGGTCTGAAGGGAGCAAACTAGAATGGGACAATCACCTCCTTCAGATTGGGCAATATTTGTCTCTTAATGTAGCCTGAGAACATACTAGGTTTTTTTTTTTTTTATCACTATGTTAGATTGTTGACTAATACTGAACTTGAAGTCTTCTAAAACCTTAAACTATTTCTTACACAAACTATTACCTAGTCACACCTCCCTCATCCTGTATTTGTACGGTTGATTCCTTAAACCAAGGTTTAGGACTTTACATTTGTCTCAGTGAAATTTCATCTTACTAGATTTGGCACAGCATTCTACCTTGTTAAGATATTTTTGGGTCCTGGATACCTCCTAGCTTTTTGCCATGTGAGAATTTAACAAGTTTGACATATCTATTTTTATGCTGATCTTCATTTGAAAATCCATAATTGAGAGGCCCATCACTACATATTCTATCTCTAGCTCTTATAGAATAGGATCTGATTTCTAAAAACATATTCATTATAACAAAAATACCATGGATGTTGTATCAAAATGTGAAATAATTTATTATTTTGTGATTAACAGTGGTGACTTTTGTGCCAAAAGAAACAATTTTACAGTATTTCCTGAAACCAAGAAAGGTTAAATAACTACAAATAAACATTAGAATAATCAAGTTTTAGAGTATTAGAACTGTAATGATTCGCACAGATTATGAAGTCTAACAATCATTTTAAAGGGAGCAAACTAACTCAGCATAATAGTGTAAAAGAAAATTAGAAGAAGAATAATTGAAAATTAACATCCACTTTTTAAAAACTTACACGTGTATATATATATATGCATAATATACATACAAACATATTTGGATAAAAAATTCTGCCTACTCATCATCACTCAATCCCTCTCTTTCCCTCAACTGAGAACAAAAGAAAAATAAAACCCCTAGTAGAAATATGTATAGTCAAGTAGAACAAATATCTCTTTTGACCATGTGCAAAAAAAAATATATCTCATTCTGTATTCTGAGTCTTTCATTTTTCTGTCAGGGGGTAGAAGTATATTTCATCACTAGCCCAATGGAAGCACTGATCAGAGTTTCTATTCCTTTAAAAGTTATTTGTCTTTAGCATATTGTTGTCATTGAATTAAGTGTTCCGGTTTTGTTCACTTCAGTCATCTTCAGTTTATATAGGTCCTCCCAGGTTTTTCTGAAGCCATCTGCTTCATCATTTTTTATAGTACAATAGTATCTTATTACATTTATATACAATAACTTGTTTAGCCATTCCTCAGTTTTTGTGCACACTCTCTGATTTCATTTTTTGTAGCTCTAAAAATTACTATAAATATTTTTGTACATCCTTAAAGTTTGTTTTTACTTAGGACTAACCTTCCCTTTATTATTTCTCTATTGAGTGATTTATATTTCTGTATCCACTGTGTGTACATTACACTACATGTATATTCTTCCTTCCTTTGACCAGTTTGGATGAGAGTGAAGTTGAAATTCTCACTCAAACCTTCCCTCTTGTTTGTATAAATGTCCACTTGTATACTCTGATGATGTAAAATAATTTTCCCTAATATTCTTTCCTTTCTCCTTAATTTGTGAATTCTTCTTCCCCTTTCTTTACAATCTTCTCTTCTAATCATCAAGACATAACCACTTTCAGGCTTTCTGTTTAATTAAATTCCCTCTCTTCCCCCTGATGATGATGGGTGTCAGAGGAGATACAAGTATCATTTTCTCATTTTTGAATGTAAGGTGTTTACCCTTAGTCCCTTATCATTGTTCCTGTTTACATTTCATTATTTCTACTATCATGTCTTTGAACTTCAAAATTTCTGCATAACTCTGGTCTTTTCATAAGAAATAATTAAAAAGTCCTCTATTTCCTTATGGGTACTACTACCTCCATGTACTCAGTTTTGCTAGATGAGTTATTCTTTGCTTTCTGAAATACTGTATTCCAAGTTCTCTGCTCTTGCAGCAAGATGGTAGCTGGAAAACCATGTATGATCTCAAGTGTGGCTTACTCCTTAGTGATTTAGTTCTTTCTTCCTGGATGCTAGTATTTTTCTTTGACCTGGAGCTCTGAATTTTGGCTATGATGTCCCTAGGAGTTTTCATTTGAGGTTTCTTTCAGAAGGTCATTGGTAGAGTCTTTCTATTTCCACTTTGCTCTCTGGCTCTACAAAATCTTGGCACATTTCCTTATAATATGATGTCGTGGCTCCTTTCAGTCATGGCATAAAGTTTTCTGATGATTCTTATTTTCCCCCCTTGATCTGTTTTCCAGGCTAATTGATTTTGCCTTACAATTTCTTCTAATTTTTTTTCAATCTTTTGAATTTGTTTTAATGTTTCTTGTTGTCTCATGAAGTCACTGGCTTCTATTTTGTCCACTGCAATTTTCAGGAAGCTTTTGTTTGGATAAAGTATCTCTTGGGTCAATCTGCTAATTTCTTTTCCAATTCTTTCCCTACAAGTCTCATTTCTTTGCATTTGCATTTGTTTCTTGAGCATCCCTATCCTCATAATAGCTACTTTTAGTGTGAATCATTTTTATTTTTTTTTCATTCTTTCAACACACTTCCTAATTTTTGACTTGATATTAGGAGTAAGCTCTGTCACGTTTCTGGAGACAGGGTCTAAGCTGGTCCTGCTTTTTTTTAGTATTAATTGTGACATTATTCTAGAATCAAGGATAGCTCAGGCAGAGGACCTGCAAGATTTTGCTGCTCCCAAACTTGCCTGCTCCAAAGTAAAGCTTGATCATATCGCCCTCTGCAAGTTCCTGTCATGGTTTTGACATGGTTCTGAGCAACATTAGTTTGCTGCTCCACTCAGTTACTGCCAGCCAGAAGCTCTTCTGGTTCACAGGTACATAACTGAAGAGGCCCTTTTATCTGTGGTTCTTGCCCTGATTATTTTTCTTTAGACTTCTGATTGGGCTAGAAGCTGGAAATGGTGCCTATGTTCCTGGAGTACGCATCATACCACTGCTGTTTACTTCTGAATTTGTCCCTTTTTTAACTTATTGTCTATGCCCTCTCTACCCAGGAATATAACCCCAGGGACATATCTTCTCATTCTGTCCTAGATCTGTGACTCAGTTCGGGTAGTGGGTCCCAGGTATCAGTTGGTACCTGTTCCTTCAACCTGCACATAGTCCTTTAGTATAGGTCTAACGTCTTGTCTCATCATACAACTTCTCCCTGTGTAATGGAGTGTTTCTGCATGGTATGTTCCCATCCAGATCCTGTCTCCAGACCTCTCAGTCTGTCTTCCTATGCAGACAAGTAAGACAAATGACTCAGCTATGACTTTTGCAGAATTTTCTCATCAGAGAAGAAATAAAAATAAGCAAGGATCTTTCCAACTGGTCAAACCTAGGCATAGTTAAATCCATTGTACTCAGGAACAAGCTACTTAACAAATTAATGACAGAGTGGATAGAGGTTATTAGATAAACTCTTATGGATTCAAGCAGGAAATTGGTGCTTATTTCTCCCTGGGGATGACTGATTATACAAGTTGTGAATATATGTGAGTATATACACATATATCTCCTAGGAGATGTGAAATAAGTGTTTCATTGTTCTCTTTAACCACTTGTATATTTATGTGGATGGCTATACCCCAAATACTTAGAGCCTCCCTTCACACAAGTGGTTTCCTAAACCTTCTGGATATCTTCGTGGAATGCAAAAGTGATTATTTTTCAAAATCTTATTTCAAAGAGAATTAGTTCAAATGTACTTTTCTCTGATTCTAGAAAAGAAATATTCTATTATCACTACAGGTTATGTGTTTATTTGCAAATAAGTTAGGAATCAGATTAGAAGATTTGGGATCCAAGTTGTTTTTTAAAACGTTATTTGAAATTATTTTCTGGCAATTCAAGTTTCTATTAACGTAGCAAAAAGCATCTTTCAAAATCAAAGTTAATTTTGCAAAGGAAGGGAAGGCAGCAAACAGATTAATAATAAATTATTTATTAATATTAGAAAGGTTCATAATAAGCCTCGCTAGAAAGTGATTCTCTGATTGAATGGTTTATGAAAACTTATGTCTGCAGAAAGGTAAGTAAAGGGAGTTGATTATGAACTGTTTCAAGGAGATTAGAATTTTCCAAAGAAAAATATATTGTTTTGTTGTGACTGAAGATATCAACAAACAAATGGTTGACACTGAAATTTCTTTTTTGTGTTGGAGGATTCCTATTCTTGGCATTTCTATAGAATTACCACCATCTTCTGTTATTTCTACCAAAGCTCTGCAGATAACTTTTAACAAACCAACCTTCTTAGTGTCTGATAGTCTCAAGAAATCATTTGTATTTTCATGTGACACATTTTTCATCCTAGAGTAATATTTTTAATATATTTATGTATAGCTTACATGTTTTCAAAATAGCCATTTTCATTTTTTGACATAGATAGCCAATTTAATTTAACATGACAACTGATCTTAATAGAAATCAATCAAGGGAAAGTATTGCTAAAGGAAGAAAGAGGGGCAGAGCCAAGATGGTGGAGTAGAAAGACAGACTTGTAGAAACTCCCACGCATAGCCCATAAAACACCAGCAAAACATGACTAAACAAATTCTAGATAAGCAAAAGCCACAAAACAACAGATTGAAAGAGATTCCCAGCCCAAGACAGCATAGAAAGATGACAAGAAAGGTCTATCTCAGTGGGTGTGGAGAGGAATGCAGCCCAGTGTGGGCCATGCAGCTCAGCAGGGACAGGACTTAGAACAGGCTTCAGGGTGCCACTAGCAACAGCAGTTCCCAGACTGCTTAACAACACAAACGCCAAAGACAGCTTCAAAGGTCAGTGAAAAAGCTCTTTCACTTAAGTGAGAAGAGAATACAGTCTTGACCCGCCAGCAGCAACCACTGCAGTGGCAGCGTCCATTATTGGAGTCCTCTGCCTAAAGACCCTGGGGAAATTGAGTCTCTGATCTGGATCTCAGCTCTGAGTGGCTCTCCTGAATTGAGGAACAGTGCTGGCAGTGGAGCTGATGGAGGCTCTGGAGAGGAAATTCTGCAGGCAGATCCTGGGCACAACACAGTGCCTGTCGTTGATCCCAGACCAGAGTGCTGGCTAGGAGAGGAGTAAACTCCTCTCCCTTCATTGTGCCACCTTGGAGGAACTGAGAACTTACAGGTTTACAGAGCATACCATCCTCTTGACAAAGACTCAAAAGTCAAGTAACTGGCTGTGAAAATGTCAAAAAAAGGGAAAAAATAAGACTACAGAAGGCTACTTTCTTGGTGAACAGGTATTTTCTTGCATCCTTTCCTGCATCAGAGGAAGATCTAAAAATCAAGACTTCTGCATCCAAAACTTCAAAATAAATATGCAATGATCTCAGACCATGGAAGAGCTCAAAAAGCATTTTGAAAATCAAGTAAGAGTAGTGGAGGAAAAATTGGGAAGATAGATGAGAGTGATGTAAGAAAATCATGAAAAGCGGGTCAAGAACTTGCTAAAAGAGATCCGAAAAAAATGCTGGAGAAAATAACACCTTTAAAAATAGACTACCTCAATTTTCAAAAGAGGTCCAAAAAGCCAATGAGGAGATGAATGCTTTAAAAAGCAGAATTAGACAAATGGGAAAAAGAGGTTCAAAACGCACTGAAGAAAATAGTTCTTTAAAAATTAGAATGGAACAGATGGCAGCTAATAACTTTATGAGAAACCAAGTAATTATAAAATAAAGCCAAAAGAATGAAAAAAATTGAAGATAATGTGAAATATCTCATTGGAAAAACAACTGACCTGGAAAATAGAACCAGGAGAGATAATTTAAAAATTATGGGACTACCTGAAGGCCATGAAAAAAAAAGCACAGATATCATCTTTTATGAAATTATCAAGGAAAACTGCCCTGATATTCTAGAACCAGAGGGCAAAATAAATTTTGAAAGAATCTACCAATCACCTCCTGAAAGAGATCTGAAAAAAGAAACTCCTAGGAATATTGTAGTCAAATTTCAGGTCAAGGAGAAAATATTGCAAGCAGCCAGAAAGAAACAGTTTGAGTAGTGCGAAAATACAATCATGGTAACACAAGATCTAGCAGCTTCTACATAAGGGATCAAAGGGTTTATAATATGATATTCCAGAAGTCAAAGGAACTAGGACTAAAACCAAGCATCACCTATCCAGCAAAATTGAGCATAATACTCCAGGGGAGAAATGATCATTCAGTGAGACTTTTAAGTATTCTTGATGAAAAGACCAAAGCTGAATAGAAAATGTGACTTTCAAACACAAGAATCAAGAGATGTATGAAAAGGTAAACAGGAAAGAGAACTCATAAGAGACTTACCCAAGTTGAACTGTTTACATTCCTATATGGAAAGATAATATTTGTAACTCTTGAAACTTTTCTCAGTATTTGGGTAGTTGGAGGGTTTATACACACACACACACACACACACACACACACATATAGACAGAGAACACAGGGTTAATTGAATAGGAAGGGATATCTAAAAAAAAATTAAGGGTTGAGAGAGGAATATATTGGGAGGAGAAAGGGAGGAATGTAATGGGGTAAAAAAAGAGGCAAGAAAAAGCTTTTTTCAATGGAGAGGAAAAGGGAAGAGGTGAGAGGGATAAAGTGAAGCTTACTCTCATCACATTTGGCTTAAGGAGGGAACAACATGCACATTCAATTTGGTATGAAAACCTATCTTCCACTACAGGGAAGTAGGGGAAAAGGGGATAAGTAGGATGCAGGGGATGATAGAAGGGATGGTAAATAGGAGGAGGGAGCAATTAGAAGGAAATGCTTTTGGGGAGGGACAGGGTCAAAAGAGAGAATAGAATAAATGGGGGGCAAGAAAGGATAGAGGGAAATGTAGTTAGTCTTTCACAACATGACTATTATGGAAGTTGTTTGCAAAACTACATACATATAGCCTATATTGAATCACTTGCCTTCTCAGTGGGGCTGAGTGGGGAGGGAGGAAGGGAGAGAAGTTGGAACTCAAAGTTTTAGGAACGAACATTGAAAATTGTTTTTCATACAACTGAGAAATAAGAAATACAGGTAATGGGGTATAGAAATTTATCTTGCCCCACAAGACAAAAATTGTGGATAAGGGAAGGAAAGAGTGTGATAGAAGGGAGGGCAGTTTGGGGAAAGGGGCAATCAGAATGCATGGCATTTTGGGGTGGAGGGAGGGGAGAGATGGGGAGAAAATTTGGAACTCAAAATTTTGTGGAAATGAATGCTGAAAACTGAAAATAAATAAACAGAAAAAGATATCAAAAACAAAATACCATGTGCTGTTGAGAAAAGTGAATATTATTTTATAGTCCCATTCAGATGTCATGTCATTTTTTTGTTCAAATTATTTTGTTCTATATCTTTATTTCAAAAAATCTAGTACATCTCCGAGACAAGAAACTCAAGCCTCTTATACTTAGTATGTATGCATTCTTTGCAGTTTAGTTAAATTTTCATTTATAAATTCAAATGATGTTCTAATGATTCAGAAACTTGGAATCGATCTTGGTTTGTTGCCTGTGGATCCTTTAAACATTATGTATGTAATGTGGGTGTGTGGAATTCTATCCCCTACTTTAATAATTTTAGCTACAGACAGCCTCAACCCTGAATGGAATCTATGAATATAAATAATAGTTAATCATTTAAATGCTAGAGAATTTTTCTAATCTCACAATCTCACAACAATGTACTCTGGCATTTTAATATGTGAGCAAGATTTGCCTACTTTGTGACAACTTTATTAGGTATAAACTTTTTTAAGGGTATCGTATGCTTTTGAAATAAATGTAAACATCCTGGTTCTTGGCTGGTCACTACAAATTTTCCTGTTCTCCTCAACACCTTCTTGAATTAAAATCCTTTGTTTTCTTTCTTGGCTAGCCCTGATGGTTTAACTTCTGACTACCACATCTATGTGATGTGTTGGAGGTCACTGGGGACTCCTGAGAGAGGCTTAATTTAATTATGCCTGAATTCACCTGTGCTTATGCTAAGTTGTGAGCAAACTTCTTCCATGGCCTAATTCAAATAGAAGCCAATATACAAGCAGAAATCCAATTACTTAATTAGCTCTAATTATTCATCTTGTTTCTGTTTTCCCACTGATTTCCAGATACCTCCCCCATAATTTCATTGTCATTTGGTTCTCTTCATATTCTTCCTATCAGATCAGATCCTAAATACATGCATTAGGTATTTTTTCCATAATTAGGATTTTGTTAAGTGTTCTGTGATTTAAAATTATGCCAAAGGTAACAGTGACTGGATTGATAAATTGCAATTTTTCTTAAAAAAGGTAACCATGTTCTACAATGATTGTCTAGTGACAATGTTGATATTACTAAATAATATGTACATTAGCCTGGGAGGGAAACAGCATCAGTTACTATTAATAACAACTCTTAAGCCAGGAGGGTCCATAAAACAGCCCTGTTTTCAAATCTATGGGCTACAGAGTGCAGTATATTTAAGATTATGAGAAAGGAAGGGAAAGAATAGGAAGGGAAGGGAAGAGAAGGGAAGAGAAGGGAAGGGAAGGGAAGGGAAGGGAAGGGAAGGGAAGGGAAGGGAAGGGAAGGGAAGGGAAGGGAAGGGAAGGGACCTTCCTTTGGAGAGGAGAAGGAAGGGGAGGGAAGGGGGAGACAGAAAGGATAGGAAGAGCTGAGTTACCCAGCTAACTGGGTCCCCATTCAGATAGCTGTTTCTACTTATAGACTGTTGTATTCCTCTTTTGTTTCTGAAGAAGATGATATTGGGCCATCTCCAGTCATCCTGATGGATGGATAGATTCAAATGGCTCTGGAGGAGAAGCGAGGCTGGTGACCTTGCACAACCCTCCCTCACTTAAAACACAATCAAGAGCAAGTCACGTCATCATTTCTCTGATGGCATGGTCTCTTCTTCAACAACAAAGGACTAATATGACAACTAAATAACATAGAGAGTAACTATTGAAACTAATATTTTCAAATTTTCTCCTAGCCACATATCACTTCATTCCTCAAGGCATTGGTAAAATGAGGAAATACAATTAAATGATCTCAAAAGCCCTTTCTGGCTTTAAATTACTTACAGGTAATTTTAAAATTTTTGTTGGATTAGTAAAGGAATAAATACAAAAACACACATGCTAAAATTAGATAAAGAACATAATAGTAGCTTCCATCTAGGCACTAATTTATGGTTTGTCAAGTATTTTTCTCACAACTTTGGGAATTATGTAGTGCCAATGAATATGACTTGAGAGGTAAAGTGATTTACTTATGGTTAGATAGTAAATTAATGGAGCCAGGAATAAAATATAGATCAATAATGTGTTTTGCTCTAGTGATCTTCCCTTATACCATGCTGCCTCCAAAACAAATGGTTTCAGCAAAGATATAGCATTAGAGATGTGAAACTATTTGGTTACCTTGGTTAAAATGAAATGTATGTGCTGTTACTTCGCTGGTACAACAGGCAGATCTTTCTTTTTTATATGAAGGGTCAGCTGGTTATGCTACATTTCATATAGAAAACATAACCATTGATTGTCATGCCTGTGGGTTTATTTTTAAAAAGCATAACCCCCAAATTATAGTGGCTGTGGTTATGAACTATAATGAAAAGTTTCTAACGTTATACATGGTTTTCAGTGTCCATATAGCTTGGAATCCTTTTACAGGACTTCGACAGCACAGCAAAAATAAGGACTGGTATTTCTCTTTCCAAAGTGTTGTCAATAACATGTACAGTTTCCTTAACAAGGATGATCACAGAATACTGGATTAATGGAATAGAATCAAAAGAATTCAAAAGAATCAAAACACCCAAAACACTCTTTTCTTACTTATAGTGGGAGAAATGTTTCCAGATCCACAGTCAGAATTATGATTAATCTTAATGCATGAACCAAAAACAAACAAAAAAGTCACTCAAGTATGTTTGGAGAAATATCTCTCACAATCCTTGGACATTTTTTCTCTTATAGTTTATCCCATCAAGTGATGACAATATTAATGTAATGGATATCCTGATCAATGTAACTATAATAGCTAGGTTGACTTCTCTAGAGTAAAATACTCTTTCCTTTAGTTTACAATGACAATCCATCTATTGACTCTAAACTGAAGAGTATCTTACTTTTTTCTTTCTCCCTTTCTTTTTCTCTTCCTTCCTTCCTTCCTTCCTTCCTTCCTTCCTTCCTTCCTTCCTTCCTTCCTTCCTTCCTTCCTTCCTTCCTCCCTTCCTTCCTTCCTTCCTTCCTTCCTTCCTTCCTTCCTTCCTTCCTTCCTTCCTTCCTTCCTTCCTTCCTTCCTTCCTTCCTTCCTTCCTTCCTTTCTCTTTTCTCCAAATATTGGCTTTAGCATTGAGGAAGTAGACAGTATTTTTAACAAATGAGAGTTCTAGGGTCACTCTCAGATGAATGGTATTAGAAAGTCTATCAACTATCCTTCAATTTCTTTCTCAAATTTTTCTTTTCATGTCACACATCAGTTTACTTTAACCATTTAAAAGTAACAGTCAATTATCACTTTGAGATATTCGATTTAAAAGGTATATAATGTCAAATCTGCATATGATTTATTTGAAAGCTCCTCTTTCGCTAGACTTGACAATATTAACTTGGAGGATTTCCACTGAATGTAATTCTAATCAGTAAAAAGAGACATATAATGATCAGTTTATTATTTATTGTTATTTTTGAGAATTTATAATCTACAATCAACTTTTCCAATACTTAATGTTTTAGTAATATTTCTGAAGAGATTTTACAGAGGGAATTAATTATCAATTACAGTCCTATTAAGATCCAAAGCTCACAATGCCCTCAAGGGTGAGAACAGTAAAATATTTAATAAAAGATTTTAGATTCTTATTGACAGGATGCTGGAGAAAAGGTGTACTTCAGGGTCTACCATTTATATAAGTTGATATAAATACTACAATCTCATTGAATCTCATTTGATTGATCAAAAAAATTAACATAACATACTGGTTTTTTCCAATTTGTATTCTCACAAAAGTGATGGTCACATTTATTAAAGAATATGAAATAAATTACTCTAAGATTCTTAGATGAAAGTAATTATATTAGAGATTATTTATTAGAAGTTCTTAATTCTTTCTAAGGAATAGTAAGTATATGTGTTTAATCATTTCGATCATGTATGACTCTGTGACTACATTTCAGTTTTTTTTGGCAAAGATACCAGAATGGCTTGTCATTTCCTTCTCCAGCTCATTTTATAGAAAAGGAAACTGAGGCAAACAGAGTTGACTTGTTGCGGGTCACACAGCTAGTAAGTGTCTGAGGCCATATCTGACTCAGGTCTTCCTGACTCCAGACCTAGTACTCTATCCACTGAGCCACCTAGCTACCCTGTTTAGTATACATAATTTTCCAAACATATATAGAAATGTGACATACACATACATACATATATAAGCATATAGACACTTTTTGTATAGCATTTTATACCTAATAGTTTTCATTATCATTTCTTCATATAAAGTAGGTTTCCTAATTATAGTCTCTGTCAGTTTGCTTTCATTTTCCTTAGGAATTCAGAAAAATATTAAAATTTTTCTAGATGGGAGAAAGAAGATAATGGACTAGACATTTTCTCAGATTTCTGTAATCTTTCAAACATCTCCAAAACAGAAATGATATGCCAAAGATAAAGCAACTTAACTGCTTCCATGTTCTGGGATACTTGTAATCTAAAAGAAGGTTAAAAAACCCTAAGATATGATATTCACTGACCCTGAGCTCACTGAGCACCCCCACATCCCACACTAGTGAGGCTGCACTAGCATACCCAACAACATGACATAGGCTTACATCAAAACCCAATACCTAAAATTCTGTCTCCCCATCCCTTTCTGGTACTGTAGAGTCCTGGCTCTAGGCTAGTTTTCTTGGACTTTAGTATTCAGTTTGGCCATGTCCCTTAGGACCAAAAGTCTGCTGGGGGCTCAACACTTGAAATACCAACACTAGTTCAGGGGAAAGCAATCTCTGCTAGTGTCAGGAAAAGTGGGTTCTAAATGGTTGGTGCCAATAGGCTTTGAACTGGTGATGCTGAGCCAGACAACTAAGGAATATATGGAGTGGGACAGGTCATGAGGATAGGATACTGCATATGCAAAGTAGGTGAACACTCTCCAAAACCTGAGGGAAGAGCACAGCATCCAGGTAGGGCTGATTCTGATCACATGAAAGTCAGTTGGAGCAGATTCCTAGGCCAGTGAACAGTGAATAGCCCAGTGTGGAAGGAGGCTGAGATACTTTTAGATCCAACTTCCAAGGAAACCACAATCAAAGGGAAGGAAGTCAGAAGTTAACAATAAAGAAAATAAGGGGAAGAGTAGAACTGAAAGTATAAAAGATTCCAGGAGAAAAAAGTCTCAAAAGACCATGAACCTACAGACAAATCGACAGAAAAAAAAAAACCTACAACAACATAAGGAAAGATCTATTAAATGAGTTTGGGCACTTATGAATAAACCTTGAAGGAAATAAAAAAAAATACAAGGAAAATATTCCAACACTCTATGACACAGAGGATACTATGAGGTTTGAGGAAAAAAAATGGAAGTACAACATATTGTTCTTGAGTGGTTTAAAAGTAAAATGAAGATTATGAGAGCAGAATTTATGTTTAGCAAAGCACAATATGTGGAATAGAAAAATTTGAATCAGCAATGGCAAGCCTCTCCAAAGAAATGAAAAGGAGAACAATAGATTGGGAATGCAAATGTACAGAGGTCAAAGGCAATTTATAAAAAGAGAAACAAGAAAACTCCAAGAATATTAAAAGAAAATATATTGAGTATGCAAAAAAAATATACAGATCTTGATGACAAGATGGGTAGAGACAAACTAAGGTCTCCCAGGAGAACATAACAGGAGAAAAAAAATGTTAATTCCATAAAGAAGGAAATAGTAAAAAGAGAACTACCCAGAACTTCTGCACATAGAGATGAAATTGCAATTGAAAGAATTCACAGAGCTCCTCCAGAAAAACATTCAAGGCTGTAAACTCCAATACATAGTGGTTAAATTTAACAATTCAATTCAATAAACAACAAGTTCTGCAAATCATCAAGAGAAAGACCTTCAAATATAAGGAAAAAGACATTTGAATAGTGTAAAATTGTTCCACACCCATTAGAAATAGGAGTGAATGGAATGTTTTCTGAAGAGCACTCAAATTCAGGATACACACATGCTAACAAAACAGAACACAAAAGAAATAGAGGAATACTTTCAAAATTATAAAATCCCCAAACTAGCAGAAGACCTGATAGAAATATTCAATAACTCGATCAAAGAAAAGGAAATTGAACTAGTTGTTGTTGTTTGTCTTTTATTTTCAAAGAGGATCAAAAATATCATGGGGTAAATTGGATTTAAATGAAACAGAGTTGCACAACATCATCAGCCTCACTCTCGCTTTCAGAGTCATTGTAATCCAATGGTGAGACAAAAGTCAGGAAGACTGGTGATGGCCTGGGATTCAGTGGATGACCTTGACCTCTTTGATGTCTGACTATGCTCAAAGCACTCCACAGTATCTGCTTCTGCTGCCTTCATCCATTGGAACAAAGTGTTCTCATTCCTCCATTCCACAGGGGATGTCTTTACATGATTGGGTAGACATCCCCCTAATTCATGAATGGGTTTCAGGCCTGTTTAGCCTATCTTCCAAGATTGTGTTCTTCCTTCATTGCTGAAGAAGACTATGCCATCAGAGAAATGATGACATGACTTGTAAGTGCAAGGGAGGGCTGTGCAGGTCACCAGCCACACTTCTCTAGAGCCATCTGAACATAGTGACCAGCTATTCATCAGGATGACTGGAGATGACCCAGGATGCACTGGGAGACCTTGGCCCTTTTAGGCCAAGGTCTTTGCAGGTACTCACTTAGGGTGAGGCAATGACCATTCATTGAATAGGACTATTTAAGAGGTAGCCAGGGCATGGTCCCTTTAATGAGACCAAGAAAAAGAAAGACATCATGCTGGGTTACTACTGATAATCACTCTAAAGTTCAGAGGGTCCAGAAGAGCCTTCAGGCAGGGGCCCATTGCTGCCCCAGTTTCAGAGTACAGTAGGTTTAAGGTTTTGGGAGAGGGGCAGGGAGGAGAGGGGAACAGAGGAGAGGAACTAGCCAGTAAAACTCAGTCAACTGGGCATCTTTTGGCCACTCAAATTTACCTTCCTTTGGAGAAGAGAAGGGAGGGGAGGGGAAGTTTTATTTGGGTGAAGCCACTGCACATGCTACAGTTTCTTGGAGCTACAGGTGAAAGTTGGGTGAAAGGTGAACACCAAAGTTGGATACGAGGCCCTGAAAAAGGTTCAGCAAGCCCTCACATCAGAGGTGTTAGAACTAGCTGTAAAGAAATTACCAAATGAAAAAACTCCTAGACTTGATGGATTCACAGGAGAATTCTATCAAACTGTGAAGGAATAATTAGTACCCATAGTTCACAAATTATTATGAAAAAATTGAGTAAGAAAAAACTGTATCATAATCCTTTTGTGAGATACAGTCCTGATACCTAAATCAGGGAAAGATAAAACACAGAAAGAAAACTACAGGCCAGTGTCATTAATAAACACTGACTCAAAAATTTTAAACAAAATCCTATCATATAGATTGCATTGATTTATCCAAGAAATCATTCATTATGATCAAATGGAATTTAAAGTAGGGAGGCAAGGATGGTTCAACATTAGGAATACAATTAATCATATTAAAAACTAAAATATCCAAAACCACATGGTCATCCCAACATATGCAGAGAAAGCCTTTCACAAAGTACAGTACTCTTATGCTCAAAGCCCTACACAAAATCATCGAGGAATATTTTTAATGTTATAAAAAGCATTTATCTAAAAACAGAAGTAAGCATCATATACAATGGGGATAGATTAGATCATTATCCCAATAAATCCAGAAAAGAAGCAAGGATGCGAACTTTCCACACTATTACTTGACACAATTCTGGAAATGTTAGCAACACTAGTAAGACAAGATAAAATAATTAAAGAATAACAGGCAATAAGGAGATTATCCCTATTTTCTGAAGATATGATAGTTTGCCTTGGAAAACCCCAGAGAATCATCGGATACTAATTTGCACAATTAATATATTCCGTAAAGCTGCAGGATCAACGGCAAAATTTTTATAGACAGTTTGTCAGATAAAGGTTTCATATCTCAATTATATAAAGAACTTTTGCAAAATCTATAAGAATACAAGTCATTCCTCAATTGATAAGTGATCAAAGGATATAAAGAGGCAGTTTTCCAATGAAATAAATAATTATTGCCATATGAATAAAATGCTCTAAATCATTATTGATTAGAGAAATGCAAATTAAAACAACCTTGAGATATCATTTTATACTTATCAGGCTGGTCAAAATAATTGAAGGGGAAAGTGACAAATACTGAAGGGGATGTGAGAAAATTGAGACATTAATATACTGTTGGTGAAGCTATATACTGATTCAACCATTTTGTAAGGCAATTTGGAATCCCTAAAAGGCTATAAAATCATACATACTCTCTGACCAAGCAATCCCACTAATATATCTATTTCCAAAGATGACAGGGGAAAGGGATAAGAATACATATGTTCTAAAATGTTTATAGCAGTTCCCTTTGTGGTTGCAAAGAATTGGAAATTGTGGGAATGACTGTCAATTGGGGAATGACTGAATAAGTTGTGATATATGAGTGTGATGGAATACTACAGTACTATAAGAAATGATGAGTTTGATGATCTTAAAAAATCACGGATACTGAATTGATAAATGGTCAAAGGATATGAACAGGCAATTTTCAGAGGAAGAAATTAAAGATATCTATAATCATATAAAAATGCTCTAAATACTTTTGAATAGAGAGATACAAATCAAAACAATTCTGAGGTACCATATCACATCTATCAGATGGGCAAATGTGACAGAACAGGAAGATGATAAATATTGGAGAGGATGTGGAGAGTTGGAACACCAGTTCATTTTTGGTGGAGCTGTGAGCTCATCCAACCATTCTGGAGAGCAATTTGGAACTATGCCCAAAGGGCTACAAAAATGTGCATACCCTTTGACCCAGCAATAATGCTTCTAGGACTGTATCCCCAAGAGATCATAAAAATGAGAAAGGGTCCCACATGTACAAAAATATTTACAGCAGCACTCTTTGTAGTGGCCAAATACTTGAAATCAAGAGGAGGCCCACCAATTGGGGAATGACTGAATAAATTATGTTATATGAATGTAATGAAATACTATTGCGCTATAAGAAATAATGAACAAGAAGACTTCAGAGAGGCCTGGAAAGACATATGATCAGATGTTGAGCGAAAGGAACAGAACCAGGAGAACTCTGTGCACAGCAATGACCACAGTGTGTGAGAGCTTTTTTCTGGTAGACTTGAAACTTCATAGCAAAGCAAGGACTTAAAAAAAACATTCCCAATGGTCTTCTAAGGTAAAAGGTCCTCCACATCCAGACAAAGAACTATGGAAGTCAAATGCAGAATGTAGCAGATCATTGTTTTGTGTGTATGTATTATGTTTTGGTTTGTTATATGATTTCTCCCATTCATTTTAGTTCTTGTGCACAGCATGACTATAGTGAAAATGTATTTAGTAGGAATATATGTGTAGATCCTATATAGAATTGTATGTCATCTCAGGGAGGGAGGGGGGAGGAGTGGGGTACGTAGGAGAAAAAAAATCTAAGTTATACAGTAGTGATTGTAAAACACTAAAAATAAATAAAATTAATTTAAAAAATCATGGATAGACTTGTAGAAATAATGAAGAGTGAAATAAACAGAAGCATTAAAAGGCTGTAACAGCAATATGGTTTTAAGAACAACTTTGAATGAATGTTGTTAAAAATATCCAAATTAACTACAAAGGGCATATGAAGGAAAATGCTATCTGCATCCAGAGAAAGACGTGATAAATAGAAGCATGTATAAAATGATTTTTCATATACATACACATATATTTGTGTCTAATGGTAACCATCTCTAGGGTGGATGGGAGGAAAAATGTAAAAAAATACATGATAACTTTATTACATATTTAAAAGGCATAGCATATTGTACATAACAGATTTGTAGCTTTATGTGCAATTATTGTTTTTTATTACACTACGTTATGGAAATTTTTCTTTGGTTCCATAAATTAAAAATTAAATAAATGTTTTTAAAAATCTACATCATTTCTACATAACAATAACAAAACTCAAGAAGTGATAATAAAAGGGGAAACTCCATTCCAAATAACTACAAAATGCATTAAATATTTGGGGAGCACCTTCCAAAAGCACACACAATATTTTTATAGATTCATTTACAAAGTGCTTCTTAAAAAATTAAAGAACAACCTAAATAGCTGGACTAAACTAAATATTCAGTCTTCAAGGCTAGGCCATGCCAATATAATAAAAATGACATTACTACAAAATTATTTTATAGTTTGAATGCCGTACCAATCAAATTATCAAGAGGTTACTTTATGGACCTTGTTATTAATTCAAAAACTAGTAACAATTTTTTTTTGAAAAAGCAAAAGATCTAGAATATAAAGGGAAATAATGAAAAGAAGTAAGGGCAAAAGAGGGATAGTACTTCTAGATCTGAAACCATATTATAATTATAAGAGTGCAGTCATCAAAACCAATTTGCATTGATTAAAGAATAGAGATACAGATAAGTGAAACAGACTAAATAAGGGAGATTTGGAAACAGTAGAACTAAATAACCTGTGTTTGATAAAATAGAAAACAAGTTACCTAAGGATAAACTCCCTTTTTGATAAAAACTGCGAAGAAAATTTGGAAGCAGTGTAACACAAATTATACTTGAATCAATACTGCACATTACACTCAATACTGCACATTACACTATACATGGCATTGGATACATGATCTAAAATTTAAAAAAAATACTAAAACAATGGAAAAGTAACAGGACATGTACCTATCACAACTCTGTGTCAGAGATGGAGTCTTATCCAAATAAGAGATAGAGGCAATTAAAAAAGATAAAACAGATAATTTTGATTACTTAAAACTGAAAAACTTTTGCACAGACAACATTATTGCCTCTATCATAAGAAGGGAAGTTGGTGAATGGGAAAAATCTTTACGTCAAAATATGACTAATAGCTGTTCCACAATAATAAAAATGGTTAAGAACAAAAACAAAACAAATGGTAAAAGGATACAATCAAATAGTTTTCAAAAGAAGAACTCCAAAGTGTTGACAAACACATGAAAAATGTTCCAAATCAGTAATATCAAGAGAAATGCAAATCAAAACAACCTTGAGATTTCATATCATAAGCTGAAGATAGGTAAAAATGACAAAAATGGCAACAGTCAATGTTGGAAGGGGTGTGGGAACATAGACACATTATTGGTGGAGCTGTAAAATGGTACAAACATTTTAAAAAGCAATTTGGATTTACGCAAATAAAGTGACTAAAATATATATACCCTTTCAACCAGACTTCATTACTGGGATTATACCACAAAGAAGCCATTGATAAGAAAAACATGTCTCCATATACTCCAAAATATTTATAGCAGCAATTTTTGGGGTGCCTAAGAACTGGAAACAAAGTAATCGCCCATTAATTGTGGCAAGGCTAAGCAAACTGTGATATATGAATGTAATGCTAAACTTCTGTGTTATAAGAAATGATATGTAGTAATTGGAGAGAGCATGGGAAGCTCCATGTGAACTGATGCAAGAGCCATCAGGTATCAGAAATAATACACGTATTAACTACAACAATTGAGATGGAACGAAGAATGATACACCAAAAAATTAAAAACAAATATAACAAAATTATAAAGATTAAGTGTAACTCAAATGAAGATATATGAAGATACCCCAAACCTACCCTTTCAATGGGGGTGAGAGGTCCACAAGTGTCACACATTGCACATGTCTTTGGACTTCCTAAAATATATCAATCAGTTGTGCTGACTTTGATTTCCTCTTCAAAAATATACTACTTGTAGAGGGGAACAGGGACAGATATACAGGGTATTCCAGTGATGTAAGAAATAGAAAACATCAATAAATTTAAAAAAATATATAGTCATTATTATTTCTCAAATTTAATGAATGAATGTAAAAGACTCTTATTAAGTATTTATTATGTGCCAAACACTGTGGTTTGCAGATAGACCTTACTCCTGGGGACAAACTAGCAAGTAGTCTCCTGTTTCTACTTCCTTTATGATGCATCTACTTTACCCCAAATTAACTAAATACCAATCAAAAAAGAGAAAATGTTACACTATTTCAGATTTGGCTACCTTCCATTAGATTCTTCTATTGAAAATGGGCTGGAAGTCTGTCAAATTGGCAAGCATCTATTAAAAATTTACTGTGAACTAGGCATTATGATAAGTTCTGGAGATGCAAAGACAGAAGCAAAGGGTTCCTTGTTCACAAGGTGCTTATATTATAATTGTAGGGCCAACAGGTATATAGATATATATTAGATTGATATAAAGTAGATTTTGTTGCTGCTCAGTCATTTTCAACTGTGTTTGACTCTTTGTGACCCCATTTGGTGCTTTCTTGGTGAAGATACTAGTGGTTTGCCATTTCCTTCTCTAGCTCATTTTACAGATGAGGAAACTGAGGCAAACAGGGGTAAAAGATTTGCCCAATGTCACACAGCTAATGTCTAAGGCTAGATTTGAATGCTGGGAGAAGAGTCTTCCTGAATCGAGGCCTGGCACTTATCCATTGTGTCACTTGACTGCCCAAAACTTTAACAAAATAGATTCAAGATAATTACAGAAGGGAAAACACTAGTAGCTAAGAGACTAGAGAAGATTCTTATAGAAGGCAATACCTTATCTAAGTCTTTTTTTTTTTTTTGGTTGAGGAATTTCTTTGTTTTAATTTATTTATTTTTAGTTTTCAAAACTCATTTCCACAAGATTTTGAGTTCCAATTTTTTTCTTGATCTCTCCCTTTCCCCACACCAAAATATCATGCATTCTGACTACTCCTTACCCCAATCTATCCTCCCCTTCTACTATATCCTTCTCTTCCCTTATCCCCATCTTCTTGTTTTTCTTGTAAGGCAAGATAGATTTCTATCATCCATTTTTTGTATTTCTTATTTTCAAGTTGCATGCAAAAAAATTCTCAACATTCATTTCTAAAATTTTGAATTACAATTTCTCTCCCTTTCTCCCTCCCCACCCAGCTCCACTGAGAAGGCAAGTAATTCAATATAAGGTAAGTAATTCAATATAAGGTATACATGTGTAGCTTTGCTAAAGACTTCCATGACAGTCATGTTGTGAAAGAATAACTATATTTTGCTCCATCCTATCCTGTCCCCTATTTATTCTATTCTTCCTTTAGACCTTGTACCTCCCCAAAACGGTTTACTTCTAATTACTCACTCCTCCCATTTGCCCTCCTTTCTATCATGCCCCCACCTCACTTATCCCCTTTTCCCCTACTTTCCTATAATGTAAGATAGGTTTTCATACCAAATTGAGTATGCATGTTATTCCCTCCTTAAGCCAAACATCATGAGAGTTAGCTTCACTTTTCCCCTCTCACCTTCCTCCTTTTCTTCTCTATTGAAAAACCTTTTCTTGCCTGCTTTATGAGAGATAATTTGCCCCATTGCATTTCACCCTTTCTACTTCCAATATATTCCTCTCTCACCCCTTTAATTTTATTTTTTAGATATCATCCCTTCCTATTCAACTGTCCCTGTGCCCTCTGTCTATATGTATGTATATGTGTGTTTGTGTGTGTGTGTATAATCCCTCCAGCTACCCAAATACTGACAAAAGTTTTAAGAGTTACACATATTATCTTTCAATGTAGGAATGTAGACAGTTCAACTTTAGTAAGCCCCTTATGATTTATCTTTCCTGTTTACCTTTTCATAAATCTCTTGATTCTTGTGTTTGAAAGTCAAATTTTCAATTCAGCTCTGGTGTTTTCATTAAGAATGCTTGAAAGTCCTCTACTTCATTGAATGACCATTTTTCCCCTGAAATATTATAATCAGTTTTTCTGGGTAGGTGATTCTTGGTTTTAATCCTAGTTCCTTTAACTTCTGGAATATCATACTCCAAGCCCTTCAGTCCCTTAATGTAGAAGCTGCTAGCTCTTGTGTTATCCTAATTGTATTTCCATGATGCTCAAACTCTTTCTTTCTAGCTCCTTGCAATATTTTCTCCTTGACCTGGGACCACTGTACTTTGGCTACAATATTCCTAGGAGTTTTTCTTTTCAGATCTCTTTCAGGAGGTGATGGGTGGATTCTTTCAATATTTATTTTACCCCCTGGTTCTAGAATATCAGGGGCAGTTTTCCCTAATAATTTCATGAAAGATGATGTCTAGGCTCTTTTTTTGATCATGTCTTTCAGATAGTCCCCTTATTTGTAAATTGTCTCTCCTGGATCTATTTTTCCAGGTCAGTTGTTTTTCCAATGAGATATTTTACATTGTCTTCCATTTCTTTGTTCTTTTGGTTTTGTCATTAGCTTCCATCTGCTCCATTCTAATTTTTAAAGAACTATTTTTTTCAGTGAGCTTCTGAACCTCCTTTCCCATTTGGATAATTTTGCTTTTTAAAGCATTCTTCTCCTCATTGGCTTTTTGGGCCCCTTTTGCCATTTGAGTTAGTCTATTTTTAAAGGTGTTACTTTCTTCAGCACTTTTTGGGTCTCCTTTAACAGGTTGTTGACTCATTTTTCATGATTTTCTTGCAGCACTCTCATTTCTCTTTCCAATTTTTCCTCCACCTCTCTTACTAGAGTTTCAAAATCCTTTTTGAGCTCCTCCATGGCCTGAGACCATTGCATATTTATTTTGGAGGTTTTGGATGAAGAAGCCTTGACTTTTATGTCTTCCCCTGATGGTATGCATTGTTCTTCCTCATCAAAAAGATGGAAGAAAATATCTGTTCACCAAGAAAGTAACTTTCTGTAGTCTTTCATTTTTTCCCCTTTTTTGGATATTTTCCCAGCCAGTTACTTGACTTTTGAGGCCTTGTAAAGAGGAGTGTGTATTCTAGGGATCTGTAAGTTCTCAGTTCCTCCAAGGGAGAATAATCAAGGGAGAAGAGTGGTCCGGGAACAACCACAAGTTTTTTTGCCCAGGATCTGTGAGTAGAATTCCCTTTCCCAAGCCTCCAGAAGCTCCACATCAGTCAGGACTCCTCCTCACCCCAGGACAGCCAATGAAGGCTGTGATACAGATCAGCAGCTCGATTCCCCCAGGGTCTTTATGCCAAGGGTTCCAAAAATGGATACTCTGCCACAGTGACTTCTGCTGCCCTGCACCCCGGGTCTAGGACAGGACCCTGCTCCCTTCTCAACCAAGTGAAAGAGCTTTCTCACTGACCTTTGAAGTTGTTTTTAGAATTTGTAGGTTGGGAAATCTGGGAACTACAGCTGTTGCCTGTGGTGCCCTGAAGCCTGTTCTGGTCCTGTCCATGCTGGGTCCAGCTCTGTGGGTTGCACTCTGCTTAGAGCCGGGTGTGACAGATCTTTCATGTGGGCCTTCCAGGCTGCCTTGGCCTGGAAATCTCTTTTACTTTGTCATTTTGTGGCCTGTGCTCCAACTGCAAGTTGGTATGCATACTTAAAGTATGATTTCAGAACTTTGGGATTTCTGAGACAATGGTGGTACTAAGGATTCATTTTAGAGTTCAATCCAAACTAATCATATGTGGTCTATTAGGAGTATTCAGGTAGACAAAGAGTCATGGTATAATGATTTATTAAATGCTCTATTGCAAATTTGACTGTAACGTTAAATTACAAATTAGACACAAATTTAAATTTTGTATTTGAAGATAACCAAAAACTTCAAAGAATGTAAGACAGGAATCAAGATGATTAAAGCTTAAGTGTGAAGTTAAGCCCTATTGAATGTATACTTGTTTTCATTGTTTTTTAATCTGACCTGTGATTCCTTTTGTGTAGGGAACTTTCAGTGAAGAATTTCTGCTACCAATGTAGAGAAGTAATTTATCTGCAATTTAGCCATAGAAATTTTGCAGGCGTAGTAAGAAACTACTAGAAGATTAAGTGATTTACCTACTGTACAGGCTCCAACTCCATTTTTTTCAAATTCAAGACAAGTTTTGCAATCACTTAAATCAGTGCTCCATTTAAATGTTGCAAAATGGATTGTTCTGACCTCAAACTGCATTTCCACACACATGCAGACAGACACCCCTCCCCGCCACATACAATGACTATCAAGGTCTTTTGAATACAAAAGTTTCTTGTATAAATCCTAGTGTCCACCTGGATAGCATATGTCTGAAAATAGAAAACTCTGGCATATCCTCCTGAAAAGAAACAAAGAGTCATTTGGACTTACTAATATCTTATATCCCCCTGAGCTTTGCAACATGCCTGACATTTTCTTGGTGAAGAAATCTACCTGATCCATCTTTGCCAAAGTTGGGAGGCCTCAACCATAATATCTCAAATTTATATCAATGTTTATATGAGATGTCCAAGAGGAATAGGAGGGTTTTTTCTACACCATCAAAACAAGCATGTGATTCAAAAAACTGATATTTATTACAACACAGCTCTTAAAAAAAATCCAAGTTAACCTATATAAACTGAGAAAAATTATGCCATAAAGGAATTAAGGTCAAGCTTGATCAGATGCTATCATTAAAGATTAAAGTAATGAAAAAGGTTAATGCTACTAAATTTGAATTTAGTACATACTAACGTACATACATACATACTAGTACATACTAAATTTAATATGGAATCCCTTCCACATTAAAGTATTTTTAAAACTACATACATACTTTACAGCCTTCATGTGGAAATACAAGACAGTCAACCATAGTAAATATTGAGGGATTTCAGTACTGTTTTAAGACTGCCAACTATGTACTACCATCAAGCAAGGACTACTGGAATTAGGCTATGCTCAGTAGTCATGGATTTTTCAGAGCATCAGATAGAGAAAAAGATACATATAAGTATAAAAAAATGTTACTTGTTGAATTTATAAAATAAGTCTGATACCAACAATTACTAAGTAAATGTGGCTGCCCAGAAAGATTCCCTAGGATCTTATAGCTGCTATATAGACCACATAAATTTTGTGAATTTTCTTTGATCTGTGAACTCAAGAAAGCATAGGTAATAATCTGTTTTGTTCTGTTTCATGGAGGGAGGAGTATTCATCTGGAGACTGGTTCTTTTGCTTTCCCAGAAAACTGACTACAAATAATATCAAATGTGAGGAAAAGTTTTCAGTAATGAATTTTCACAGGAGGTAATGAACTATTAGTAATTAATTCAGACAATAAAATTAATGATTATAATGCACACATACATTTATTCATTAGGCCTGTCAACAAATACAATCAGTATTTACTATACACAGTGCTATAGGTGCTATAGATGAAAAACTAAGGATTAGATTTGTTTTTAAGGTATAACTAGGAGTGAGGTGTGGAGGAAGAGAGGACTTAGCAGCAAATTTCAGTTCAACATTAACACAAAGTTTCAAATAATTAGAGTTGATCTAAAAGTGGAAAGAATGGATTGCCTTAGGAAATTCCTTATCACAGATGAAAGGGTCTTCAAAGAGAGGCTAGATAACTACTTGTCAGGGATATTCAAATAGTTAAGAGCTGGAATAGGACTTTAAGATCATTTAGTACAACCTGCTTTACTAGATCAGGAAACTGACACCTAGAGAAGATAACTGACTTGTGCTATGAATTACGGATAATAATGAACAGAGTTATGGCCTTCTTTACCAGTACCAGGGCCTTCTGACTTCAGAGTCCAGGTATTCTTTCTACTATGTTACAATGCTTCAATTGGTAGAACTAGATGACCTTTGATGGCCCAATTCTTTGAATCTGTAATTAATGTGGTAAAAACTGAAAAGGTAAAGTGCAGCTGAATAGTGGAAAACTCTGAATACCAGAATAAAGAGTTTTATTTGATAGGCTACATAGGCAGTTAGTAAATCTTTTTTGAGAAAGGGACTAAAATAATAAGAACTATATTAATAAAGATCAATTTACAAGCAGGGCTTGAAAGGTGGAAAGACCTGAAGAAATTAAAGTCATAACAGAATTCTGTCACCGAACCACTTTACTGATGAATCCAAGGATTCAAATAAATGGACAAAAATTTTGGTAAGAATTTCAGTTTAATTTTACATATCAGTTATGAGATTATAGATTTTGAACTAGAAGACACCTTAGAGGCTGTCTTATCCAACCTCCTCATTTTACAGATGAAAAGACTAAGATGCAGGTAAGTTAATGATATTCAAGGTCATATAAATATAAGTATGCATTATATCCAAATAGCCACAGTGCTATTTTTATTTACTAGAGAAATACGAAGAAAAACTTTATTCAATTAGAGGTACAACTCCAAGGTTAAACTACTTGAAGTTATTTTTGGAGCAAGGGAAAGGAGGCACTATTCAATCTTTTTTATTTTTCCCCTAGAAGTATTATCCCTTAGATATCATATCCATCCCCACAACTTAAACTATCACCTTAACGTGAAATGACTCATATCAGAATCTCTGGTCCATCTTTTTCCTTAGATTCCTACTTATATTTCAAATTTGCCTCAGACATTTCCACCAGAATGTCCCGAATAACTCAAACACAATAAATCTAAAACTAAACTTATCTTTTCTCTAAACTTCTTCCTCCTATCTTCCCTACATCTCTCACTTCCATCACCAGCTTCCCAATTACTCAGGCTCAAAATTTTGTAGTCATTTTTGTTTTTTCTATATTCCCAGAATACCAGGTAGATATAGAAGTTGTAATAAAAACATTTTAGTCTGAGTCCCTCTCTTTTCCTAAATGTATATAAATATATATGTACCTACACATATTTACATTTTTCTTTTCATAATTTTGATTAATATGAACCTTTAAAATATATAACAGAAAGCAAAAAGGAAGATGATATGTGAAACTATAAGTGAAACTTCAAAATTTTGTTAATGAAAAATAAATTAATAAATTAGTAACAGTGGCAATAATATTGTAAAGGAAACTAATTTTGAAAGACTTAGGAACTCTGGTCAGTGCAATGACCAATCATGACTCCAGAAGAATACTGATGAAACATTCTTCACTTCTTGGCAAAGAAGTAATGAACTAGAAGTACAGGTGAGACATATATTTTCAGACAAAGAAAATGAGTAAAATTATTTTGCTCCATTACACTTATCTGTTACAAGGGAGGCTTTCTATGGGGAAGTGGAGTTTGTGGGAAGTAACATCTTTCTCACATATGCCTTCTATCACTCTGACACTTCTATCACTCTGGTTCTGGTCCTCATCACCCTAAGCCTGGACTACTGCAATAGCTTCCTGGTTGGTTTCCTGATACAAATCTCTCTCCAAAACATCTATAAGCTGTCAAATTGATTTTCCTAAAACACAGAAATGATCATGTCAATCCCCTATTAAAGAAACACCTACAGCTTCTTATCCCCTTTTGGAGTAAATATAAACCTATTTCTTTCCTGATTTTCTTCTCTTATACCTTCCCTCCCCTTATGCTCTGTAATCCCACAGACATTGGCCTTCTTGCTGTTTATAGAACATGACACTCTACCTCCCTAGTATGCATTGCCACTGGCCATTCTCTATGTATGGAATTCTTTCCATCCTCATCTCTGTCTCCTGGTTTTCTTGACTTCCTTCAAGTCCCATCTTCTTCAAAAATCTTTTCCTGATTTCTCTTAATGCAGTATCTTCCCTCTGCTGGTTATCTCCAATGTATTCATTATTTTTTATGGTCTAGAAGGAGCTCTGTGTAAATTATCCATTGAGTTTGAATCACAAGGCCTGGTCTAAGACAGGTCTGGCCTGAAATAGACAGAATTAATCACTTCTTAAGCAATATATTCTAATAAATAAAGAAAATGAACCCAATCAATTGTCTTGTAGTAAGAGATCAACATGAATTTTTTGATGTTCATAATAAACTTAGAAACTGATTAGAAACTACAAGATAGGCAAAAAGGGGGGAAATGTAATACCTAGCTACCATTCTTACAGCATGAAAATTATGTTATATATTTACCTTTAAATAATAAAGTCATTCAGTTGTTTCTGACTCTTTGTGACCTCCTTTTCGGATTTTCTTGGAAAAGAATTAGAGTGATTTGCCCTTTCCTTCTCAAAGTCATTTTTACAGATGAGGAAACTCAGGTAAACAGGGTTAAGTGACTTGCCCAGGGTCACACAGCTAGCAAATATCTGAGGCTGGATTTGAACTCAGGAAGAGGAATCTGGCACTCTATCCAGGCCTGATGCTCTATATGATCCTTGGGTCAAGAAGAGTCAGATATGACTGAATGAATGAATAGTAAAAGTATCATTTCAATTGATATGATTTTAAAAGATGGTAAAGTAATCCTAATTGAAATAAATAAGAAAAGAAGAAGAAAAAGCTATATTTTCATGAAATTATCTACTGACCTGACTTATCTTCCTTTGTTCCTGTAAAGCTTCTTGGACTGCCTGAGATATTTTTTCTTGATCTTTATCATACTCAGCTTTCCATATTTGCTTCTCTTCAGCATGAACTTTTTCCCAATTTTTTCTTTCTTCTTCTACTGCTTTTAAAATAGCATCCTTCATTGTCTCTTTCTCAATCTTTCAAACAATAATGAAAGCAATGGTATTAAAAACAATAATAATTTGAAGATAGCTTTTTACTGAATGAGAACATTATCACAGATAGACTCTATTCTTATTAGGTTTGCCTATAGTTTTATGAACATGCTTTATAAAACTAAAATTGCATAATTGCATTTATAACCATCACTGCAGTATCATATCTATATTCATTCTGTAAGTATATTCAACACAATTCCTGGGGTTTCTAAGATATATCTCCATTAATAAAGACTTCTTTCAGTGGATTAGGACTCATAAATGATCAATGTCAGCAGAAAATATAACAAAACCGGTTTGTATGTGTGAAGGGGAGAGGAAAAGTGATAACATAAGAATTCTATTCACAAAATGCTATACCATCAGCCCTGAATTAAACATAAGATTTTGCATGACTTCATTTCTGAATCTCTTAGTCTCAATTCTTCTTAATTTCAGGTGAGAGATCAAGAGCCCAGTACAAAACAGCTCACAATGGAAAAACTTTTACAGATGATAGCAATTTTTTTTAAAATAAAATTTTATTTATATTGCATTGTTTTTACATAATAAAATATGTTCTAGTATACCTCTTCCTCCAAATCTGAGGCATCTCATATAATAAATATTTTCTAAGAAAAAGAAAACAAAAAAATGAATGAGAAAAAATCAGCAAAACCAATTAATACAGAGAAAAAGCTAAAAACATATGCAATATATGCATCCACAGACCCTCACCTCCACAAAGGTGTCTCCTCAACTCTCTTCTTCGGGTCATGCTCATTCTTTGCAGTTTTACTACATTCATTTTATGTTGTTTTGTGGTTATTGTTCTTACCATTTACATCACTGTAGGTACTATGAATATTGTGTTTATGACCTCTTTAATGTGAGATAATTTGGCCCATTCTACCTCTCCTTTTTCCCTTATCCCACTGTATTTTTCTTTCTCATCCTTTAATTTTAATTTTTTTTAGATAATCATCCCATCATATTCAACTCATACCTGTGCACTCTGTTTGTACATACTCTTTTTAACTGCCCTAATAATAAGAAAGTTTTTCAGAGTTACAAGTATCATTTTCCCATGTAGGAATATAAAGTTTAACCTTACTGAATCTCCTATAATTCATCTTTTATGTTTAACTTGTTATGCTTCTTGTTAGTCTTGTGTTTGAAAGTTAAATTTTTATTCAGGTCTGGTCCTTTCATCATGAACGCTTGAAAGTCTTCTTTCTCATTGAAGGTTTATTTTCCCTCTAAAAGACTATATTCTTTTTTGCTGGGTCCAAAGTCTAAGATCCTTTAAAGTACAAATCGTTAAATCTTGTGTTATTCTGACTGTGGCTCCACAATATTTGATTTTTTTTTTCTTTCTGGCCACTTGAAATACTTTCTCCTTCACCTGGGAGCTCTAGAATTTGGCTATAATGTTTCTGGGAGTTTTCATTTTGGAATCTTTCAGGAGGTGATCAGTGGCTTCTTTCAATGTCTATTTTACCCTCTGTTTCCTGAACATTAGGGCAGTTTTCCTTGATAATTTCTTGAAAGATGATATCTAGGCTCTTTTTTATTTGATCATGGCTTTCAGGTAGTCTAATAATCCTTAAATAGATCCTGGATTTATTTTTCCAGGTCATTTGTTTTATCCGGGGAGATATTACACTCAGTCTTCCACTTTTTCATATTTTTGATTTTTTTTTTGTTGTTTCTTGAGGTCTCATATAGTCACTAGCTTCCACTTGCCCAATATTAACATTTAAGGAATTATTTTCTTCATTGAGTTTTTGTACCTCCTTTTCCATTTGGCCAATTCTACTTTTTGTTGTTTTTAAATTCTTTTTAAGATTTCAATTCATTTATTTATTTGCCTATTTATTTATTTAATCTGTTTAATTATTTATTGTTTTCGAATTCATTTCTACAAGATTCCAAGTTGCCAGTTTTCTCCCTATCTTTCTCCTCCCCCTGCCCTATGATGGAGTGCACTCTGATTGCCCTTTTGCCAGTGTGTCCTCTTTTTTCCAATTCTACTTTTTGAAGGATACTTTTCTTCATTAGATTTCTGTGCCTCTTTTATCATGTGGCTTATTCTGTTTTTTAAGATGCTGCTGTTTTCAGTGTTTATGTGTCCCTCCTTTACCAAGGTACTGACTCATTTTCCATGATTTTCTTGCATCACTCTCATGAGTCTTCCCAATTTTCCCTTTACCTCTCTTACTTGATTTTTTAAAATTTTTTTTGAGCTCTTCCATGGCCTGACTCCAATTCAAATTTTTCTTTGAGGCTTTCGATGCAGGAATTTGGGCTTTTTGCCTTCTGAGTTTGTGTTTTGATCATTTTTGTCACCATAATAATTTTCTATAGTTAGGATCTTTTTCTGCTGTTTGTTCATTTTTTACCCTATTTCTTGACTTTTACTTCTAAGCTAAAGTTGGGCTCTGCTTCTCAAGTGGAGGTGGCACTGTCCCAAGCTTCAAGGTTTTTTGTGTAGCTATCTTCTGAGGTAATTCTGGGGACCTGTAAGTTTTCAGTTCTTCCAAGTTGGTATGATGTAGAGAGGTGTGTTTCCTATTCTCTTATTCTGGGCACAGGTCGGTGAGTGGACCACAAGCACTCTTTCTACACAGGAACTGTAAACAGGGTTCCCTCTCCCTTATTGGGGCAATCTCTGGTATGCTACTACTCCTTCTTACCCTCAGATTGAGACCCATGACTATAACTCAGATCCAATTACATGCAATGCTTGTTTGTAAATGCAAGTCCTGCTCCTGGTGCCAGCAAAGTGACCCCTCTAGTCTTCTTCTTACCACTTACCATCTGTGGTCTCAGAGTTCCAGAAACCACCATTGCTGCCACTGATTCAGTCCCACCTAAGGCTGTCTCCTTGTGGGTTAGAGCCTGGTCTACTGGACTGGACAGGGTTCCACTCTCACCCAAGCACAACAGACCTTCCCCATAGACCCTCCAAGTTGTCTTTTTTTTTTTTAATATAAATTTACTTATTTAAATTTTTACATTCATTTTCACAAAATTTTGGGTTCCAAATTTTATCCTTTTATCCCCTCCCCCACCCCAATACACTGAGGATTCTAATTTTCCCCATCACCAATCTGCCCTCTCTTCTATTATCCCTCACTTCTCTTGTCCCCATCTTCTCTTTTGTCCTGTAGGGCCACATGACTTTCTATTCCCCATTAACTGTATTTCTTATTTCCTAGTAGCAAGAACAATACTAAACAGTTGTTCCTAAAACTTTGAGATCCAAATTCTCCCCATCCCTCCCTCCCCACCCATTCCCTTTGGGAAGGCAGGCAATTTGATATAGGCCATATCTGTGTAGTTTTGCAAATGACTTCCATAATAGTCGTGTTGTGTAAGACTAACTGTATTTCCCTCCATCCTATCCTGCCCCCCATTGTTTCTATTCTGTCTTTTGATCCTGTCCCTCCCCAAGAGTGTTGACCTCAAATTGCTCCCTTCTTCCATTGCCCTCCCTTCCATCATCCCCCCCACCTTACTTATCTCCTTCTCCCACACTTTCCTGTATTGTAAGATAGGTTTTCATACCAAAATGAATGTACATTTTATTCCTTCCTTTAGTCGAATGTGATGAGGGTAAACTTCATGTTTTTTTCTCAGCTCTCCTCTTTTTCCCTCCACTAAGAATTCTCCTGCTTGCCTCTTGAATGAGATATAATTAACCTCATTCCATTTCACCCTCTCTCCTCCCACTACATTTCTCTCTCACCATTGACCTTAATTTCTTTTAATATATGGTCCCATGCTATTCAATTCACTCTGTGCTCTCTGTCTCTGTCTGTGCATACATGTGTGTATGTGTGTGCGCGCGTGCACATGTACAAGTGTGAGCGTGTGTGTGTGTGTGTATGTGTGTGTGGTCCGACCAACAACCCAGATACTGAAAAGTTTTAAGAGTTACAAATATTGTCTTTCCATGTAGGAATGTAAACAGTTCACTTTTGGTAAGTCCCTTATGACTTCTCTTTACTGTTTACTTTTTCATGCTTCTTCTCATTCTTGTGTTTGAAAATCAAATTTTCTTTTCAGCTCTGGTGCTTTCATCAAGAATGCTTGAAAGTCCTCTGTTTCATTGAAAGTCAATATTTTCCCCTGAAGTATTATACTCAGTTTTGTTGGGTAGGTGATTCTTGGTTTGAGTCCTAGTTCCTTTGACTTCTAGAATATCCTATTCCATGCCCTTCGATCCCTTAATGTAGAAGCTGCTAGATCTTGAGTTATCCTGATTTTATTTCCACAATACTGGAATTGTTTCTTTCTAGCTGCTTGCAATATTCTCTCCTTGACCTGGGAATTCTGGAATTTGGCCACAATGTTCCTAGGAGTTTCTCTTTTTGGACCTCTTTCAGGCGGTGATTGATGGATTCCTTCAATACTTACTTTGCCCTCTGGTTCTAGAATATCAGGGCAGTTTTCCTTGATAATTTCATCAACGATGATGTCTAGGCTCTTTTTTTGATCATGGCTTTCAGGAAGCCCCATAATTTTTAAATTGTCTCTCCTGGATCTATTTTTCAGGTCAGTTGTTTTTCCAATGAGATATTTCACATTCCCTTCCATTTTTTCATTCTTTTGGTTTTGTTTTGTGATTTCTTGGTTTCTCAGAAAGTCATTCACCTCCATCTGTTCCATTCTAATTTTAAGAGAACTATTATCTTAAGTGAGCTTTTGAACCTCTTATTCCATTTGGCTAATTTTGTTTTTGAAAGCATTCTTCTCCTCATTGGCTTTTTGAACCTCTTTTGCCAATTGAGGTGCTTTCAAGGTGTTATTTTCTTCAGCATTTTTTTAAGTCTCCTTTAGCAAGGTATTGACCCATTTTTCATGCTTTTCTTGCATCTCTCCCATTTCTCTTCCCAGTTTTTCCTCCACCTGTCTAACTTGATTTTCAAAATCCTTTTTGAGCTCTTCCATGGCCTGAGGCACCGGACATCCACCTTGGATGTCTGGGATACAGAGGCCCCAACCTCCACGTCTTTCCCTGATGGTAAGAATAGTTCCTCGTCATCAGAATTGAAAGGCGGGAACATCTGTACCCCATCAAAGTAGCTTTCTATAGTCTTATTTTTCTTCCCTTTTCTGGGCATTTTCCCAGCCAGTTACTTGACTTCTGAGATTCCTGTCCACCCCTGCCTAGATCCGCCCAGCTAGTGCTTGGGGTCTGAGATTCAAATAGGCTTTCTGCGGCAGGCATGGCTGCAATTCAATGTGAGCTTTAATTCTGGTGCTGGGGTGTGGGCAGGGCCGCCTCCCAGGCTCAGTTCCCTCAGGGGGTTTATGCAGAGACCGAAGGTAATGGCCCTGAACTTCTGCCTGCTGCTCCGGGAGTTCCGGGCTGCTGCTGCTGCCTCTGCTACTCCCTCTGCCACTGCCTCTACCGCTGGCTCCTGAGGGAGCCCAAGTCACGGAGACACCCTGCTCCCCTCTCGGCCAGCCCAGATGTCTCTCTCACTGACCTGTAGCGTCTATGGGCGGAGGGACCTTCTTGGCCGCTGGAGATTCCGTTCCTGAAGCCTGCTTGGATCTGCTCCTCTGGGGCTGAGCGGGCAGGGCAGCACAGGAGTGGGCTCCGCTGTCTGGAGCACTACAGACCCCTGGGGACGGCTCTCCAGGGTTCTCTGGAACGGAAATCTTTTCCACTGTGTTTCTGCGCGTCTTGCAGTGCTCCAGAACTTGTGGGGAGTTCTTTTTGCAGGAAATATATGGGCTGTGGTTTCGGAGCTAGCATACGTGAGTCTTTCTACTCTGCCATCTTGGCTGCTCCCAGTTCCAAGTTGTCTTGAACTGGAAAACTGCCTCACTCCTTCTGTGGGCTCCATTGCTCCAGAATTTGTTCTAAGGCATTACCTAAACATATCTGGAGAGGCCTGGGGGAAAGCCTAGGTGAGTACCTGTCCCTTCTCTGACATCTTGGCTCTAGATCCACACTGAACTATTCATGACTGTTTATTCACTCTGACTAGTCAACTGAATATGTCTGAGAATCCTTATTTTCCCTCCAGTTTAATATCAAGTGCCACATTATATCCAAAGTCTTGATAGCCTAGTTATTAGATTACCCTCCCTCTTCAACTTATCTTATATTTCCTTCTCTGTTTCCATGTTATATACCTTAGTAGAAAGATCCTGAGATGAAGGTTATTAAAAAAATGTCTTTGAATTTGTAAAGCACAGGGACTTGCACATAGACACTTAAATATTTGGTGAATTAAAATAAACATAATGGAGGAATGAGGGGGAAAATCTTCTTTCTAACATGAAGCTATTATAATAATAGACTGACAACAAAATAATTCATCTTTCTTATGTGTCACTCACTAATAAAGAAACCAATTATATATAGCAATACCTTTGCTGCAGTTGCCAATGCATCTTTACTTTTTTGCATTTCCTCCGCCAAACATTTTCCCATTATTTCCTGCAAATCGTAAAATAGTTTAATAGATATTAGACTTATTATTTGAGGAAATGAGACCTATTTTTTCCAAATAGATAGTACTTGGAATCTTACCCTCTGATCTTGAGACTGCTGAGTCAAAGTTTCTTTTAGTTTTTCTGTTAACTGTTCCTTTTCTGCATCAAGCATATCCAAAAGCCTCTGGTGCTTTAAGGAAAGATAATTAAATTATTATGAAAATGACACAAGTAATCTAAAAGAAATGAACAGAGCTGCTGAACTCCAACTGTCAAGTCATAGCACAGTGTCTAGTACACAGATATTTAATGAGTACTTCTAACTTGATATGTAATGAGGTTGCTGAGTGGTGAAATAGATAGAGCAGTAGATCTGAAGTCAGGAAGACACCTGAGTTCAAATCTAGCCTCACACACTTCCTAGCTGTGTGACTCTGGGTAAGTCACATAACTTTTGGTTGTCTCAGTTTCCTCATGTGTAAAATGTAAATAAGAACAACCCTCCCAGAATTGCTGAGTGATCAAATTAAATAATCAGTAAAGTGCCTGGCACACAGTAAGCACTACATAAATGTTAGGTATTAATATTGTTTTTGTAGTTAATGACTTGAAATAAAGGTATTTGGGATATCCACTCCAATTATTCATATGGACTATCTGTGTCCAATCTGTGGTAGAGCATTCTGAGCTTGTATTGGTCTGATCAGCCACAATCAGACACACAGAAATTTCATTTTACAATGGTGATATCATTTTGGTCCTCTTCGAAGATGAAGGACAACAACCAACCAATCAACATTAAATGCTGCACTTATCTAGTTTTGTGTCTAAATCTTACTTCCCCAACAAATTTGCAGTGAGTTCTTCAGAGCATGGGCTATTTCTTAAGACTTCTTTGACATTCTTCAATGTCTAGCACTGTGCTAGGGACATACTAATAATAATGAAAATGCAATAAGGTTTCTTGAATAAGCATTAGATTTAAATTTATTTATTTTCAATTTTGAACATTCACTTCCACAAAACTTTGAATTTCAAATTTTCTCCCAGTCTCCCCACTCTCTTCACCCTAGGACAGCATGTATTCTGATTACACTTTCCTCCAATATGCCCTCCCTTCTATCAAACCCAACCCCTTCTCTTCTATTTTCCTTTAGGGCAAGATAGATTTGTATACCCCATTGCCTATATATCTTATTTCTTAGTTCATGTAAAAAACAATTTTTAACATTCAGTTTTAAAATTTGGATTCAATATTCTCTCCTGTCAATAAGATATAGGTTATAGGTTATACATGGATAGGCATAAAAAACCACTTCTATAACAGTCATATTGTGAAAGACTAACTCTATTTCTCTCTATCCTGTCCCTCCCTCTATTCTATTCTCTCCTTTGACCTGTCCTTCTACCAAAGTGTTTCCTTTTAATTACCCTCTTCCCTAATCTGCCATCCCTTTTACTATCCCCCTTCTCTCCTGCTTTCCTATAGGGTAAGATAAACTTCCATATTGAGTTTGCATGTGATTCCCTCTTAAAGTCAAATCTGATGAAAGGATGGCTCACTTATTCTCTCCCATCTTCCTCTTCTTCCCCTCCATTGTAAAAGCTCTTTCTTGTCTCTTTTATGTGAGATGACTGACTACATTCTACCTCTCCCTTATATCATCCTTCATATTCAGTTCACCTTGTGCCCGCCCCCTCTCTTTCTACACATAAACATATATACATATAAATACACATTTAAATACATGCACACACACACATACACACACATATTCCCTTCAACTATCCTAACACTGAGAAAGGTCTCATGAGTTACAAATATCATCTTTCCATGTGGGAATATAAATACTTGAACGTTAATAAGACCATTATGGTTTCTCTTTCTTGTTTCCCTTTTCATGATTCTCTTGATTTTTGTTTTTGAAGGTCAAATTTTCTACTCAGCTCTGGTCTTTTCAACAAGAATGCTCGAAAGTCCTCTATTTTATTGAAGTTCCATTTTTGCGCTGAAGTACGATACTCTGTTCTGCTGTGTAGGTAATTCTTGGTATAAAGCCTATCTCCTTTGACCTGTAGAAAATCATTTTCCAAGATCTCTGATCCTTTATTGTATAAGTTGTGAAATCTTGTATTATCCTGACTGTGTTTCCACAATATTTGAATTATTTCTGGCTGCTTGTAATATTTTCTCCTTGACCTGGGAAATGTGGAATTTGGATGCAAAATTCTTAGGAGTTTTCCCTTTGGGATCTCTTTCAGGGGGTGATCAGTTGATTCTTTCCATTTCTATTTTACCCTCTGGTTCTAGAATGTCAGGGGAGGTTTCTGTTTTAATTTCTTTTAAAAAATATTTATTTATTTTTAGTTTTCAACATTCATTTCCACAAGATTTTGAGTTCCAAATTTTTGCTCCATCCCTCCCCTCCCCCACTTCAAGACACTATGAATTTTGATTGCCCTTTCCCCCAATCTGCCTTGCCTTTCATTACACTCCTTTCTTCCCTTATTCCCATCTTCTTTCTTTTCTTGTAGGGCAAGATAGATTTCTATGCCCCATTACCTGTATTTCTCATTTCCAGTTGTATGAAAAACTAATTCTCAACAATTGTTCCTAAAATTTTGAGGTCCATCTTCCCTCCCTTCCTCCCTCACCACCCATCCGCATTGAGAAGTCAAGAAATTCAATATAAGATAAATGTGTAGTTTTACAAAACACTTCCATAATAGTCACATTGTGAAAGAATACCTATATTTCCCTCTATCCAATCCTGTCCCCATTTATTCTATTCTCTCTTTTGACCTTTTCCCTCCCCAAAAGGGTTTACTTCTAATTACTCCCTCCTCCCATTTGCCCTCCCTTCTATCCTAACACCCACCCTACTTATTCCCTTCTCTTCTAGTTTCCTGTGGTGTAAGACAGATTTTCATTGCAGATTGAGTAAGTATATTGTTCCCTCCATAACCCAAATGTGATGAGAGTAAGCTTCACTTTTTCTCTCCCCCCTCTCCCATTTTTCCCTCCATTGAAAAAGCTTTTGCTTGCCCTTTTATGAGAGATAATTTGTCCCATTCCATTTCTCCCTTTCTTCTCCCAATATATTCCCCTCTCATCCCTTAATTTTAGTTATTTTTAGATATCATCCCTTGTGATTAAACTCATCCTGTGCCCTCTGTCTACATATATGTATATATAGACATATATACATATATATGTCTATATATATACACATATATACATATATATTTGGTTTGTCTTTTACTTCTTTTTTTAAAAAAATATTTATTTATTTAACTTTTTACATTCATTTTCGCAAAATTTTGGGTTCCAAATTTTCTCCCCATTTATCCACTCCCCCCAACCCAATACACCAAGCATTCTAATTTTCCCCTGCCCTCTCTTCTATCATCCCTCCCTTCTCTTGTCCCCATCTTCTCTTTTGTCCTGTAGGGCCACATGACTCTATTCCCCATTAACTGTATTTCTTATCTCCTAGTAGCAAGAACAACACTCAACAGTTGTTCCTAAAACTTTGAGTTCCAAATTCTCCCCATCCCTCCCTCCCCACCCATTCCCTTTGGGAAGGCACGCAATTCAATATAGGCCATATCTGTGTAGTTTTGCAAATGACTTCGATAACAGTCATGTTGTATAAGACAAACTGTATTTCGCTCCATCCTATTCTGCCCCCCATTGTTCTGTTCTGTCTTTTGATCCTGTCCCTCCCCAAGAGTGCTGACCTCAAATTGCTCCCTTCTTCCATTGCCCTCCCTTCCATCATCCCTCCCACCCTGCTTATCTCCTTCTTCCCCATTTTTCTGTACTGTAAGGTAGGTTTTCATACCAAAATGAGTGTGCATTTTACTCCTTCCTTTAGTCGAATGTGATGAGAGTAAACTTCTTGTTTTTTTCTCAGCTCTCCTCTTTTTCCCTCCACTAAAAAGTTTCCTGTTTGCCTCTTGAATGAGATATAATTAACCTCATTCCATTTCACCCTCTCTCCTCCCACTACATTTCTCTCTCACCATTTACCTTAATTTCTTTTAAGATATGGTCCCATCCTATTCAATTCACTCTGTGCTCTCTGTGTGTGCATGCTTGTGTGTATGTGTGTGTGCGTGCACGCATGTACATGTGTGTGTGTGGGTGTATGTGTGTACATCTGTGTGTGGTCCCACCGACTACCCAGATACTGAAATGTTTTAAGAGTTATAGATATTGTCTTTCCATGTAGGAATGTAAACAGTTCACCTTTGGTAAGTCCCTTATGACTTCCCTTTGCTGTTTACTATTTCATGCTTCTTCTCATTCTTGTGTTTGAAAGTCAAATTTTCTTTTCAGCTCTGGTCTTTTCATCAAGAATGCTTGAAAGTCCTCTGTTTCATTGAAAGACCATATTTTCCCCTGAAGTATTATACTCAGTTTTGCTGGGTAGGTGATTCTTGGTTTGAGTCCTAGCTCCTTTCACTTCTGGAACATCCTATTCCATGCCCTTCGATCCCTTAATGTAGAAGCTGCTAGCTCTTGTGTTATCCTGATTGTATTTCCACAATACTGGAATTGTTTCTTTCTAGCTGCTTGCAATGTTTTCTCCTTGACCTGGGAACTCTGGAATTTGGCCACAATGTTCCTAGGAGTTTCTCTTTTTGGATCTCTTTCAGGCGGTGATCGATGGATTCCTTCAATACTTCTTTTGCCCTCTGGTTCTAGAATCTCAGGGCAGTTTTCCTTGATAATTTCATGACAGATGATGTCTAGGCTCTTTTTTTGATCATGGCTTTCAGGTAGTCCCATAATTTTTAAATTGTCTCTCCTGGATGTATTTTCCAGGCCAGTTGTTTTTCCCATGACATATTTTACATTCTCTTCCATTTTTTTCATTCTTTTGGTTTTGTTTTGTGATTTCTTGGTATCTCAGAAAGTCATTAGACTCCATCTGTTCCATTCTAATCTTGACAGAACTATTTTCTTCAGGGAGCTTTTGAATCTCCTTTTCCATTTGGCTAATTTCTGCTTTTGAAAGTATTCTTCTCTTCATTGGCTTTTTGAACCTCTTTTTCCAACTGAGTGAGCCTATTTTTCAAGGTGTTATTTTCTTCAGTATTTTTTTAGGTCTCCTTTACCAAGGTATTGACCTACTTTTCATGCTTTTCTTACATCTCTCCCATTTCTCTTGCCAGTTTTTCCTCCACCTGTCTAACTTGATTTTCAAAATCCTTTTTGAGCTCTTCCATGGCCTGAGTCCACCGGACATCCACCTCGGACGTCTGGGATACAGAGGCCCCAACCCCCACGTCATTCTCCAATGGCAGGCATTGTACTTCCTCATCAGAAATGAAGGGGGGAAGGAACATCTCTTCCCCAATAAAGTAGCTCTCTATGGTCTTATTCTGCTTCCTTTTTCTGGGCATTTTCCCAGCCAGTTACTTGACTTCTGAGATTCCTCTCCACCCCTGCCTAGATTTGCCCAGCTAGTGCTTGGGGTCTGAGATTCAAATGCTGCTTCACAGTCTCAGGGCTTTCCTTGGCAGTAGCAGCTGCTATTCAATGTGAGCTTAAGTTCTGGTGCTGGGGTGGGGGCAGGGCCGCCTCCCAGGCTCAGTTCCCTCAGGGGGTTTATGCAGAGACCTGAAGTTCTGCCTGCTGCTCTGTGAGTCCTGGGCTGCCGCTGCTGCCTCTGCTGCTGCCTCTGCCATTCCCTCTGTCGCTCCTTCCGCTGCTGTCCCCCGAGGGGGCCCGAGCCACTGAGATATCCCCCTCCCCTCTCGGCCATCCCAGATGTCTCTCTCACTGACCTGTAGCGTCTGTGGGTGGAGGGACCTTCCTGGCCGCCGGAGATTCCGTCCCTGAAGCCTGCTGGGATTGGTTCCTCCGGGGCCTCGGCCAGGCAGCGCTTGGGTGGACTCCGCTTTCTGGGGTGCGACGGACCCCTAGGGACCACTCTCCAGGGCTGTCTGGAATGGAAATCTTTTCCACTGTGTTTCTGTGCGCCTTTCAGTGATCCAGAATTTATGGGAAGTTCTTCTTACAGGAACTTTATGGGCTGTGGATTCAGAGCTAGCATACGTGAGTCTTTCTACTCTGCCATCTTGGCTCCTCTATACATATATATTTGTATATATATATATATATATATATATGTGTGTGTGTGTGTGTGTGTGTGTGTGTGTGTGTGTGTGTGTGTATCGGTATATAATCCCTCCAACTACCCAAATACTGAGAAAACTTTTAAGAGTTATAAATATTATTTTCCCATGTAGGAATGTGAACAGTTCAACTTTATTAAGACCCTTATGATTCCTTTTTCCTGTTTACCTATTCATGCGTCTCCTGATTCTTGAATTTGAAAGTGAAATTTTCTATTTAGCTCTGGCCTTTTTATCAAGAATGCTTGAAAGCCCTCTATTTCACTGAATGACCATTTTTCCCCCTGAAGTACTATACTCAGCTTTGCTGGGTAGGTGATTCTTGGTTTTAGTTCTAGTTCCTTTGACTTCTGGAATATCATATTCCAAATTCTTTAATTCCTTAATTTAGAAGCAGCTCTTCTGTTATCCTGGCTGTATTTCCACAATAGTCAAATTGTTCCTTTCAGCCTGCTTGCAATATTTTCTTCTTGATCTAGGAACTATGGAATTTGCCTACAATATTCACAGCAGTTTTTCTCTTTGGATCTCTTTCAGGAAGTTATCAGTGGATTCTTTCAATATTTATTTTAATCTCTGGTTCTAGAATATCATGGTGGTTTTCCTTGATAATTTCATGAAAGATGATGTATAGGCTCTTATTTTGATCATGGCTTTCAGGTAGTCCCATAATTTCTAAATTGTCTCTCCTAGATCTATTTTCCAGGTGAGTTGTTTTTCCAATGAGATATTTCACATTGTCTTCTATTTTTCATTCTTTTGCTTTTGTTTTGTATTTTCTTGGTTTGCTACAAAGTCATTAGCTTCTATCTGCTCCATTCTAATTTTTAAAGAACTCTTTTCTTCAATGAGCTTTTGAACTTCCTTTTCCATTTGACTAATTCTGCTTTTTAAAGCATTTTTCTCCTCATTGGCTTTTTGGACCTCTTTTGCCATTTGGGTTAGTCTATTTTCAAAGTGACATTTTCTTCAGCATTTTGGGGTCTCCTTCAGGAAGCTTTTGGTTTTCTTTTCATGCTTTTCTTGCATCTCTCTCTCTCTCTCTCTCTCTCTCTCTCTCTCTCTCTCTCTCTCTCTCTCTCTCTCTCTCTCTCTCTCTCTCATTTCTCCCAATTTTTCCTCCACCTCTTTTACTTTATTTTCAAAATCCCTTCTGAGCTCTTCCGTGGCCTGAGACCACTGCGTATTTATTTTGGAGGTTTTGGATGCATAAGCCTTGACTTTTATGTCCTCCTGTGATGGTATATTTTGTTCTTCCTCATACGAAAAAATGGAAGAAAATTCCTGTTCACCAAGAAAGTAACCTTCTATAATCTTATTTGTTCCCTTTTATGGTCATTTTCACAGATACTTGACTTTTGATCCTTTGTCAAGTGGAGGGTATACTCTAGGGACCTGTAAGTTCTCAGGTCTTCCAATCCTGGTCTACACTCTGGTCTGAAAGCAACCACAAGCTTTTCTGTCCAGGATCTGTGAAGAGAATTCCCTATCCAGAGCCCACACCAGGCCAGTGCTCCTTCTCACACCATGGCTATGACCCAGATCAGGAGTTCGATTCCCCCGGGTCCTTAGGTGAAGAGATCCTAAAACGGATGCTGCTACTCCAGTTACTACTGCTGCCCTGGGCCTGGGGCCAGACCTTGTTGCTTTCTTACCCAGGTGAAAGTGCTTTCTCACTGTCCTTTGAAGCTGTCTTTGGCATTTGCAGGTTAAGAAATCTGGGAACTGTAGCTGCTGCCCCTGATTCTGCACACTGAAACCTGCTCCAATCCTGTCCCTATGGTGTGGTGCAGCCAAGGATAGGTGGGGTTCTACTCTGAACCTGGTGCGATAGACCTTTCCTGTTGGCCTACCATGATGTCTTGGACTGGAAATCTCTTTCACTCTGTTGTTTTGTGGCTTCTGCTGCTCTTGAATTTTTTAGAGTCATTTTTACAGGTATTTTATGGGCTATGGGTGGGAGAAGAGATAGACTTTCTCAATAATTTCTTGAAAGACGATGTCAAAGCTCTTTTTTTGAATCATAACTTTCTCGTAGTCCATTAATTTTAAAATCATCTCTCCTGGATCAATTTTTCAGACCAGTTGTTTTTCTAATGAGATGCTTCATATTGTCTTCTATTTTTTTTCTTTCTTTGGTTTTGTTTTATATTTTCTTGATTTCTCATAAATTCATAACCTTCTATTTGCTCCTTTCTAATTTTGAAGGAATTATTTTCTTCAATGAGCTTTTAGATCTCTTTTCCATTGGTCCATTCTGCTTTTTAAGGTATTTTTTCCTCATTGGCTTTTTGGAGATAGAAAACATTATGAAGTGCAAAATGGGTAATTTTGATTACGTTAAACTGAAAAGTTTTTGCATAACCAAATTTAATGCAACCAAGATAAGGAGGGAAGTAGGAAACTGGGAAACAATTTTTGCAACTAATGTCTGTGATAAAGGCCTCATTTCCAAAATATATAGAGAACTGAGTCAAATATACAAGAGTTCAAGTCATTTCCCAATTGATATATGGTCAAAGATGTTCTTATCAAGCAGTTCTCAGAGGAAGAAATTAAAGATATCTATAGCCATATGAACAAATGCTCTAAATCACTATTGATTAGAGAGATGCAAATCAAAGTAACTCTGAGATACCACATCATACCTATCAGATTGCCTAACATGACAGAACAGGAAGATGGTAAATGTTGGAGAAGATGTGGGAGAGTTAGGACAGTAATTCATTGCTGGTGGAGCTGTGAGCTAATCCAACCATTCTGGAGAGCAATTTGGAACTATTTTCAAAGGTTTACAAAAATGTGCATATCCTTTGACCCAGCAATATTACTTCTAGGACTGTATCCCCGAGAGATCATAAAAATAGGAAAGGGTCCCACATGCACAAAAATATTTATAGCCGCATTATTTGTGGTGGCCAAAACTGGAAACCAAGGGGATGCCCATCAATTGGGGAATGGCTGAATAAATTATGGTATATGAATGTAATGGAATACTATTGTGCTATAAGAAATGATGAGCAGGAAGACTTCAGAGGGGCCTGGAAAGACACATATGATCTGATGCTGAGTGAAAGGAGCAGAACCAGGAGACCTTTGTGTAGAGCAACAACCACAGTGTGTGAGCACTTTTTCTGGTAGACTTAGAACTTCATTGCAATGCAAGGACTTAAAAACATTCCAATGGTCTTGTAAGGCAAAATGCCTTCCACATCCAGAAAAAGAACTATGGAATTCAATCATAGATTGTAGCAGGTCATTTTCTTTTTTATTATGTTTTGGTTTGTTATATGGTTTCTCTCATTCATTTTAATTCTTCTATACAATATGAGTATGGGGAAAATGTATTTAATAGAAATGCATATGTAGAATCCATATAAAATTGTATGCCATCTTGAAGAGGGAGGAGGAGGTGAGAGGAAGAGAGGAGGAGGGAGGGAAAGAAAAATTCTAGGTTGTATGGTAGTGATTGTGGAACACTGAAAAGAAAAAAAAATAAATAAAAGAATAGAGTAAGCACAATTAATTCAACCTAAACTACCTTTTCCCATATCTCTCCTAAATGCACTTTCTCCTCAAGCCAAACCATTTATTCACTGTGCTGGCCTCCTGTGATGCCCTTTGTACTTTTCTACCTTTACAGTTTTGTTGAAGTAATTGGAAAAGTGTCATTCTCTCTTGCCCTCATCTTCTAGGACCTTGCTCAAATAAAACTTCTTTTATTAAGTCTCTCCTGGCTCAAACATAGATCTCACTTCTCTTTACTCTGACATCTGGTATTATTTAATGTCTACATCATTCATTGGATGATAAATACGTACTGTTATGTGACATATTATATTATTATTTCTATTTCTGTTGTTGATTTTTTTCATCTTAGGGGAAGTAGGGCCTGAGAAGACTGTATAACCTCCAGGGCTGGCAAAGTACATAAGGAACATTGATAGCCACCAGAGGAAAGAAGCATGCCAATTCAGATGTTAGTTCTCTGAAACAAAGTCCCCTGGGTAGAAGCAACATCTCATCCATTCAGGTTAGACTAGTTTTTCTACTTAAAAAAGGCAATGAAAGTGCTGTCAAAAAGTTGGTCCATGATTTGGAGCCCCAGTGTGGTGCAGAAGGAAAGTAGGAACACCAGGACTCCCCACGTGCAACAATTTAGTCTGAGACAAACATGCAACCTCTTATGGTCAGACCTCCACTTCTACCCTTGGGCAAATAGGCAATCTCAAGCAGTCAAACCTCCATATGCTTCAGGACAGCACAAGGCAAAAAAAAAAAAAAAAAGGAAATGTTAACCCAATGGATTTGCTTATAGTAAAATAAGTTAGGAACTACAGTATGTTTGTTCAACTTGTAATGGAGATTTGGCCTAAAATGTCACCTCTTCAGACACAGAGGTTGGGAGCTTGTTCCTGGGAGAGTTATAATGATAAACAAGGAAAGTATCTTGGTAAGATTATGTAGATGTTCTGAAACAGGTTCTTGTCAACTAGTCATGTGTAGAAAGGGCTCTTGAATTGGCAACAGAGGCATTGATGATGAAAGGATCTTGATTTTAGCCACTTGCTGCCTTTACTTCCTTTGGAAACTTTTTTATTCAGTGTCCACTAAGAGAAAATGTTGTAAGTAGAGAGGTCATGGAATCTTCAAAATCTCTGAGGTCACATGATCCCAGAAATGAACCTCAAGTCCTTGCTCTCTGTGTTTGTTTTCCTTTTAGGTAGGGATAGGAGCATCCAATCTTTTGAGTTTGACAAGTCTGAAGCATATGCTGGAGTGACCTCTGAAATTCCTTTTGGGACTTCAGTCTAGCTACCTTTGGAATGATGGTATGTAGACACTGAGCTAAGTTCTGAGCTTTCTTCCCCCTCATCTCTGCCCCCAAAACCTAGATAGTATAGGCATTTTTGTCCGATTTATCTTTTGTGATAGTAACATATATATATGTAATATAGGATAAATATTTTAATTAATGTATTATCTAATATTAGTAATCAAACATTAAAATAAAATATTGATTATTATTTTTATTACCATAAAAGATTGCTTTCTTATCTTAAACATCCAAGAGTTGATACAGCATCACAAATGAGACCAATGAGTTTTCTTTTTTAGCGCTAAGTAACTTCTCAGGAATTAAACACACACACACACATATGATTTTAAAAGAAATGTGATTAAAATAGAATTGAGAGTAAAAGCATATACACACATGAAGATGATTTTTATTAGAAAACGTCCATCTATAATAAGTTTAAGGTATTTGGAAGCTACTGTTGTCCAAATTTGTTTGTTTACGTATTTGTTTTTTATTTATTATCAGTAGGAGAAAATTTCAACCATGAGCAAAGAAATAGTTGTAAGAGTTTTATTTATTTGCTTTAGCAGTATATGAAAAGGGTCTTTAAGATATGCACATTTCTTGTCTTTATGTTTCTTCCCTTATTATTCCTATTAAACTTCCCATCAGAATTTTATACTTGATCTGAGATATTGGATGTCTCAACATTAGGTTTTCACATAGTTCAAAACTGACCTCTACAACATGAAACTGACATTCTTTGTTCTCTCCACTCACATCTACTCCCCAGACCCCTACAGAGTGATCTCTATATTTTTTTCTTAGATAAAAACAAACAAAACAAAACCAACTCCATCACTTTGGGTGACAAACCTTCCTGAAGTGGTTTTGGCACACAAATGGTCAAAATCTTTTCATAAGTTTTATCGTAGCTTTCATTTCCTGCAGGTATATGTACATGTATACGTACACACAGACAAATATATGCACATACATACATACATGGATATAGATACAGAGTCTCATTACACTTTGAGAATCTCCATGCCCAAATAAGGCACCAGAAAATTACTCTAGTGGAATTGAAGTACCAGTAAGCAATAATTATTCGACTAAGATAAATGATAATATTAATCTTAATGCTTAAAGTTATGTTCAGGCAACAGCTAACTTGCCAACAAATTTAGACTATTATTAAATTTGAAAAATCAGTCACAGTCTGTGTTCTAACTTACAAACAGATGTAAAATGACTCTTGCCCTCCAACTTGGTATGTATGCATATACATATATTTAAACTTATATGTATATGTGTGTATATGTATATATATATAGATATATATGCATATATTTACATGCATAGAGAGAAATGTACACACATATAACTTACGAAATGCGTTTTATTTCCTTCTTTTTAAAAAATCCATATACCAATATAATAGAATATTGTAGTAAAGTATGGACTATAATTTTGATATAGGAAATTTCCAGATAAGGCAATTCCTCTACCCATTTAAGTAAGTGCTTTGTCTGAAAATATTGTCTTGGACAGTTTGCCTAGAGCACTGAGAAGTGGAGTGCATTATCTAGGTTCACACAGCCAATATGTGTCAGAGATGGGATTGGAATCCTGGCCTTCCTGGCTCCAAGGCCAGCTCTCTATCCATTATACCACAGAGCTTGGTAAATTGTATGAAAGATAAAAAGTGCAGTTTTTTGAGTTTAGAGCCATTCTTATAGAATGGCTTAGGAAGAGACAGAGCTTTTGAAATGTGACCAAAAACAAAGCAAAAAACATGGTTATTATATTTTTTTTCTCTGCAAATAGTTCTTCCAAATGAAAAACACTTGATGCAGACTCAAATATAAATACAGAGATCCTGTGGTTTTACTTGATTCCTGTAAAATAAAATAAAAATAAAAATAGATCTACTTTCCTGGAATGTGAGTCACAAAAGATACTATAAACAGATCTAATCACAATCACAACTGGATAGAATTTTCATATATTATGTTTTTGTCTAAAGAATCATGGCAGTTTGAATTCAGGTATGTGGTCATGAATTTATCTCAATTTCATAAGGTTCAAATTGTTGAAAAATAGCTAAAAAGTAATTTTAATGTTAACTTTTCCTTTTGGCTGCCAGAAAGTTCAAGTACTAAACAATTTTTATAGGTGATTTTCTGGATACTTTTGAGTACTATACACTTTCAGGGGCAGCATCGTTTAGGGGCTAGAGTGCTGGACTTGGAGTAATTCAAGCAATAAACCAACATTTCTGAAATACCTATTTATGTACCAAGCACTGTACAGTGGTATGAATACAAAGACCTGGTTCTACCAAGTAGCTTACATTTTATCAATGGAGACAACATTTTTACGTACAAGAATATTCAGAAAAAATAAAATAAACATATGGTAGTTAAGGAGGAAGGGTATTTGTAGTTAGGAGGATTAGGGAAGATTTTGTTTAGAAGTGGTAATTGAGTTACTTCTAGAAAGAAATGAAGAATTCTTCAGGATGGAAGTGAGGAAAATTTATATTATAGGCAGCAGAAAGATATGGAGAAGTTCCCCAACAGTGCAAATGGTAGGAAAAGGGGAAGAAACCATCCTGCACTTACTGTGGCACTGGAACCTATGTCCCTGTTCTTTGTGTGATGATTCAGTCTGAGGAAAAGAATTTAAGAAGTACTAGGCAGATTCAATCTTGGGGCATAATGTGATTTCCTATTGATGAGTTTCCTGAGGAAAGACAGGCATGACGGAGTGAACCAGAGAAGTCCAAAAGCAGTGTAGCCGATGGGAAATGGAGGGCAGTATTTTTTCTTTTTTTCTTTCTTTTTTTTAATGCTTTGAAAGGAGCAGAAGGTCTAAAAAATTGGATGAGCATGGCAACTTTTAAGGTTAGATATTGTATTTATTCAATATTTGAAAGAAGCAAGCTCTATACACACACACACACACACACACACACACACACATATATATATACATATACATATACATATATGTGTGTATGTGTATCTAGGTCACAATCCTTGGTCATGGTCCCAAGGAAAGGAGGAATGCTAGCTAGCACATGAAAGCTTACAGTTCTTCACAGATCAGAGCATCTTATATTGTACTGACAAGGAAGAATTGAACACTTTCAGACTTGCAGAAATAGCTTTGAAAACAGCTGCACAAAAAGCCGAAGTTTAGAACAATGCCCTCTTCATCCTGGGAGTAGAGCCAAATTTTCACATAAAGTTAAAAGTCAAAAAATAGGCTGAAAAAATGAGCAAACAATAAAAAAAGAACCTGACCATAAAAAGTTACTGCGTTGAGAGGGAAGATTAAAACACAAATTCAGAAGAAGGAAATGAAATCAAAGTAGCTATCTGCAAAGCCTCAATGTGAAAAATTTGATTTGGTTTCAATTCCTGGAAGAGCTCAAAAAAAGATTTAAATAACAGAGAAACAAAAGAAAAATGGGAAGCATTAATGAAAGTGATGAAAGAAAAAGCCAAGAGGGAGACAACCACCTGATCTAAGGAAGGAAGTGAGATAAATTCCAGTTTTATCACATCTTATGATGATTATACCATTTCCTCCTCTCAGATAATCACTGTCCGAAATCCTAGAGGGAATTGAATATGCTAACAGAAATTCCTTTTACATCAGAGAGGAGAGGAACTGTATGAGGTCACTCCTTTGGAGTAGTTAAAGAGTCTCATATTTCAAAGAGGTCATCTAAGCCAGCTCATTTCTGGACAAGAATTCCTTCTCCAACATTTCCAACAAGTTAGCATGTAGGATCAGCTATCTGAAATTTGATACTAAAGGCAGACCACTACTACTCCAACAATGCATGGAGTCCTCTCTAAGCTGAAATCTAGTGAGAAACTAAAAGTCCGTGATTTAAAGAGAGAGAGAGAGAGAGAGAGAGAGAGAGAGAGAGAGAGAGAGAGAGAGAGAGAGAGAGAGAGAGAGAGAGAGAGAGAATGAATGAAGGAAATTGAAAACAGGTGCCTGGAAACTAAACTAGGGTTTACATCTCCCAGTCTAACCAAGGGGTTCATGTAGACTATAGCCTGCAAAATCACTTTTTTTCCATTAAAATCCCTGGGATAGAGAGCTTGAAAGCACTAGAGTGCTGAGGTTTCAGCTCAAAAATCCAAAGAGGCCGAATTCCAGGATGTGAAAGTCAGTGCAAGAACTCAGGGAACTGAGGTTGGTAAGACCCTGCGTGGTTAGTCAAGACACCCTGAAAATTATCACAGGACATAGCCTGGCCCTAGCACAAAGACTCAATTCAGAAGCTAAAATCTAAGGAGATAGATACATTAAGGATGAAAACATCAACCAGGATCAAATCTAGAGATTTTCCAAAAGAAGAAAGCAATTTTATAACTCTAAACATAGATGCAAAGGAAAAAATAGATTTTCCATAGGCACTATATGAATTCCTATGTGTGCTCGTCCCTTGTTGCCAAAGAAGACCATACCATCAGAGAAATAATGCCATGACTTGCACTTGACTTTGTTTTGAGTGAGAGAGAGCTGTGCAGGTCATCAGCCTCATTTCTCCTCCAGAGCCATCTGAATCCAGTGACCAGATATTCATCAGGATGACTGGAGATGACCCAGGATGAGGCAGTTGAGGTTAAGTGACTTGCCCAAGGTCACACAGTGAGTGTCAAGTGTCTGAGGTAAGATTTGAACTCAGGTCCTCCTGACTCCTGCACTGGTGCTCTATCCACTGCACCACCTAGCTGCCCTGAGTGAATTCCTAGATGAAATGAAGGAAGAGATAAAAAATGAAATAAAAGACCTGGAGGAAAGAATTAGAAGAGAACTGACAGATTAGAAGAGAAAATGGTAGCCCTTATGCAAGAAGTAGAGTCCTTGAAAACAATAATAGATTAAATAGAAATCAATAACTCCATAAAACAGCAAGAAAGAGTAGAACAAAATGAAGAGATTGAAAGACTAGAAGAAGGAAATGTAAGATATCTGGCAACAAAAGCAAGTGGTTTGGAAAACTGGTCAAGAAGATATAATATAAAAATTATTTGGTTCCCTGAAAACATTGATAGAGTAAAAAGCTCGGATACCATATTTTAAGAAAAATCCAAGAGAATTGCCCAGATTTATTAGAACCAAGAGGCATAATAAATATAGAAAGAATCCATAGGTAACCTCCTCTAATAAACCCCAAGTAAAAACTCCCAGGAATTTCACAGTCAAAATTCAGAACTCTTATGTCAAAGAGAAAATATTACAAGAATCCAAAATGAAGCAGTTTAAGTGCCAAGGAATTACAGTTAGGATCATGCAAGATCTGGCAGCTTCAACAATAACTGGGAGGAAATCTTGGAATTCAATACTTAGAAAGGCAAAAGGGATGTGCTTACAACTAAGAATAAGCTAGCCTGCACAATCTGGCATGCTCCTATATGGGGAAAAAAAATTGACATTTAACACAACAGAAGATTTTGAAGAAATTTTGATGGAAAGATTTGAGTTGAGTAGGAAGTTTGGAATACAAACATATGAGTTCAGAAAAATCTAGAAAGGAAATGAGAAGTGATTTCATGGAATCCTGGGTAGTATGACCTGATGCAAAGGGAAATAACCAGAATCAGAATTGTCTCATGAGACATCAAGAAACAATAAAACAAAGTCAAAGAACAAAGAAAAATAGAAGAAAATGTGAAATACACATTGGAAAAAGAACTGTCATGGAAAATAGATCTAGAGATAATTTAAGAATTATCGAGTATCTGAAAGCCATGATTGTGAAAAAAAGCCTGGATATCATATTACAAGAGATTATTAAGGAAAACTATGCTGCTATCAAAGAAAAAGGGGGTAAAATAGAAACTGAAAAAAATCCACTGATTATTTCCTGACAGTTCTCAAAATGAAAATGCCCAAGATTATTATAGCCAAAGTCCAGAGCACACAGGTGTAATGGTAATTTAAATGGGGAGATCTTTCTCATTCATTAATAGGCCCATGTGACCTGCCCGGGTCACCTAGAAGTCTGAGTCATATGTAGGTTATGGTGGGAGGAGCTATTGCAAGGGAATACCAATAGAACCAGGGAAAGATGGCAGGGTTGTGTAGAGGGTGAGCACTACTAACAAGCTATTGAATTATATGTAAAAGCAGAGACAAGCTACTAGAAGAGAAAGCTCAGATGGAAAGGGAGTTGTTGGCTGGTTTGCATGAGAAGTTTTCTGTGCAGCAGCATTCAAACTTTCCCTTTAGCAGAACAAGCTGGAGGGTCTCAGATGGTAGGGAAGAAAGCAATTGTTGGCTTATCTCACAGGAGGTGAAAAGTTAACAATGGAAAATGAATGCAGCCCTGGCACAGGCAGGGTTTAATTCATGCCTACACACAGGCCAGTGTGGGAGGAGAATGAAACAAATGAGGAAGCTCAGGATCAATCAGTACTAAGAAGAAGGGAGGAGAAAGAGCCCCTCACTGTTTTGGGGGAAGTAACTGAGGATTTTACTCAGCAGAAGGTCACAGATATTTTGAGTTGCTTCACCCAAAGGATGGGAGAATTGTTGGTACCTTGAATGGTAAGAATCAGTGAAAAAGATAAATTTCCTCAAGAGAAGAGTAAATAGACAGCAAATTCAAAGTCAGAATATACTGACAGGAAAAAAAAATTGTTTACTGCTCTATATTGAGAGCAAGGGTAAATTTTAAAAGAACATATGACATTCCAACTAATGAACTTTATAAAATGCATCTAGGATATAAGCTTGATTTTAGACTGAGCAGAGAAGTGAGAACTGCCCTTACATATTCTTCTGAAATATTATATCAAAGTGCTTCACACTTGCAGGGATACCCCAGCTCAGATTAAAGAAAGTATATTGGGGGGAGCAGGGTCTGACTAGAGGCCAAGAGGGACAAAGGGGGTAGAGGAGCCCATGGCAGCCACAGGAGGGGCAGAGTGTCTTTTTCTAGAGTTCTAGGCCCATAGATTGGGGGCGATGGAGTAGTTGAATGTACACTATCCCACCCAACGGAAAGAATCCACTGATCATCTTCTGAAAGAGATCCAAAAAGGAAAACTCCTAAGAATATTATGGTCAAATTCGAGATCTCCCAGGATACAGAGGAAATATTGCAAGCAGTCAGAAAGAAACATTTTGAATATTATGAAAACACAATCAGGATAACACAAGATCTAGCAGCTTCTGTATTAAGGGATCAAAGGCCTTGGAATATGATATTCTAGAGGTCAAAGGAGCTAGAATTGAAACCAAGAATTACCTATTCAGCAAAACTGAGTATAATACTTCAAAGGAAAAATAGTCATTCAGTGAAATAGAGAAATTTCAAGCATTCTTTTTTAATTTTTCTTAATTTTTATTTTTATATATTTAACTTTTTACATTCATTTTCACAAAATTTTGGGTTCCAATTTTTTCTCCCCTTTTTCTCCCCTCTCCCCACCCCAATACACCGAGCAATCTAATTTTTCCTATCTCCAATCTGCCCTCTCTTCGGTCATCCCTCCCTTCTCTTGTCCCTATCTTCTCTTTTGTCCTGTAGGGCCACATGACTTTCTATTCCTCATTAAACGTATGTCTTATTTCCTAGTAGCAACAACAATACTAAACAGTTGTTCCTAAAACTTGAGTTCCAAATTTTCCCCATCCCTCCCTCCCCACCCATTCCCTTTGGGAAGGCAGGCAATTCAATACAGGCCCTATCTGTGTAGTTTTGCAAATGACTTCCATAATAGTCATGTTGTATAAGACTAACTGAATTACCCTCCATCCTATCCTGCCCCTCATTGTTTCTATTCTGTCTTTTGATCCTGTCCCTCCCTGAGTGTTGACTTCAAATTGCTCCCTCCACCCATTTGCCCTCCCTTCCATCATCCCCCCCTTGCTTATCTCCTTCTCCCCCACTTTCCTGTACTGTAAGATAGGTTTTCATACCAAAATGAGTGTGCATTTTATTCCTTCCTTTAGTCAAATGTGATGAGGGTAATCTTCTTGTTTTTTATTTTATTTTTTTTTCTCAGCTCTCCTCTTTTTCCCTCCACTAAAGGGTCTCCTGCTTGCCTCTTAAATGACACATAATTTACCACATTCCATTTCACTCTCTTTCCTCCCCCTACCTTTCTCTCTCACCATTTACCTTAATTTCTTTTAAAATATGGTCCCATCCTATTCAATTCACTCTGTGCTCTCTGTCTCTGTGTGTGCATGCTTGTGTGTATGTGTGTGTGCGTGCACGCATGTACATGTGTGTGTGTGGGTGTATGTGTGTACATCTGTGTGTGGTCCCACCGACTACCCAGATACTGAAATGTTTTAAGAGTTACAGATATTGTCTTTCCATGTAGGAATGTAAACAGTTCACCTTTGGTAAGTCCCTTATGACTTCCCTTTGCTGTTTACTATTTCATGCTTCTTCTCATTCTTGTGTTTGAAAGTCAAATTTTCTTTTCAGCTCTGGTCTTTTCATCAAGAATGCTTGAAAGTCCTCTGTTTCATTGAAAGACCATATTTTCCCCTGAAGTATTATACTCAGTTTTGCTGGGTAGGTGATTCTTGGTTTGAGTCCTAGCTCCTTTGACTTCTGGAACATCCTATTCCACGCCCTTCGATCCCTTAATGTAGAAGCTGCTAGCTCTTGGGTTTTCCTGATTGTATTTCCACAAAACTGGAATTGTTTCTTTCTAGCTGCTTGCAATGTTTTCTCCTTGACCTGGGAACTCTGGAATTTGGCCACAATGTTCCTAGGAGTTTCTCTTTTTGGATCTCTTTCAGGTGGTGATCGATGGATTCCTTCAATACTTATTTTGCCCTCTGGTCCTAGAATCTCAGGGCAGTTTTCCTTGATAATTTCATGACAGATGATGTCTAGGCTCTTTTTTTGATCATGGCTTTCAGGTAGTCCCATAATTTTTAAATTGTCTCTCCTGGATCTATTTTCCAGGCCAGTTGTTTTTCCCATGACATATTTTACATTCTCTTCCATTTTTTTCATTCTTTTGGTTTTGTTTTGTGATTTCTTGGTATCTCAGAAAGTCATTAGACTCCATCTGTTCCATTCTAATTTTGAGAGAACTATTTTCTTCAGTGAGCTTTTGAACCTCTTTTTCCATTTGGCTAATTCTGCTTTTGAAAGCATTCTTCTCCTCATTGGCTTTTTGAACCTCTTTTGCCAATTGAGTGAGCCTATTCTTCAAGGTGTTATTTTCCTCAGCATTTTTTTGGGTCTCCTTTACCAAGGTATTGACCCATTTTTCATGCTTTTCTTGCATCTCTCTCATTTTTCTTCCCAGTTTTTCCTCCACCTGTGTAACTTGCTTTTCAAAATCCTTTTTGAGCTCTGCCAAGGCCTGAGCCCCCCCAACAACCCCCTGGGATGTCTGGGATACAGAGGCCCCACCCTCCACATCTTTCCCTGATGGCAAGAATATTTCCTCGTCGTCGTCAGATCTGAAAGTCAGGATCATTTGCATCTGCTCAAAAAAGCTATCTATAGTCTTATTTTTCTTCCCTTTTCTAGGAATTTTCCCAGCCAGTTACTTGACTTCTGAGATTCCTCTCCACCCCCGCCTAGATCCGCCCAGCTAGTGCTTGGGGGCTGAGATTCAAAGGAGCTTTCCGTGGCAGGTGCGGCTGCTATTCAATGTGAGCTTTAGTTCTGGTGCTGGGGTGGGGGCAGGGCCGCCTCCCAGGCTCAGTTCCCTCAGGGGCTTTATGCTGAGACCTTCACTGATGGAGCATGTGGGGCAGGGCCATCTCCCAGGCTCAGCTCCCTCAGGGGCTTTATGCAGAGACCTTCAATAATGGAGCGGGTGGGGCAGGGTCATTTCCCAGGCTCAGCTCCTTCCGGTTGTTTATGCAGAGACTTTCAGTAATGAAGATTCTGCCTGCCTGCTCGGGGAGTCCCGGGGGCCACCACTGCTGCCTCTGCCTCCACCCCTTCCTGCCCCTGCCTCTGCCTCCGCCACTTCCTGCCCCCACCTCTGCCTCTGCCGCTTCCTCCCGAGGAGGCCTGAGCCATGGAGACACCCCGCTCCCCTCTCGGCCAGCCCAGACGTGTCTCTCACCGACCTGCAGCGTCTGTGGGCAGAGGGACCTTCCCGGCCACCGGAGCTTCCGTTCCTGAAGCCTGCTCATATCAGCTTCTCTGGGGCCATGGCCAGGGCAGCGCTGCAGTGGGGTCTGCTTTCCGGGGCGCGACGGACCTGAAAATCTCTTCCACTGTGTTTCTGCACACCCTGCAGTGATCCAGAACTTGTGGGGAGCTCTTCTTACATTAAATGCATGGGCTGTGGGTTCGGAGCTAGCATACAGTGAGTCTTTCTACTCCGCCCCTCACTTTCAAGCATTCTTGATGAAAAGACCAGAGCTGAAGAAAAAATTTGACTTTCAAACATAAGAATCAAGAGAAGCATGAACAGGTAAACAGGAAAGAGAAATCATAAGGGACTTACTAAAGTTGAGCTGTTTACATTCTTACATGGAAATATCATATCTGTAACTCTTGATTCTCAATATTAGGATAGTTGGAGGTATTATACACATTTAGACAGAAGGCACAGGTGAATTGAACATGAAGAGATGATATCTAAAAAATAAAGAGGTGAGAGAGGAATTTATTGGGAGTTGAAGAAAGAGGAGAGAAATAAATTATCTCTCACATAAAAGAGGCAAGACAAAGCTTTTTAAATTGAGAAGGGGCAGAGGTGAGAGGGTAAGAGTGAACCTTATTGTCACTGGATTTGTTGTAAGGAAGGAATAAAATGCACACTCAATTTGGCATGAAAATCTATCTTACACTCCACAAAAGTAGTCGGGAAGGGGATAAGCAGGGGCTGCATGAGATGATACAAGGGAGGGTAAATAGGAGGAGGGGTAATTAGAAGTAAACACTTTTCTGCAGGGATAGGGTGAAAAAAGAGAATAGAATAAATGGGGGGGCAGCATAGAATGGAAGGAAATATAGTATTTCACATCATGACTTTAATGGAAATTTTTTTGCATGACTATATATGTATAACCTAAATCAAATTGTTTGTCTTCTCAGTGGGGATGGGGGGATAGGGAGGAAGGGAGAGAAGTTGGTACTCAAAGTTTTAAAAATAAATGTTAAAAATTGTTTTTACGTGCAACTGGAAAATAAGACATACAAGCAAAGGGGTATAGGAATGTATCTTGCCCCACAAGAAAATAGAAGGGAAGGGGATGAGAGACGGGAGAGGTGTGATAGAAGGGAGGGCAGATTAGGGGAAGTGGTAATAAGAATGAATGATATCTTCAGGTGGTTGGAGGGGAATGATGGGGAGAAAATTTGGAATGTAAAATCTTGTGGAAGTGAATGCTAAAAACTAAAATTAATTAATTATAAAGTATCCTCTAGCCAGAAATGATTATCCACAAACTTCAAATTAGAAAACAATAAACAATAGTGAATGAGGCTACGATAATGAGTTCAAGGACTCCAGAGTAATGGCTGACCCTGTATCTACGCTGCTTCAAGTTGTCTCCTTGTTTCTTTTTGGCTTTCTGTCTGTTCACCTTGTTTATCAGATTTGTTTTCTGCAGACTTCATAACCTTCACCTGTAGATGTCTGATTACTTAGCCAGATGTTACCGTATATCCATGACTGCAATGTGTCAACCCTGGTGTTGACCAAGCTCTGTGTGCCATCTAAAGAACTGATCCCTGAAAAGGGACCTCTTGGGGCAGGGACAGTTTTATGTCCAATCTCAGCAGGAAGTAGTTATAGAAGAAGAGACCTTCATCCCTTACCTTAAGATTTTGGGCCCTCTGCATTCAAGGGTAGAGTGATGAGGTGCTTGTGCTCAAGCTCCATCCTAAGATATTGTTTTATATGCTTATTTCATGTGATCCTTGTTATATTGTAAAGTTCTGTTGACACCAATTGCCTAAGACATTGTTTTATATGCTTATTCTTCTGTTATCCCTGTTAAAGTTCTATTGATACCAGTTGCCCCACCAACCTTAGCTACATAATGAATATGAAAGATCTTGGGGCCACATGTAATAGTAATTTAAATGGAAAGTTCTTTCTCATTCATTAATAGGCCCATGTGACCTGCCTGGGTCACATAGAAGACTGAGTCACATAGAACGTGTGGTGGGAAGAGCTTGCTAAATGGTAGAGCAAGAAGAATGGAACAGCAAGAGGCAGAGCTAGAGCAGAGTTGAGAGAAAATTGGTCAGAGAACAGTCAGAGCTAGGCAGCATCCAGGCAAGCAGGCTGCTGGCTAGCATGAGTGAAAAAGCTTGTTTGTGATTTTGTTTAAGGAGGGCCTACTTGTGATTAGTTTAGTGGAATTGGTTTGTGGGAAGCCTAGGAGGGGGAATTCTTGGGGATGGTGTTGTCCTCTGCACTGTTATTGTGTATAGATTTTTGTTTCTATGATGGATTTGGTTTTCTGGTATCTGAATAAATGTTTTGATTCTGTCTTCCATGTGGAGAGTCTTGCATTTCACGATTCAGAATTGCACCAAGATATTCATGGCTGCCATAGGCACTGTAAATATTGTATTGGTGATACACCTTGTTGTGAAGCCATTGTCAGGATCACAAAAAATTTAGCAACTTCTGCATTAGTGGATCAAACAGCTTTGAATATGATTCTCCAGGGGCAAAGGACCTAGGATTACAATCAAGAATCACCTAACCAGTAAAATATATACAATTCAAGGGGAGAAATATTTATTGAAATGGAGGACTTCTAAGAATTCCTGATGAAAATACCAGAAAATGAATAGGAAATATGACTTTCAGATACAAGACTCAAGAGAAGCATAAAAAAGGTAAACAGGAAAGAGAAATCACAAGAAATTCAATAAGGTTAAATTGTTTACATTCCAACATGGGAAAATGATACCTATAACTTCTATGAACTTTCTCATTATTAGGGCAGTTAGAAAGAATGTAAATAGAGGGTACAGTGGTGAGTTGTCTATTTTGGGATGATGTCTAAAAAAGTAAAATTGATAAGTGAGAAAGAGGAACGTGTTAGGAGAATGGGAAAGGCAGACATAGAATGAGATAAATTATCTTACATAAAAGAGGTAATAAAAACCTTTTACAGTGGAGTGGAAGATGGAAGGAGTTGGAGGGAGCAGTTGAACTTGCTCTCATTAGAACTGTCTCAAAAAGGAGATAACACACCCTCAACTAGATACAGAAATCTATCTTTTCCTATGAGAAACTCAGAAGGAAAGCGGATGATAGAAGAGGGGTTCCTGATAGAAAAGACGGTTGACTGGAGGAGAAGGTAGTCAGGAGGAAAACACTTTTGAGGAAAGGCAAGTTGAAAGGGAAGAGCGTGAGTGAGAATGAGACAGAGAGACTGAGACAGAAAGACATAAAAGAGAAACAGAGAAAAAGGGACAGAGTCAGAGAGAGACAGAAAAGGATAAATGGGGGAAATAGGATGGAGAGAAATACATAGTAATCATAAATGTGAAAAAAAAATTATAGCAATTTTCTCTGCTAAAGGTATCATTTCTCAGAAATGCAGAGAACTAAGTCAAATTTATAATAACTCATTTCTGGATTGATAAATACTCGAACAATATGAATAGGCACTTTTCAGATGAAGAAATCAAAGGTATCTATAATCGTGACAAAAATGCTCCAAATCACTATTGATTAGAGTAATGCAAATTAAAATGTCTGTAAGGTACAATCCCACACCTATCAGATTGGTTAATATGACAGAAAAAGAAAATGAGCAATTTTGGAGGTGATTTGGATAATTGAGACACTAATGCATTGTTGATGGAGTTGTGAACTGATCATTCTGGAGAGCAATTTGAACCTATGCCCAAAGGGCAGTCAAACTGTGCATACCCTTTGACCCAGCAATATCACTATTCAGTTTGTATCACAAAATGATAAAAACAAAATGGAAAAGGACCTATGTGTACAAAAATATTCACAGGAGCTCTTTTTGTAGTGGCAAAGAAGTGAAAATTGAGGGGATGCCTCTCAGTTGGGGAATGACTGAACATGATTATAATGGAATATCATTGTGCCATAAAAAATGGTGAGCAGGAGTATTTCAGAAAAACCTGGAGAGACTTCAATGAACTGATAGAGGCTGAAGTGAGCAGAACTAAGAGAACATTGTACATAGTAATAGCAATTTTGTATGATGAATCACTGTGAATGACATAGCTATTTTCAGCAATACAATGATCTAAGACCATCCCAAAAGACTGATGAAAAATACTGTCCGCCTCTAGAGAAAGAACTGAAGGAATCTGAATACAGATTGAAACATACTATTATTTTCTTCCCTCACCCCCACACCCTGCTTTCTGTCTCTCCCTCCTCCTTCTTTTTCTTTGTCTTCTTCATCTTCTCTTCTTTCTGAGTTTTCTTTGAAAAAATGACTAATAGGTAAAAAAGTTTAAATGACTGCATATGTATAACCTATACCAGATTGTTTACTGTCTCATAGAGGGGTGAGGGGAAGGAATAAGGGTTAGAATTTGGAACTCCAAACTTTAAAAAAAGTTAAATTTTTCCAGGTAATTGGGGAAAATAATATTTTCAAAAGGAAACAAAAGTGTTTTTTTTTTCATTCTTCAGCATGTAATTTAAAAGGGTTAAACTTATCTTTTGGTTTTGGTAATATCCAAATATAATTTTTTTAAAGGTGATTTTAAAAGTTACTAAAGCATACCCTTTGATCAAGTGATAACATTACAGGTCAATATCCCAAAGAGATAAAAGAAAAGGGAAATATCTGTTTATATAATACACATATGTGTGTATGTATATATATATATATATACACATATATATCATATATATACATATACATCATATACATACACACAGGTATACATACATATCTATCTCTATCAGATCTTTTGTAATAGTAAAGAATTGGAAACTGAGGGGGTCAAGCATCAATTGAGAAACAATTGAACAAATTTTAGTATAAGAATGCAAAGGAATATTATTATGCTGTTAAAAGTGAAGAAAAAAGACAATTTTAGAGAAGACTTGGAAGACTTAAAAGAACTGAAGTCAACTGATATGAGAAGAATCAGGAAAACAACTTTTACTCTAATTACATTGTAAAAATGAATCCTGTTTTATGACAAACTGTCAAACTGTGAGTTACACAATGACTGATGATTCCAAAGGGCAGATACTAATCGAGTTACCTATCTCCTCACAGAGGTGTTGGTGTAAATATACAGAATGAGACAAACATTTTTGGACATGGACAATATGGGAATTTGCTTTGCGTAAGCATACTTATTAGTTCCAAGGGGTAGTTTCTGTCTGAGGAGATATGAATTTGGATAGGGGATGGAGCGAAGGAAGGAAGGATTAATAGTGATGAAGAAAAGAAAAGAAAATTAAAGAAAATAGAAATAATGAAACATTTAAAAATATATAGAGGAGAAAAGAAGGATGCTTAGCATACTGCCTGGCATATAGTAGGTACTTAATAAATGTTTATTATATTGAATTAAAAGAACAAGTTAGGTGAAAGCTGGTCAGGCAGCTGAATTCAACAGATATTTTTTTTTTTTGTCATTTGCATCATGGAAACATAGACAAATAGTGGGAAACTAAGTCCCTTAAAAACTTTTACTGTGTCAATACAATTTTTGAAGGAATTATCTCTATTAAAGAGAGTAATTGCTAGGTCTCAGCCTTCCTTTAATATACTAGGAACTCATTTAATGTTCTCTTCTAGTTTCATGTCACATTATAGAAGAAAACATATTAATAACCACAAGTGTCCATTGCTATTTCTGGCATTTACAGGATAAGGAAGGTATCAAATTTCCTTAATTGCACAGTGTATAGAAAATGTGACAATTTTAAAAAAATAAGGTTTCAGAAATTTTATTAAAGAACATCACACTATTGCAAAACTACTACTACAATTGCTATTCTTCCTATTATTACTTCATATTTAAATGTGCCTTACAGGTTACAAAATAGTTTTCCTCACAACAGCTTTGGGTAGATAGTGAAAGTATTATTTTCATTTTAATTGTGAGGAAATTTCTCCATTTCTGGAAAAAGTGGAGTTTAATGAATATTTGACATGATACTTCTAGCTGATCATACTATTAATTCCACTTCTCTATTATTTGACTTTAAACCTAAGGATCATATTGGAAGTTTGTTAACAGTGACAGGGAGAATGAAATCCCTTGAATATTGCATAATCTCATCAATTATTCCATTTCAATAAATCACATGTGGAGATGTTAAGAATATAAATCAATAATTAAAAAATAGAAAATAAAAATAAACAAAGATAAAAATAAATAATTAAAATAGTGAATGTCTATATTATTGAGGTATTGCTATCTTTAGAAGAATAAGTTAATGGCTTATTCCTTCACTTGTTATTTCTCTGTGCCCCTGCACTTTTTACCCTCAGTCTGCTTCTAGTTATGTTTCCTGCATTTTATAAAAGTCAACAAAATGTGGCTGTTCATGTAAGAGTAAAGTTTTTAACCACAATAATTCCATTAAATATGGGAATAGCTATTGTAACATTTGATAAAAATTATAAAAGCACTCATGCTTGGGACTATTAGTTATATGTAAATGAATTAATTAAATAAAAAAATAAGCAAGCACCTTGTAAGTAACCTGCAGTATAAAAATATCTGTCAAAAGAGACTGGGATAGAACAAAACTATTTTTCTAATAAAAAAACAAAAAATACGGTAACATACTCCTTGAGTTTACAAAACACTTACAATGTATTGATATTAGTGATCAAAAGAAATCCCTTATATGGAACTCTGTAACCAATAAATTGAATAGCAGAAGATGATACTTAGCAACTCAGCTGGGAAAGGATATTCAAGCAATACTGGGAATTCAGATAAATGACAAGCAGTTTGCAAGTTTTTGAACTGTGATGAAAAAAAGTGGCAGTGGTCACCTAAAATGAACACTATTGAATAACTAATTAAATAACTCTTAAGTACAACCTGACCACTACTTTAACAAGGCTCCAGTTTAAACCACACCAATCATTTGGTTTGTAAAAGCTGGACATCAACATCAACCACTCTCTAGAACTAAAACCACGTTGGGAAATAGTTGTGGAAAGACTTCCACAAGCTAGCAAGGGACTAAATTACTAGGGCAGCTACTTCAAGAAGAGTATTGAATTATGACAGAAATTAGAAGATGAATCAAAATAAGTACCCACTTATCAATTTAGTGTGGACTCTGAACTTGTTGAAAGTCCTCAAAAATAAAAAGATCTAGTTATCTAAAAAAATTTTTAATTATAGTTGAATGTGGACTTGGGGATCCCACCATCTTGAAAGAGACTGACAAATATTAAGTACTTTTTAAATTTAATTTTTTCATTAACAAAAAATATTTTCTCCCCCCTTTCCCTCCACTCCTTGATAGAGAAAAATAATTTTATTTATCCCTCTTTTAAATTTTCTGGCCACAATGCAATAAATTATATTCGGTATTCAACCTTATATGTAAAAATAACTAACTAAATTTAAAGCTGGAAATTAAATAACTCAATCTTAAAGAATAGATAAGTCAAAGATAAATCACCAAAACAATCAATAATTTTATTAAAAGATAAAAAATGAGATAACAATGAAAGTTTTTGGAATCCAGTCAAGACAGCACCTAGGGCAAAAGTAAATCTATAAAAGTTTATATCAATAAAAGAGAGAAAGTGCAGATCAATGAACTGGTCAAGCAACTAAAAAACACAATTGAAAATCCAAAAAAGAATACCAGGAAATTAAAGAAGAGACTAATAATATTCAAAATTAAATATTTAATGAGATCATTGACCCCATTTGGTCTTAACTTACTGAAATTTCTTTCAGGAATTAAAAAAAATTTGTCCTTTTACTTTCATGTAATATTTAGACTGGAAACAATCACAATGGATGACAAAAATAGTTCAAATAATTTTTACATTCTTTTGGAATTAAAAACAATTAAGACTATGAAATATATGACAAGATCTGAGGATGACCTTGCATGTTTCTGACATACACAACATGTCAGATTTTACATTCCCTTCATTTGTTTCTTTTAAAACATATATTTAAAATATATTTTGATACCTTTTGTTTGCACATTATCTATATTTCCCCTATATATTTCCCTCTCATTCATGTATGCATATATATATACACACACACACATGCACACATAAACACTCACATAGTTATGCATGTATGTATACACAACATATAAAAGACTGATCTTATAAGAACTGTTTAAAAGAGGAAAAAAATTCAGGAAATACAATCACTACATCACAAAAATCTGCTGTTATATGAAATGTTCCCTTCCTTCTCTGATCCCCATCTTCTCTCTTTTCTTATAGGGCAAAATAGATTTCTTATTTCCCGGTTGCACACTTATTCCTAAAACTTTTAGTTCCAACTTCTTTCCCTTCTTCCCCCCTCACTCATCCCCACTGAGAAGGCAAGGAATTCAATATAGGTTATATATGTGTAGTTTTGTAAAAGACATCCATAACAGTCATGTTGTGAAAGACTAACTATATTTCCCTCCATCCTATTCTGTCCCCCATTTATTCTATTGTCTTTTGACCTTGTCCCTTCCCTAAAATGTTTACTTCTAATTACTCCCTCCTCCCATATGGCATCCTTCTATCATTCCCCACCCCTCTTATCCCCTTCTACCCTACTTGCCTGTAGTGTAAGATAGATTTTCATAACAAACTGAACATGCATGATGTTCCCTGCTTAAGACAAACGTGATGAGAGTAAGCTTCACTTTTTCCCTCTTACCTTCCCCCACCCCTCCACTGAAAAAGGTTTTTCTTGCCTCTTTTATGAGAGATATTTTGCCCCATTCCATTTCTCCCTTTCTCCTCTCAATATATTCTCCTCTCACCCCTTTATTTCATTTTTTTTTAGATATAATTCCTTCTTCCTATTTAGCTCACCCTGGGCCCTATATCTATATATACATATATAATCCCTCCAACTACTCAAATACTGAGAAAAGTTTCAAGAGCTACAAATATTATCTTTCCATATAGAAATGTAAATGGTTCAGCTTTAGTAAGCCCCTTATGATTTATCTTTCCTGTTTACCTTTTCATGCTTCTCTTGATTCTTGTGTTTGAAAGACAAATTTTCTATTCAGCTTTGGTCTTTTCATCAAGAATGCTTGAAAGTCCTCTATTTCATTGAATGACCATTTTTTCCCCTGAAGTATCATACTCAATTTTGCTTGGTAGGTGATTCTTGGTTTTAATTCTAGTTCCTTTGACTTCTGGAATATTACATTCCAAGCCCTTCAATCCCTTAAAGTAGAAGCTCCTAGATCTTGTGTTATCCTGATTGGTTTTCCACAATAGTCAAATTGTTTCTTTCTGCCTGCTTGCAATATTTTCTCTTTGACCTGGGAACTCAGGAATTTGACTGCAATATTCCTGGGAGTTTCTCTTTTTGGATCTCTTTCAGGAGGTGATCGGTGGATTCTTTCAATATTTATTTTACCCTCTAATTCTAGAATATCAGGGCAGTTTTTCTTGATAATTTCATGAAAGATGATATTGAGGCTGTTTTCTTGATCATGGCTTTCAGATAGTCTCATTATTTTTAAACAGAATCTCCTGGATCTATTTTCTAGGTCATTTGTTTTCCAATGAGATATTTCATATTGTCTTCTTTTTTTTCATTCTTTTGGTTTTGTTTTGTAGTTTCTTGGTTTCTCATAAAGTCATTAGTTTCCATCTGCTCCATTCTAATTTTTAAAGAATTATTTTCTTCAGTGAGCTTTTGAACCTCCTTTTCCATTTGGCTAATTCTGCTTTTTAAAGCCTTCTTTTCCTCATTGCTTTTTTGGACCTCTTTTGCCATTTGGGTTAGTCTATTTTTAAAGTGTTATTTTCTTCAGCATTTTTTGTGGTCTCCTTTAGCAAGCTATTGACTCACTTTTCATGACTTTTTTGCATCACTTTCATTTATCTTCCCAACTTTTCCTCCATTTCTCTTACTGAATTTTCAAAATCATTTTTGAGCTCTTCCATGGCCTGAGACCGTAGTGTATATTTTCTGGAGGTTTTGGATGCAGAAGCCTTGACTTTTATGTCTTCCTGTGATGTTAACGCTTTGCTCTTCCTCATCTGAAAGGATGGAAGAAAATACCTGTTCACCAAGAAAGTAACCTTCTATAGTCTTATTTTTTTCCCTTTTAGGGGTATTTTCCCAGCCTGTTACCTGACTTTTGAAACCCTTCTCAAGTTGACAGTATACTTTAGGGACCTGTAAGTTCTCAGTTCCTCCAAGGTAGCACAATCAGGGAAGAGGTCTGGAAGCAACCACAAGCTTTTCTGCCCAGGATCTGTGAGTAGAATTTCCTCTCCAGAGCTTCTACCAGCTCCACCATACCAGTGCTCCTCCTTATCCCAGGGTCACCACTCAGGACTGTGATCCCGATCAAGAGCTCCATTCCCACAGGGTCTTTAGACTGAGGGCTCCAAAAATGGATGCTGTGCCACAATGCTGCCAACACCCTGGGCCTGGGGCTAGGGCTAGACCCTGCTCCCTTCTTACCCAGGTGAAAGAGTTTTCCTACTGAGCTTTGAAGCTGTCTTTGGCCAGGTTGAGAAACCTGGGAACTGCAGTTGCAAAACATGATTCTGCACCCTGATGCCTACTCCATTCCTGTATCTACCTTGCAGCTGAGCCAAATTTGGGTTGCATTCCACTCTGAGCCTGGTGTGATAGACCTTTCATGTCAGCCTTCCAGGCTGTCTGAGGCTGGAAAGCTCTTTCACTCTGTTGTTTTAGAATCTGTTTAGAGTTATTTTTTACAGGTATTTTATGGGTTTGGGGGGGACAGCTACAGGAGGTCTCTGTTTCTACTCTGCCATCTTGGCTCTGCCCCTCCCTTCTATTTTATTGAGTGACCATTTTTTCCCTTGAAGTATTATGTATAATTTTCCTAGGTAATGATTTTTTTTTTTTAGTCCTAGCTCTTTCCACTTGTGAAATATCACTTTACATGACTTCTGATCCTTTAATATCACAGCTGCTAAGTCCTGTATAATTGTATTGTGCCTCCATGATATTTAAGTAGTTTCTTTCTGGCTGCTTTTCATATTTTTTCCTTGACCTGATAGTTCTTAAATTTGCTATAATGTTCCTTAGAATCTTATTTGTGAGATCTCTTCCTTGAGATGATCAGCGGATTCTTTCAAAGCCTATTTTGCCCTCTTGTTCTAGTATATCAGAATAGTTTTCTTTGATAATTTCTTGGAGTATGATGTTCAGATCTTCCTTTTGATGATAATATTCAAGTAATCCAATCATTCTTACATTAACTCTCCTGGATCCATTTTTCCAGGTTAGTTGTTTCTCCAGTGAGATATTTTATATTTTCTTTCAGTTTTTCATTCTTTTGATTTTTTTTTATTGATTCTTGTTATGGCCTAGAGTCATTAGTTTACACTCACACTATTGTACTTTTTAAGGAATTATTTTCTTCAGCCAGTTTTTATACTCCCTTTTATTTTTGGTCAATTATACTTCATAATTTTTTTTCTTTTTCAAAGATGTTGACTCTTTTTTCATAATTCTCTGGCATCATTCTCCTTTCTTTTTCCAATTTTTCTTCTCTCTTGTTTAAATTTTTAATTACCTTTTGAGCACTTTTCTTTGGGCTTTTGCCCATAGGTGTTTAGACATTGTTGTCCTATTCTGAGTTTGTCTTCCCTGTCACCCTAATAACTTATTTTTATGGTCAGATTATTTTCCTCTTAATGTTTCGTTCTCTTCTTTCCTAGTCTTTTTCCTTACTTTGAAATTTGAGCTCTGCTCCTGGAGTTAAAGGACATTGTCTTAAGCTGCTTGTGTCTGTGTAATTATTAGGAAATAATTTTAGTTCTTAGGAATTTGGAACAGTTTCTTATATATCTTGGAAAGGAGAGCTTTATCAGAAAAAAAATCTTTACAAATATTTTCCTCCAGTTACTTGCTTTCCTTTTTATTGTAATTTCATTTAGCTTGTGCAAAAACCTTAACATTTTTTAAAACATTATTTATTTTTAGTTTATAACATTCAGTTCCACAAGCTTTTGAGTTTTAAATTTTCTTCTCCTCTCTTCTCTCCCTCCTCCCTAAGACAGAATGCAATGTTATATAGGTTCTACATATACATCCATGTTGAACATATTTTCACATTAGTCATGTTGTAGAGAAGAATTATAACCAATGGAATGAACCATGAGAAAAAAGAAACAATACAAAAAAGAGGGAGAGTGAACAGTATGCTTCAATCTGAATTCAGACACTAATTCTTTCTCTCTATGCAGATAGCATTTTCCATCATGAGCCTTTTGGATTTGTCTTTGAACCTGACATTGCTGAGAACAGTCAAATCTATCAAAGTTAGTCATCACACAATGTTGCTGTAACTGTGTACAATGTTCTCCTCATTCTGTTCCCCTCACTCAGCATCAGTTCATGTAAATCATCCAGGTTTTTCTGAAGTCTGCCTGTGCAACAGTATTCCATTGCCCTGGTTGTTTACCTCATATTACACTGATGTCTTGAGGCCCACAGGGGTTTCTGGTGCTACTATGAGGGTATGGGGTTGAGGGTAGTCATCACTACAAAAGGTCATAATGGATCTGGCAGCTTGCCTGGTGCTGTGCTGGGGTTTCAGGGCTGGTGTCTGCCCATTTTGTGTTCTGGCACTGGTATCTGCCTGTTTGCCCAGATCTACACTAAAGCAAGTGGTGGATTATGGTGCTGGCATATGCTTGTTCACCTAGTTATCCTGAGGCACTTGGGGGGTTCCAGTGCTGGCATCTTCCCATTTCCTGGCTAGTGTGGCACTTGCCTTCTCCACCACACTCAGGCTCTGGACCTCCTAAGTGAGACCTTGCTGCTTGCTTACTGGAATGCTTCCTGTCCTGGACTGGGCTCCCCTTTAACTTGAGACAGATTTTCCTACACACCTTCCAAGTTTCTTGGGCTAAATGGTTGTTTCACCCTGTCTTTTTGCTGGTTCTGCTTTTTGAGGATTTGTTTGGGGGCACTATCCTATGATTGTTTTGGAGGTAAATATAGAAGAATTAAGGCAATTTCCTACTTCACCATTTTGAATTCCAGAAGTCCTCTCTAATCCAACATTCTATCTCTTGCCTCAATAATTTTGCACACATATCATTCCTCTCTGAAAAAAATACCTTATAACCCAGAAGTTGAATATACAGCTATTGAGAAAGAAGCATTTTATTTGTCTGTTTCCATAACCTAGCATAGTTACTTGCATATAGTAAGCACTGAGTAAATTGTGTTGACTTAAATTGAACAGATATAAGTTTAAGCAAAAGAACAATGGGGATCTTATTGGATGGAAATTCAAAGTGTTCATACCCCAGTGAAATTACATATATTATTTTTATTCAGCTATTTGTGGTCATATTAGTTCCCCCAACAGAATTTCGGTTCCCTGAGAGACTGTTTCTTTTTTGTCTTTGTATCATGGTGACTAGAATTGGTGCCTGGCATGTAGTAGGCTCTTAACAAATGCTCGTTGAATGAATGAATAAATGAAAGACATATTTTCATTTCTTATATCATTTAGCCTATTAGAGATATGGGTACAGGTTTAAATTTCTGACTTCTGGGAGAAAACATTTGCATTATTCACATGGGTAGTGCTCCCAATTAAGAAGAAAATCTGTTTGTAGTTAAAGGTTTTGAAATATTCTTAATCTTTCCCATAGCTATTTTTTTCATTTTAAATAGTGATGTTATAATTTTTCAAGTTAACAATCATTTATTTTCCTTTCCTTGTACTCCCTTCCCCAGGTGACACAAAATAAAAATAAAATACTTTTAACAAATATACTGTGTATTGGACATCTCAAAACTAGATATCTTATGCTCAGCATATATAAAAGTAAGCTTAAATGTCTCTTTGTTGACACTGAAATAATCCTGACATGGGACCTTATCACCTCATACCTGGACTACTGCCATAGCTTTATAATTGGTTTCAAATCTCTCTCCACTCAGCTGTCAAACTGATCTTCACAATGAATGGGGCTAGATTTCTTCTCCCCTAATTTAATAAATTCTGGTGGTTTCCTATAATTGTCAGCATCAAATACAAACTTTTATGATGACCAGAGCCCTTTATAGCCTGGCCCTGTCCCACTTTTCCTATCTTCTTATACTCCTGTTCCTTAAACCCCACATATTCTGAGATCTAGTGACACTGGCTTGCTTACTGTTCTTCCCACATGACAATATATATCCTAACTGCATTTTTACTGGCTATCCCCATGCCTAGAATTCTCTTCCTCCTCAACTCCACTTTCTGGCTTTTCTGGGTTTCTTCCGGTCCATGATAGAATTTCACTTTCTTCAAGAAGCCTTCTCTGATCCTACTTAAGGCTAGCAGCATTCCTTCGAAGATTAGATAGCACAGAGGATACGCTGCTCTTTCTGCATTCAAATGTGGTCTCAGACACTTACTAAGGGTGTAATCCTGAGCAAGTCACTTAACCCTGTTTATATCAGTTTCTTCATCTGTAAAATGAGCTGGAGAAGGAAATAGCAAGCCATTCTGGTATGTGTACCAAGAAAATCCGAAATGGAGTCACAAAAACTTGGACATGACTAAAAAAATGACTGAATGCTACCTTACTTGTACATAACTATTTGGATGTGGTCTCCCTAATAAGACTAAGAATTCTTTGAGAGAAGGGATTATTTTTGCCTTTCTTTGTATCTCTAATGTTTTGCAGAGTGCCCAGCACAATAAATTACTGTTAGTTTCAGTTGATTTGACACAGTTAAGTGAAGCAAATTGACCATGTCTAAACATGTAGTTTGCATTCTGCATTTTAAGTCCATTTTCTCTTTGGCAGGAGGTGGGCAAGAAGATTTATATTTGGCTCTCTGGAGTCATGGTTTGTCATTGCATTGATCAGAATTCTCAAGTATTTCAAAATTGTTCTTTTTAAATGTTTTCATCATATAAATTATCCTCCTGGTTCTGCTCACTTCATTCTGCATCATTGCATAGAGATTTTCCTTCATCTGTCTCACCATTTCTCAATCTCTCATTGTCCAATAATATTCCATTAAATTGATATAAGATACTTTGTTGAGTCATTTCCCAAATGTTGGACACATCATAGGTTTCTAGGTTTTTGTTGCTATGAAAAGAGCTGGTATAAATATATTTTTTTTATTTATTTAACTTTTTACATTTATTTTCACAAAACTTTGGGTTCCAAATTTTCTCCCCTTTTATCCTCTCCCCCCAGCCCAATACTCCAAGCAATCTAATTTTCCCTATCTCCAATCTGCCCTCTCTTCTGTCATCCCTCCCTTCTCTTGTCTCCATCTTCTCTTTTGTCCTGTAGGGCCAGATGACTTTCTGTACCCCATTGTCTGTACTTCTTATTTACTAGTAGTAAAAACAATACTGGAAAGTTGTTCCTACAACTTTGACTTCCAACTTCTCTTCATTGCTCCCTCCCCACCCATTCCCTTTGGGAAGGCAGGCAATTCAATATAGGCCCTATCTGTGTAGTTTTTCAAATGACTTCCATAATAGTCGTGTTGTGTAAGACTAACTGAATTACCCTCCATCCTATCCTGCCCCTCATTGTTTCTCTTCTGTCTTTTGATCCTGTCCCTCCCCGAGTGTTGACTTCAAATTGCTCCCTCCTCCCTTTGCCCTCCCTTCCATCATCCCCCCCCCTTGCTTATCTCCTTCTCCCCCACTTTCCTGTACTGTAAGATAGGTTTCCATACCAAAATGAGTGTGCATTTTATTCCTTCCTTTAGTCAAATGTGATGAGGGTAAACTTCTTGTTTTTTTTTCTCAGCTCTCCTCTTTTTCCCTCCACTAAAAGGTCGCCTGCTTGCCTCTTAAATGACATATAATTTACCCCATTCCATTTCACCCTCTTTCCTCCCCCTACCTTTCTCTCTCACCATTTACCTTAGTTTCTTTTAAGATATGGTCCCATCCTATTCAATTCACTCTGTGCTCTCTGTCTCTGTATGTGCGTGCATGTGTGTATGTGTGTGTGCGTGCATGCATGTACATGGGTGCGTGTGATCCCACCACCTACCCAGATACTGAAAAGTTTTAAGAGTTACAAATATTGTCTTTCCATGTAGGAATGTAAACAGTTCACCTTTGGTAAGTCCCTTATGACTTCTCTTTGCTGTTTACTTTTTCATGCTTCTTCTCATTCTTGTGTTTGAAAGTCAAATTTTCTTTTCAGCTCTGGTCTTTTCATCAAGAATGCTTGAAAGTCCTCTGTTTCATTGAAAGACCATATTTTCCCCTGAAGTATTATACTCAGTTTTGCTGGGTAGGTGATTCTTGGTTTGAGTTCTAGTTCCTTTGACTTCTGGAATATCCTATTCCATGCCCTTCTATCCCTTAATGTAGAAGCTGCTAGATCTTGAGTTATCCTGATTTTATTTCCACAATACTGGAATTGTTTCTTTCTAGCTGCTTGCAAGATTTTCTCCTTGAGCTGGGAGTTCTGGAATTTGGCCACAGTGTTCCTAGGAGTTTCTCTTTTTGGATCTCTTTCAGGCGGTGATCGATGGATTCTTTCAATACTTATTTTGCCCTCTGGTTGTAGAATGTCAGGGTAGTTTTCCTTGATAATTTCATGGAAGATGATATCTAGGCTCTTTTTTTGATCATGACTTTCACGTAGTCCCATAATTTTTAAATTGTCTCTCCTGGATCTATTTTCCAGGTCAGTTGTTTTTCCCATGAGATTTTTCACATTCTCTTCCATTTTTTCATTCTTTTGGTTTTGTTTTGTGATTTCTTGGTTTCTCATAAAGTCATTAGACTCCATCTGTTCCATTCTAATTTTGAGAGAACTATTATCTTCAGTGAGTTTTTGAACCTCTTTTTCCATTTGGCTAATTCTGCTTTTGAAAGCATTCTTCTCCTCATTGGCTTTTTGAACCTCTTTTGCCAATTGAGTGAGCCTATTTTTCAAGGTGTTACTTTCTCCAGCATTTTTTTGGGTCTCCTTTACCAAGGTATTGACCCGTTTTTCATACTTTCCTTGCATCTCTCTTATTTCTCTTCCCAGTTTTTCCTCCACCTGTCTAACTTGCTTTTCAAAATCCTTTTTGAGCTCTTCCAAGACCTGAGCCCACCCAACATCCCCCTGGGATGTCTGGGGTACCGAGACCCCGCCCTCCACATCTTTCCCTGATGGCAAGAATAGGTCCTCCTCGTCAGATCCGAAAGTCGGGATCATTTGCATCTGTTCAAAAAAACTCTCTATAGTGTTATTTTTCTTCCCTTTTCTAGGCATTTTCCCAGCCAGTTACTTGACTTCTGAGATTCCTGTCCACCCCTGCCTAGATCCGCCCACCTAGTGCTTAGGGTCTGAGATTCAAATGGGCTTTCCTCGTTGCACACGGCTGCTAATTAATGTGAGCTTTAGTTCTGGTGCTGGGGTGGGGGCAGGGCCGCCTCCCAGGCTCAGCTCACTCAGGGGCTTTATGCAGAGACTCTCAGTAATGCAGATCCTGCCTGCTGCTGGGGGAGTCCTGGGCTGCTGCCACCCCCGCCCCTGCCTCTGCCTCTGCCACTTCCTCCCGAGGGGGCCCGAGTCATGGAGACACTTCCGCTCCCCCTCTCGTCCAGCCCAGTGTCTCTCTCTCACTGACCTGTAGCTTCTGTGGGCGGAGGGACCTTCCCCGCCACTGGAGCTTCTGTCCCTGAAGCCTGCTTGGATCAGCTTCTCTGGGGCCACGGCCAGGGCAGCGCTGGGGTGGGGTCCACTTTCCAGGGCACGACGGGCCCTGGGGACGGCTCTCCAGGGCTCTCTGTAACGGAAATCTCTTCCACTCTGTTTCTGCATACTTTTCAGTGATTCAGAACTTATGGGGATCTCTTTTTACATTAATTCTATGGGCTGTGGGTCCAGAGCTTGTAAACGTGCGTCTTTCTACTCTGCCATCTTGACTCCGCCCCTAAATATTTTTGTAACATCAGTATTTTTCTTTTTTTTTGATCTCTGGGGATAAATGTACAGAAACCGTGGTCCTGGATAAAGGAGCATTAAGTTTAGTGCCTTTTTAGGCATATTTTTTAATTACTTTGAAAAATGGCTGGATCAATTTATACTTCCAACAATGGTGCCTATTTTGAGTTTCTTTTGTTTTCTATTTGACATTTAATAGCAAAAATAGCCATTTAGTTAGAACTTTAAAAGATTTACAAAAATCTTTATATATATTCTCTGCTTTGATACTCTTAAGAAACTTGTGAGGTTGGCATTGTTTCTAGTGCCATCTTACAGATGAAGAAACTGATCTGCAGTGACTTGCCCAGGGTCACAATGCTAGTGTTAGGTGTGGGATTTGGGCCCATGTGTTCCTGACTCCAAATCCAGCACTCCATACTTGATTTGTTTATTTTTTTAATATAAGAGAGAATTCTTCAGGGTTTGAGTCTTACTGGTCAGTGGATAGGGCTAATGACTTAGTTCAAAGGATTATACCCCCAAATGTGAATTTCAATATCTCATCTTGCTTTTCTTGCCAACAGACTTTTTATGACTGGAGTAAATGCAATAGTAATTTAAATGAAAAGACCTTTCTTATTAATTAATAGGCCCATATGATCTGCTTAAATCACCTGGATGCCTGCGTCACATGTGGTGGGAGAAACTTGCTGAAGAGGTGGAACAGGAAGGGTGGAGCAGAACTGGGAGGAAGTGAGTGGGGTAAGGTCAGAGGGGAAAGAACCCAGACCAACTGACACATTGTGACAGTTGATAGTGAGAAGGTCCTGACTGAGGGAGGAGGTTTGAAAATGGTTTTGCCCTCTGCTGTGATCATGTTTATTAACTTCTTGGTTACCATGATGGATTTTGCTTTCTGGCTCTGGGATTTGACTTTGTGGTGCTTAAATAAATGTTTTTCTTCTGCCTTCCACATGGAGAGTCTTTTATACTTGGAAATTGAGAACTATGCTGGCATATTCATAGTCACCATCGGTGCTGTGAATTGCCTTGGCAATACAGGGGGTTGTGGTGGGGAAGATGTGTGGCTCTTGGATTAGGAAAACTTGGTGTTCCACATCTGTGTCCGCACTGTTGGACTCTTATTTGGAGGCCAGAAAGGGCTAATTTTGGATGCTACCAGGTGAGTGTGTCCTCCTCTCCATTTCAAACATGCCAGGGCTAGAATCCAGCTTTCCTGAGCCTTGCTGAGGAGGCCCAGTTGTGTACCTCTGTGTGCCAGAGTGCATCTGAACTGTCTACTACTCACTGTTTTCCTTCTCACCTTCCTTTAGTTGCTTTAAGATCTCTTCCACCTTTAGGGAATCATGAAAATGTTGAGCTATCTTTTGTTTCAAGGCATGGACCATCTCTTCTATTTCTGCCCACTCTAGGACCAGTCTTCAGCCATACAAATAGGTGCTATGGCACAGGGCATTGAAAGTTCTCTTGGCATCATGTTTGGTTAATAAATTCAGAATGCCAAACCCTCAGTAGGGCTCTGTCCTGTCATATTCTTTGGCAAATGGACTGTCATCAGCTTCCCAATGGTGCTCAACAGCTCTCAGGTTTCCTGCATGTTGGCCTGCAATGGAATGTTGTGGACTTAGATCTTAGATGTCCTCTGTTTTCCAGTCATCTGTTTCTGCCCAGCTATGATGTCACAGCTGGCTTGATGTCCTTCTCAGAAATCTTCACTTCTAGCTTGAGATGGTCCACTATACTGCCCTGGACCTGTTTGGGGGCTTTCTGGGCTTGCTTTGACTTCAGGTACTTCACAAAGACAAACCCAAAACACCTGCTTTGTTCTTTTTCTTGGAAACTGTACAGCTCTTCAACATTCCAACTTTGGAGAAAACTTCTTTCAGTGTCTCCTCTGTTGTGGAGAAATTGAGGTTTTTGATGAACAAAGTACACCCAGGAAAACTCTCCTCTTCTTCATCTTCATCATCCTCTTCCTTGTCAGGGGCATCTGATTTTCCTTCTGGGGCTGCTGTGTTTTCTTTAGCTTCACCCTCAGGTCAAGCCTCAGTCTGAGCAGCCTTTCCCCCCACCAGGTTTATCTCCCTGTTCTTTCTTCTGAGGGCGGATGGCTAGAGAAGACACCCATTGGTGCCCATTCCAAATACAAGGGAACATCATGGAACTTGGAATAGGCCACACTGGTGAAATCCCTCTGGGCTTCCAGAAGCTCCACATATTCCACAATGATTGTGTTGCCCCCCTCAGACAAGCAGCATGCAGCCCAGGTTGCCATAGCGGTTGAAAATCTCCTGCAGCTGAGAGGCACATGACCTCACGGGTAGGTTATTCACTAAAATCACAGACTTGTTCCTCTCTCTGGTGGCCTAGCTGAAGGAATCCAGGTTCCCATCATTCTCAAATAGGAACCCCTGCACCTCCTGGACCAGCTCAGTCTCTCCCATGGCCACTTGCACAGACACACTGCCTTTGATCTCATGGTCAAACATTTGGCTTTTCATGGCATTGTACTTCTGTGCTACAGCTTCAGACATGGCATTTGTTTCCATAAACAATGTATTCCAGTTGTGCGAGCTAGAGCTGCTGGCTTTGTCCTTCAATACCTTTTTCTTCTTCTAGGAAGAAAAGTTGGCATCTGAGCTTTCATTGATTTTCTTCTCAATGGTGGAGTACCAGCAACATGTGGAGCATCCAACCCTGTCCCCCTCCCATACAGGCTTTCACTGCGTGCTTGAGGAACATTTATGTGTTGAATGCAAATCCTTTCAGTTTCTTGATCAGAGAATCTATGGGATGATGGACTTTGGACACATATTTAGCAAATATCTTCCTGTGATCCTCCTCAATGCTAGTGTATGGCAGATTCCTCACAAAGAGCCTCCTGGAGTAAATCAGTTCTCCTCCTCAGTCTTGGCCCTGACACTCCTTCTTGTTCTCCTTCTGGTGCTTTGGGATCACATGGGTCCCCTTCTCCCTGAACACTTCAATGCAGGTGCCACCCATTTATTTTTGTTGTGTTTCAAGGCTTTCTCTACATCTCCTTTGCTGCTAAAATTCAGACATAATTTGTCCTGTTCCCGTGAGTATTTCTTACAATGTGGATGTCCACAGGCTTCAGGGGCACCAGGAATTCTCTAACATTTTTCTCAGTGACATTAAATGGTGCTCCACGCAGTTTTACCATGTAAGCACTTGGTGAGTTTAGACTGAGTGGTTGGTTTTGTTACCTTACCCCTGGCTGCCAGGGGTCTCTTGCCCTCAGATGTCCCTTCTCCCAGGCCAGCTCCTTTCTCTCTGGCACTCTCAGACCCTCTGGTGCCCAGCGTCAGCCACTCCTCCTCATTGCTGCCTGACTCTGCACATGCCAAGAACTAATCTTCACTCTCCTCCTCCTCCTCCTCCTCCAAGAGAAGTCTACTCTCACCACCTTAGATTTCAGGTAGTGTATGTCAGAAAGCTCCTTCTGTTCTGCTGCCTTCACTGCAGGGCATTCCTTTTCAGAGTCTTCATCATCTATTTCTTCACTCTCCTGCCCCGAGTCAGAATCAAAGTTCAGGTAGTTATCATCCCTATTGGCCTTCCTTTCTTTGGTTCCATTTGCACAGTATCATTTGTCCAAGTGGCCACTTGTGTTTGCTTCTGATGAACCATTAGGAATTCCTGAAACTCAGCATCCTTCAGCTTTTCCAATTCTCCCATTGCCTTTTTCTCCTTCTTTTTGTCCTTCTGAGTTTCTGAGGTCACGAGACTTTTTTCAAGTTTCTCTGGTTGGGTGGCTTGCTGGGAGTGTTTTCTCCCAGCTCGGGGCTTAGATGGGTCTCCAAGTGACTAGGTCATAAATTTTTCCATTCTCCATAAATCTGACAGGTAAACTATTCCTTACTCTCCCAATTTGCTTATAGTAGTAGCCGTTATATCTAAATCTTGTACTCATTTTGACTTCATTTTGGTATATGGTGTAAGATATTGGTGTATGTCCAATTTCTGCCATACTATTTTCCAGTTTCCCCAGCAGTTATTTTCCAGTTTTCCTAGTAGTTTAATATTTTATATAATCAAAATTATCTATTTTATCTTCTGTGGTTATCTCTATCAGTTAGTTGGTCATGAATTTTTGAAAGATAATTTCTTCCTTGTTATATAAGTTTGTCTACGATTTCACCTTTGTTATCTAAGTCATGTATCCATTTGGAATTTATCTTGGTTATTATATGGCAAATACCATGGATAGAATGCTGAGGTTGGGTTCTACCTGAATTCAAATATAACTGCAGATCCTTAGCAGCTCTGTGACACTGGACAAATCATAAAACCTCCTTTTCCTTCATTTTCTTGACCTGTAAAATAGGGGTAATCATAGCATCAACCTCACAGGCTTATTGTGAGGTTCAATAGAGTAATATTTGTAAAGCACTCAGTATAGCTAGGGGCACATAGTAAATGCTAAATGAATGTTAATTATTACTACTTTTATTACTACTACCTGAGTACTATTATTACTACCACTCAAGTTTGCTGGAAATTTTTAACGGGCTCTCCAGAAGGAAAAATATGTACACATAATACACTGTTAAATCTATATTATTAACATGTTCTCTACTTTTTAAGTCTAGGCAATCAACAAAACAAGAAATTTTGTAGCATTTGCTAATTTCCTAGATGTAAATGTTCACACTGAAAATTTAACAATCGGTGGGACCTAGTTATAGTACATCACTGTTTCTACTAACTTTTGCCAGATTTTTAGTTTCCTCAGAATGCTGATTAAAATGGGAAGGTTTTAGCAATCATTTAAGTACTTACTAGGTACACTATGCTAAGCACTGGGAATACAAAAGTCAGTCTTTAATCTCAAGAAGCTCGAAGTCTAATTGGTAGACAAAATTAAAAAGAATTTATGGAATTCTATTTCAAATTAATGATTAACTTCTGTATACAATTCAATTCAAATTCCAGTAAACAGAAGCCTTCTATAGTTGATAGAACTTCCTTTACAACATTCCTAGCCAGAGGTTATCCAGCTTCAACTAAGACCTCCAATGAAAGATAATTCACTAATTCCTGAGGCAAGCAATTTGCAAACAATTTTGAATGTTAGTATGTTGTTATAGTAATTTAAATGGAAAGATCTTTCTCATTAATTAATAGGCCCATATGATCTGCTTAAATCACCTGGAAGCCTAAGTCACATGTGGTAGAAGGACCTTGCTAAAGAGGCAGAACAGGAAGTATGGAGCTGAACCAGGAGGAAGTAAGTGGGGTCAGATCAAAGGAAAAGGAACAAAGCCCAACTGCCACAAGCCAACTGCCATAGCATGACAGTTGATAGTGAGAAGGCCTTGGCTGAGGGAGGAGAGGTTTGAAAATGTCTTTGCTCCCTGCTGTGATCATGTTTCTTAACTTTTTGATCACCATGATGGATTTTGCTTTCTGGCTCTGGGATTTGGCTTTCTGGTGTTTAAATACATTTTTTTTCTTCTGCCTTCTATATGAAGAGTCTTTTATACTTTGAGATTAAGAACTACACTGTCACCACCAATGCTGTGAATACTGCCTTGGTCATACACATGTTCTTCCTGTTAGTGAATACTTCTACTACCATTACTACTACTACTACTACTACCACAAATAACAACTAACGTACCCATTGGTTCTAGTTATATCCTTATTGACTATGCAAAATATCAAATCTCTTTTCCATATTACCTCACTGCAAATATCAGAAGAGAAGAAAATATTTCCTCCCTTAAATTTTTCTTCTCAGGCTAAATATTCTTAGTATTTCAGTTAATCCTTGTTTGATATTATCTAGTTGAATTGGATTAACTTTTTAGGAATGGGTTAGGAAGGATGATTTGTAAGGTTTCTTCCAAACTCAAAGACCTATAATTCCATTATTCTAATTCTAAGTCATTTATAGACATACTTGTTCCAGAAATACTGTGGAGATGGTTGCCCCCAAACATTTTCCATGAACAGGCTCAAGAATCATTGGGCCTTAGGGAAGATCACATTCAAAACACACCTTATAATTACATGACAACTTGCACAAACTACAGAAATAATGACACACTATCAATTACAGCATTAACCATATTCTTGTCTGGACTGTGGCTCATCTGTTATTTTCCTGTCCATTCATACAGGCTTACTAAGTATTTGTAGAGTTTATCCCTGTAAGCTTAGCACTTTACCATCCGAGAAGTGAATGCCATCTTCAAAAGAGATTTTGTTGTGTTCCCTCTTTCAGATTACTCATGGAAATGTTATGACAATATTAAATATGACCAGGTACAACCAATTCTTGAGAAACTCCAAGTGTTCGCTGACCTCTATCTTTTATTTGTTCTTTAAGACTATATACTAAAAAGAAGTCACTGTTTCACAGCATCAATTTTCATCTATCAAGTCACTTTTGTCCAAGCTGTTATGAGAGTTCCTATTATATTACACATAATTATTACATATTCATAAAAGCTGTGTAGCTTATATAATAAACGTATGGTCAGTTGGAACTTTAAACTTCATAAAATATTAAGCCAAGGAAAAAGTCTTTCAGATGAAAATTATGCAACTATATACAAAAATAACAAATAACTAAGAATCAGAAGCCCCCAAATGAAAACATTTCTATCCTTAATAATTCTAAATAAATTCTAAATATGGTCCTATGTAAAAGGAAAAATGCTAAAAATCACCTTAGTTTTCTTAACGTTTTTTCCCCATGTGCTCTTTATGCAATTTAGCAAATGGCAAAAGTTAGCAATCAGGGTCATCATATACTATATTTTGCCTCACATATATTATATAGAATGCTGGTATTACTGTAAGTACATCATGAAAAGTACCCAGTTTAACTCAGAACTTACTTTTTCAAATAAAAAAAATGAAAAACACCTAAGAAAGTGTCATGAAAACAGAAGCCTATAAATTTACACAGGCTCAAAAATATGTGTGTTGGGGTTGGGGTAGGAGTGCTTAGGAGAGGAGAAGAGAGATCTAGGAAAATAACAATGTGTGCATATGTGACTGTGAATTTTTGTTACCTGAGCATTAAGCAACTCCTCACACTTGCGAGCTTGTTTTTCAATAGCAGAAATATACTGTTTTTCAATAGATTCTTCTTGTTGTTTAACTGTAGTCTGAAGCAATGCCTGAAAACAAGCAAAAAGGAATTTGAACAGAGTAGACACCTGAAGTCTCCAGCTGGTATCAGAAAATTCTGACACCTTGAAAATTAATTGCAACATTTGTGCATATCAGAAATCATAGATTCAGGGCACCCCAAACAGATATTTTAATATTCTGAAGCATATAACACTCCTTTAACTTTCTTGGCTATAAATGCTCTTGGAGCCAGGATTATAATTTGTTGGCTCATATGCCCTCTTCAAACACCTTCCCTTTAGAAAAGACTAAGTCATAGAGGAAGATAAAGAGGGCAAGCAGTTCGGTAAAATATAAATTCAGGTTTGTGGGGACCACACAGGATGAGAACCATATGAAAGTTGCTAAAAAAAAAAAAAATCCAGACATATTTCACTGGCTGACAAAACTCCACATCCTCTCGGCACACTGTAATATCCCATGGGCCAAGCATGATCTTCAAGACCACAGATCAAGTAAAAGCAGATGGAAACTCTGAGCAATTTTAAACATTAAAAAAAAAAAAAATTACCCCCCAGGAAGTTCACACCCCTGATCTTAAGACAGAGAAATCAAAGAGCACAAATAAGAACCTCAAGACACTAAACACAAAATAAATAATAAAATCAGGGAAATAAGACAGATGTGAGTGAGCAGTGTAAAGGTTAAAACATCAATCTGCTATGTTAGAAACAACAACAGTGAACCAAAGGAATCAAATTAGCCTTTCAAGATGCTGAATCCACCTACTTCCTCAATTCAGATAAAATTTTATCTTCTTGTTCCCCTCCCCCAAATGTGTATTATTCACATTGTGTTCCCAATGTTATATTGCATATATGCGTGCATGCATATTTATATATGCACGTATGCTTGTAGATGTATATGAATACATATGTACATGTATATACAGGCGTATGTATATATTTCCATTCCAAAATATGTGCTGAACATATACATATACAATAGAAAATATGCTATTTTTAAAAGCATATCTGGGTAATAAACTACTCATAATCACAAAAATAAGCTGAAACAGACATATGTCTTATAGAAAACAGATCTCTGGCATATTTGAGCAGACATGGAAAATGGGCCAAATCCTAAATAATCTCTGTTTTGAAAATAGATTTGCTCAGTGGGAATCAAGACACATTAAGACGCACTCTAAAATGGGGGGAGGAAAGACAATTATCTTCATAATTTTTAAAACAGCCTCTTATTTTGCAGGGAATTAACTTTCTTTTGCAAACTTGAGTCTTTCTGACATTGCTGACTTGGTAATTCTGCAACTGTCAATTTAATATTGCATAGGGAAAAAGCATAAGAAAAATGAAACTTTGAATAAAGATTAATCAAAGTATAGGAAGTATTTTAGAGCAGTTAGTAAGCAGAGTGGATACTGTGACAGCATGGGTCAAGAAGACCCATCTTCCCAAGTTCAAATCTGACCTTAGACACTTGGTAGCAATGTGACCCTCAGAAAGTCACTCAACCCCATTTGCCTTAGATTATGCATATATAAATGAGCTGGAGAAGGAAATGGCAAGCCACTCCAGTATTTTTCCCAAGTAAATCCCAACTAGGTTTATGAAGTTTTGGACATGATTGAATAACAAAGTATTTTAAGTTTTAATCAAAAGGTTGTCTCACTATTCATCATTATCAAGGGAGCTGGTCTGAGGAATGTCTGAGTTCTATTCTGAATTTAGATGCTTAATTAGCTATAACTACTCATTATTTAATTTTATCATAGATAAAAAAAAGGGAGGCAGGGGTGGAGCCAAGATGGCACAGTAGAAAGACTCACGTATGCTAGCTCTGAGCCCACAGCCCATATATTTCCTGCAAAAAGAACTCCCCACAAATTCTGGAGCACTACAAGGCACGCAGAAACACAGTGGAAAAGATTTCCATTCCAAAGAGCTCTGGAGAGCCATCCCCAAAGGTCCATCGCGCTCTGGACAGCAGAGTCCACCCCTGAGCTGCCCTGGCCATGCAGCCCCAGAGGAGCAGATCTGAGCAGGCTTCATGGACGGAACTTCCGGCGGCTGGGAAGGTCCCTCTACCCACAGACGCTACAGGTCAGTGAAAGAGACGTCTGGGCTGGCCAAGAGGGGAGCAGGGTGTTTCCATGGCTCGGGCCCCCTTGGGAGGAAGTGGCAGAGGGAGCGGCAGAGACAGTGGTGGCCAGGAGCTCCCAGAGCAGACAGGAGCTCCGATCCATGGATCCAGGAGGCTCAAAAGCTCACTGAAGAAAATAGGTCTCTCAAAATTAGAATGGAACAGATGGAGGCTAATGACTTCCTGAGAAACCAAGAAATCACCAAACAAAACCAAAAGAATGAAAAAATAGAAGAGAATGTGAAATATCTCATTGGAGAAACACCTGACCTGGAAAATAGATCCAGGAGAGACAATTTAAAAATTATGGGACTACCTGAAAGCCATGATGAAAAAAAGAGCCTAGACATCATCTTTCATGAAATTATCAAGGAAACCTGCTGTGATATTCTAGAAGAAGAGAATAGAACAAGAATCTAGAACAAAATCAATATTGAAAAAATCCACCAATCACCACCCTTTCAAGATCCAAAAAGAGAAACTCCTAGGAACATTGTGGCCAAACTACAGAGTTCCCAGGTCAAGGAGAAAATCTTGCAAGCAGCTAGAAAGAAACAATTCCAGTATTGTGGAAATACAATTAGGATAACACAAGATCTATCAGCTTCTACATTAAGGGATGGAAGGGCATGGAATAGGATATTCCAGAAGTCAAAGGAACTAGGACTAAAACCAAGAATAACCTACCCAGCAAAACTGAGTATAATATTTCAGGGGTAAAACTGGCCTTTCAATGAAATTGAGGACTTTCAAGCATTCTTGATGAAAAGGCCAGAGGTGAAAAGAAAATTTGACTTTCAAACACAAGAATGAAAAGAAGCATGAAAAAGTAAACAGCAAAGAGAAGTCATAAGGGACTTACCAAAGGTGAACTGTTTACATTCCTACATGGAAAGACAATATTTGTAACTCTTAAAACTTTTCAGTATCTGGGTAGTTGGTGGGACCACATACACACACACGCACACACACACACGCACACACATACACACATGCATGCACATACAGAGACAGAGAGCACAGAATGAATTGAATCGGATGGGGCCATATCTTAAAAGAAATTAAGTTAAACAGTGAGAGAGAAATGTAATGGGAGGAGAGAGGGGTTGAAATGGAATGGGGGTAAATTATCTCTCATTCAAGAGGCAAGCAGGAGACTTTTTAGTGGAGGGAAAAAGAGGAGAGCTGAGAAAAAAACATGAAGTTTACCCTCATCACATTCAACTAAAGGAAGGAATAAAATGCACACTCATTTTGGTGTGAAAACCTATCTTACAATTAGGGAGAGTGGGGGAGAAGGAGATAAGCAGGGTAGGGGGGGATGATGGAAGGGAGGGCAATGGGAGGAGGGAGTAATTTGAAGTCAACACTTGGGGAGGGACAGGGTCAAAAGAGAGAATAGAAACAATGGGGGGCAGGATAGGATGGAGGGAAATACTGTTAGTCTTACACAACATGACTGTTATTGAAGTCATTTGCAAAACTACACAGATATGGCCTATGTTGAATTGCCTGCCTTCCCAAAGGGAATGGGTGGGGAGGGAGGGATGGGGAGAAGTTGGAACTCAAAGTTTTAGGAACAACTGTTTAGTATTGTTCTTACTACTAGGAAATAAGAAATACAGTTAATGGGGAATAGAAAGTCATCTGGCCCTACAGAACAAAAGAGAAGATGGGGACAAGAGAAGGGAGGGATGATAGAAGAGAGGGCAGATTGGTGATAGGGAAAATTAGAATGCTCAGTGTATTGGGGTGGGGGGAGGGGATAAAAGGGAAGAAAATTTGGAACCCAAAATTTTGTGAAAATGAATGTAAAAAGTTAAATAAATAAATTGATATTGGAAGTTAAATAAAGAAATAAATAATTGAGCGGATTGTCAAATTTTACTTAGGTTAAGTGAAAATAAAAATGAATTTCTTTTCCCCATCCAAAAAAAAAATTGAGAGATCTTTGTTCATCTATTTTTATATATTAGAGTATCATAGAAGCAGAACTAGAAAAGACCACAAAGGACAATGAGATATACCCATTAATTTGCTTAAATGTCTGGTTTTAGTAACATAAAGTCTCCAGCATAGAGTCTATCTTAATCCTTCAAAGTTGCTAGCATTTACAATCCACATTATCTTTTAAGTACTTTGGATAAATTTTTTGTATTAGCAATATCAAATTTCAAGACTTCGCTTTTTTGCTTATTCTGGCCTTATTTTTTGATTATTTATAAATCACACATTTTACAAGAATGTTTTTTTTTATTTTATTTATGTATAATTTTAGGGATACATGTCCCCCTGTGAATTGTTTTACTTGTACCCCAGAAATTTAGTATGTTTCATCATTATCATTGTCTTTCCCTTAGTTGTGAAATACTTTACAAGTTGTTCTTTGATCCCCTTCTTATTTAGCAATTTCAATAGCAACATTACATTCTGTGTGTGTGCTTTCACTCACTGTATTGACTTGTATTTAATTGCATCATAATCTGTGTTGTAGGAGTAATATTCTAACCCTTCCCCCATGTAAGTTAGACTAGTTTTTTCTTACAGAGTATTGAGATATTCCTGGAGACTTGGTTGATGCTACTTACTCATTCCATGAGTATAAAGCAGCCACAAGGATCCAAACAGGCACTAAGATGCTCAGATGGTTGAAGGAAATAAACATTCATTAAGGGCTTACTATGTGTCCAGCCCTATGCTAAGCACTTTTATAGATACCTTATTCTGAAGAGTAACTCAATGGTTAACTCACACAAAGGAACTTTGGTCAACACAATCAACTTGAGGTGTCCTCCCTGTTTTCCCATTGAATATCCTTCACTTGTTTGTTGTTGTTCAGTTGTTTCAGTCATGCCTGACTCTTCATGGTTTCATTTTGAGTTTTCTTGGCAAAGGTACCAGAGTGGTTTCCCTCTCAAGCTCATTTGAGAGATTAGGCAAACAGGGATAAATAATTTATCCAGTTACACAGTTAGTAAATGTCTGGGGCCAGATTTGAACTCAGGAAGATGAGTCCTTTTGACTTCAGGCCCAGTACTCTATCCACTGTTATCACCTACTGGCCCCCTTTTCTTCCTTCAGCTAAGTAAATCTCTATGAGTTAAATACTGAATGACTTATGAGTATATCATTTTATTCCAATATTTAGTTTTTAAACTCAAATCACTCTGACTTTCAATGAATGACAAATAATAGCCCTAACCCAAGTCTCCAGAGTCCTTTAGGCTTCTATGGCTTAGAATGAGTGTAAATAGCAATTGTTTTCTATTCTGGACAGAAACCCTCAGATTTATATCATTATAATGATAAATTAGGCAATTTTTTCTCTCTACTCCTATCTAAGACCTTAGTCATTGAAAGGGTGTGGCCTCAGAAAAACTGAGACCTGGGAAAGACCTTTGTGTAGAAAGATCAAGATCACCCACTGAATCCTTTCCGACTTTGATAATTCTGGAGGATAGAAGGAGCCTGAAGGTTTTGCCCAGCTATGCATCACTTAATTCATGCGCAAGTCAAGACATCACCCTTGACATGTCATTGGTCCTCTTTGAAAATGAAGATTGAACATGAATATTGAACCTAATTTACCAACGAACTAGCCTAAATTAGGCCCAGGCTAGATTAATCTATAAAGGAAGTGATTAGAATTTCTGATTTTTGAATGTATTTACTATTTCTCTTGGCTCTAATACATGACTTGTTTTTGGACAAGTGCTATATGACACTAAGAAATAGCCATATGCTTTTATGGTCCATTTGGAAGGTTCCATAAATCTTTTATCTCTAAATTCTCCAGTGGTCAAATATTTTTCTATTTATCTTCATTTTCTTTACTCCAGTTCTGAGAAGGGAATATTAAAGTCTCTTACTTATTTACTCTTACTATTATGTCTTTTCACAAACCAGTTAATTTTTCCTTTATAAATTTAAATGGTATGTTATTTTGATAGACATGTTTGATATGGGTTCATTTTCTATATTTTTATGCATAATGTAATTTTTTGTGTTGATAGAAAGATTGTAAATTTTCCTTTTTTAGGTTCACCTATACACAGTTTTAGTCTCTACTTATGATTCTGTGTTCATTTGCTTTTTGGATATTTTTTATAAGCAACAGATTGCAGATTTTTGTGTTTTAATCTAAACTGTCATTCCTTCATTTCATTGAATTATTTAATTCATTCAATATAAAGTTATGAAAGATGGGCTTACGCCTTCCTCCATTTGTCACTAATACTGTTTTGTTAAATAAACATTTTTTTCTTTCTCCTTTAAATGATTACCTTGTCTCTACAGTTAGTTGTGTTTAAATTGTGATGTAGCTCTAATCTTGTAGTCTGTTTCCACCTCACTACTCCTCTTAATCATCAACTCCTCCCTTAACTGGGGAAGGAAGGGTGATATTTAACATACTGACTTATTTTATTAGTTATCTATTCCAGTTTTATCTTTCCTTTTCGGCTTTCATTTAGGTGCTAAGTTCAAAATTCTGCCTCTTCTCCATTCCAACATTTTTTTCCTAGTTTTCTCCCAGAAGAATTTTGAAAAAGTATTTTCTTTGATTTATCCTGATGATTAATTCAATTTTCTTCCTGAGTTTTCTGAATTTTATTCTCTACTATGTAGCCTATCTATTTCTTATTTGATGTCTTTGTGCTTCTCAGGGAGTTAAATCTTCTGAAGCACTATGTTTGAGCTCCTTTCTGGACAATTCTTCTTACTGATTTTATTTTATTTTAATACTTTTTTTTTGTGAATTACACGTAAAAACAACTTTCATTATTTGTTTCTTAAAAATTCTGAATTTTGGGGGGTGGAGCCAAGATGATGGACTAGAAAGACACACTCATGTAGGGTTCTCCCTACAGCCCATAAAATACCTGTAGACAGAGACTCTCAACAAATTTTGGAGCCGTAGAAGTGGAGAATAACAGAGTGGAGGAGATTTCCAGCCCACAGTGACCTGAAAGGCCCATGGAAATGTCGGTTGGGCCAGATGTGGAGCCAGACATTGAGTTGGATGTGGAGCCAAGTGCGGAGCCCAGTCCAGCCTTGGCTGAGTGGCACGACGAGATGAGACTGTGGGAGGAGGACACCTCTGGGGCAGAAACTCCAGTTGCAGTACCAGGGCATCAGATCCCTCAACCCACAGGCACCAAAGGTTAGTGAAGGGGTTTTATCAGGGGGCCAGGAAGGGAGAAGGGCCTTCCTTCCCATAGCTCCGGCAGCAGGCAGCAGGCACAGAGCCTCCATAGCAGCCCATATGGAAGCTCCACTGCTGGAGTGTAAAAACCCCTGGAGGCACTGAAGAGCTGAGTCTTACCTCAGGCCTGGGTGGAGGGCCTGGCTGAGCTGGTCTTTGTCTCATACTGAATGGTGTCCCTGCCCATACAGCTTATCTGAAAATCAGCCCCCAGTGCTGGCTTGGAGGAACTGGAGGCCAAGTGGCTATGGAGAGGTATCTGCTAAGATTCTGGGCACAAAAATCCCTCTCTGCGTCCAGACCAGTACACTCTTTATTGTACCACCTTGGAGGAACTGAGATCTCACAGATTCCCAGAGTATATCCTACTCTTTACAAAGGACCCAAAAATCAAATAACTGGTTGGGAAAATGCCCAAAAAAGGGAAAAAAAATAAGACCATGGAAGGTTAGTTTCTTGGTGAACAGATATCTCCTCCCAACCTTTCTGATGAGGAAGAACAATGCTTATCACCAGGGAAAGACATAGAAGTCAAGGCTTCTGTACCCCAAACATCTAAAATAAATATTCAATGGGCTCAGGCCATGGAAGAGATCAAAAAGGATTTTGAAAATCAAGTTAGACAGGTGGAGGAAAAACTGGGAAGAGAAATGGGAGAGATGCAAGAAAAGCATGAAAAGTAGGTCAATACCTTGCTAAAGGAGACCCAAAAAAATGCTGAAGAAAATAACACCTTGAAAAATAGGCTCACTCAATTGGAAAAAGAGGTTCAAAAAGCCAATGAAGAGAAGAATACTTTCAAAAGCAGAAATTAGCCAAATGGAAAAGGAGATTCAAAAGCTCACTGAAGAAAATAGTTTTCTCAAAAATAGAATGTAACAGATGGAGCACAAGAAATCACAAAACAAAACCCAAAGAATGAAAAAATGGAAGAGAATGTGAAATATCTCATTGGAAAAACAACTGACCTGGAAAACAGATCCAGGAGAGACAATTTAAAAATGATGGGACAACCTGAAAGCCATGATCAAAAAAAGAGCCTAGACATCATCTTTCATGAAATTATCAAGGAAAACTGCCCTGATATTCTAGAACCAGAGGGCAGAGTAAATATTGAAAGAATCCACCAATTACCACCTGAAAGAGATCAAAAAAGAGAAACTCCTAGGACCATTGTGGCCAAATTCCAGAGTTCCCAGGTCAAGGAGAAAATATTGCAAGCAGCTAGAAAAAACAATTCAAGTATTGTGGAAATACAATTAGGATAACACAAGATCTAGCAGCTTCTACATTAAGGGATCAAAGTGCGTGGAACAGGATATTCCAGAAGTCAAAGGAACTAGGACTAAAACCAAGAATCACCTACCCAGCAAAACTGAGCATAATCCTTCAGGGGGAAACTGGTTTTTCAATGAAATAGAGGACTTTCAAACAATGTTGAGGAAAAGACCAGAGCTGAAAAGAAAATCTGACCTTCAAACACAAGAATGAAGAGAAGCATGAAAAGGTAAACAGCAATGACAAGTGATAAGGGACTTACTAAAATTGAACTGTTTACATTCCTACATGGAAAGACAATATTTGTAACTCTTGAAACTTTTCAGTATCTGGGTAGTTGGTGGGATTACACACACACACACACACACACACTCACACACAGCACAGAGTGAATTGAAGGAAGGGATCATATCTTTAAAAAATGAAATTAAGTGGTGAGAGAGAAATATATTGGGAGAAGAAAGGGAGAAATGGAATGGGGCAAATTATCTCTCATAAAAGGGGCAAGCAAAAGACTTTTCAGTGGAGGGAAAAAGAGGGGAGGTGAGAGAAAAACATGAAGCTTACTCTCATCACATTCAACTAAAGGAAGGAATAAAATGCACACTCACTTTGGTATGAAAACCTATCCTACAATACAGGAAAGTGGGGGAGAAAGGGACAAACAGGGTGGGGGGGATGATGGAAGGGAGGGCAGTGAGAGGAGGGAGCAATTTGAAGTCAACACTCTTGGGGAGGGACAGGATCCAAAGAGAGAACAGAAGCAATTGGGGGCAGGATAGGATGGAGGGAAATATAGTTAGTCTTACAAAACACAACTATTGTGGAAGTCCTTTGCAAAACTACACAGATATGGAGATATGGCCTATATTGAATTGCTTGCTTCCCAAAGGGAATGGGTGGGGAGAGAGCGATGAAGAGAAGTTGGAAGTCAAAGTTGTAGGAACAACTTTCCAGTATTGTTCTTACTACTAGTAAATAAGAAGTACAGGCAATGGGATACAGAAAGTTATCTGGCCCTACAGGACAAAAGAGAAGATGGGGACAAGGGAAGGGAAGGATGTTAAAAGAGAGGGCAGATCAGTGATAGGGGCAATTAGAATGCTCAGTGTTTTTGGTTGGGGGCAGGGGAGAAATAGGGAGAAAATTTGGAACCCAAAATTTTGTGAATGTGAATGTTAAATGTTAAATAAAGAAAGAAAGAAAAAGGAAAAAAAAATAGCTAATCTAGAATTGGAAAAAAAAAACCCCAAAAATAAAAAAAAATATGTTTTTATTATTAAAAAATATAAAAATAACATAAAATTCTGAATTCTACTTCCTCACTCTCCTCTCACCAATTCCCCCTTCCTGAGATGGCAATAAATTTGATACAGGTTATACATGTTCAATCACACAAAATGTTTTCATATTGGTCATGCTATGAAAGAAAACACAGATTAAAAAAAATATGAAAAAATAAAGTCAATCACTTTCTTCTCTAGAGGTGGATAGCACTTTCCATCATGAGTTCTTTGGGACAGTTTTAGATCATTGTAATGCTGAAGTCACTTACAAGAGATCATCAAACATTGCTGTTACTATGTACAATGTTCTCTTGATTCTGCTCACTTCACACTGTATCAGGTCATGTAAGTCTTTCCAGGCTTTTGTGAAGGTATTCTGCTAGTCATTTCTCATGGTACAATACTTTTCCATCTCAATCATATACCACAACTTGTTCAACTATTCCCCAAATTATAGGCATCCCTCAACTATTAATTCTTTGCCTCTACAAAAAAAAAGCTCCTATATTTTTGTTGATCTTCTTCCTCTTTTTCCAAATCTCTTTGGGATACAGACTTAGTAGCGGTATAACTAGATCAAACATCTGTGGCTTTTTGGACACAGTTCCAAATTGCTGTCCAGAATGATTGGATTAGTTCACAATTGTACCAAAAGTACATAAATATGTCAATTTTCCCACATTCCCTCTAACATTTACCATTTTCCTTTTCTGTCACAGTAGCCAATTTGATAGGCATGGGGAGGTATCTTGTTAATGCTTTTAAAGATCTTCCTCCAACATTCCTTTTGTTTTCCTGTTGTGCCTTGCTCAGAACTATTAATTCATAGAGATAGTAATGGGAATAGAAGCAGTGCCACTTGACAGATTTTACTCTGAGTTCTAAATCACATAGTTTAATTGTATACTGTGCACTTCCCATTATCACTTCCTTTCTGATTAGCCATGAAATTTCTCTTCTGGGTCCCCTTTTAGATGTCAGTTTCTCCTAAGAATGCACATATCACTTCACTTGTGAGAACATGTTGTCTATGGAGATACAACATTCTCTTACAGAAGTTGTCTCTTAATTTTTCTACCTCTATGAAATAATTTTGGGTAGTTTCTTAGATATGGCAATGAATAAGTGAATTCATTTAGGGAGAATTGTCATTTTTATGTTAACTTGGCCTCCAAATGAACAAATGATATTTTTCCATTTGTTTAGGTCTGACATTATATGTGTGAAAAATGTTTTGCAATTGTGTTCATATAGCTCTTGGATTTCTCTCAGCAGGCAGACTCTCAAATATTTTATATTATCTACAGTCATTCTAATTAAATTTTTCTATCTCTTACTGCTGGGCTATGTTGCTTATATATAGAAATGCTTATGATTTCTGTGGGTTTGTTTTGTGCCTTGAAACACTGTTACATTTTTGTTGATACTCTAGGATTCTCTAAGCATTCCATCATATCATCTGCAAAGAGTGATAGTTGTTTCTTCGTTGCCTATTCAACTTCTCTTATTGCTATAGTTAACATTACTTATTAAATAAGAGTAGTGATAATGGATATTCTTGATTCACCCCTAAACTTACTGGGAATACTTCTAGTTTATCTCTATTTCAGATAAAGGTTGCTGATAGATTTAGATAGATATTACTTATCATTTTAAGGAATGTTTCATTTTTTCCTATGATCGCTAGTGCTTTTAAGAGGAATGGATAATGTATTTTTTCAAAAGATATATCTATTGAGATAATCATACGATATCTGTTGGTTTTGTCAGTGATGTGGTCAATTATGCTGATGGGTTTTCCAATATTGAACCAATTCTGTATTCCTAATACCCATTCCACCTGGTCATAGTGTATTATCTTAGTGATTAACTTCTGTAATCTCTCTGCTAATGTTTAATTTAAAATTTTTGAACCAATATTCATTGGGGAAGTTGATTTATCATTTCTTCCTCTGTTTTAGCTCTTCGTGGTTTAGGTTATCAGCACCATATTTGCATCATAAAAGGAATTTGATAGGTCTACTTCATCTATTTTTCTATATTATATAGTATTGAGATTAATTGTTCTTTAAATGTTTAGTAGAATTCACATGTGAAGCCAGTTCATTGATGGTTTGTTCAATTAAGTTTTTAATATGGGATTATTTAGGCATTCTATTTCCTCATCTGTTAACCTGGTTAATTTATATTTTTCATAAATATTCATTAATTTTGTTTATATTGTCAAATTTATTGCCAAATATTTGAGCAAAACAACTCCTCAAAATTGTTTTAAATTATTCTTCATCTCATGTTTCTTTTATATTGGATATTTGCTCTTCTTCTATCTTTTTTTTTACTCAAATCAGCAAGTATTTTCGGTTGTTTGGTTTTTTCATAAAACCAGCTCCCAGTTTCATTTATTGGTTCAATAGTTTTCATACTTTCAGTTTTTATGATTTCCAATTTGAACCTAAATTGTGGAATTATTTTTCTTTTTCTAGCTTTTTTATTTGCATGTGCAATTAATTGATTTCCTCTTCCTGTATTTAATTGATGTATTTAGAAATATAAAATTTTCCCTAAGCTGTTTTCCCAGCATCCTATAAATTTTGATATGTTGTCTCATGATGTTAATTCTCTTCAATGAAATTGTTTCTATAATTTGATATTTAAGCCATTCATTCTTTAAAATTACATTATTTAGTTACAATCAAGTTTTAGTACATCTTTCCATGGCCTTTTATTTTTTTTCCCACATTTCAAATTATGTATTTATTTTACCTTTTAACATTTCCTTCCACAAGACTCTAAATTCCAAATTTTCTCTGCATCTCTCCCCTTCTCCCACTCCATGACATCATGCATTCTAGTTATCTCTTCACAAAATCTAGACTCCCTTTATCAACCCCACTCCTCTTATCCCCTCTCCCATCTATTTTCCTATACAGCACGATTTCTATACCCCACTGCTGGCATATTTTATTACCCAGGTGTATGTAAAAACAATTTTTTTTTGGCCTCTTTCACTTCTTTATTCTGAAGACTGTAGATCAGGGGGTTCAACATAGGTATCACAACACCATAAAACACAGAAGCCACCTTATCATTATCCTGGGATTCACTGGAAGAAAGCTGTAAGACAGAGTCCCATAGAAAATGATGACAGCTGTCAGATGGGAGGCACAAGCAAAGAAAGCTTTGTGCCTTTCTGAGGCAGAAGGCATCCTCAAGATGGTAGCCAGGATGTAAATGGAAGAGAAGAACACAACCAGTAGTGTGCTCAGCAGATTAAAACCCACAAAGACTATAAACAATATGACATTGATATCAATACTAGAACAGGAAAGGGCCAAGATTGGGGGTACATCACAAAAGAATTGATTGATAGCATTGAAATTGCAGAAGGGCAGTGAAAAGGCAAAACCTCTGTGTACACAGGCATTCAGGGATCCCATGAAATAGGATCTTGTGAGTAACTGGATGCAGGCCCTCTAGGACATGACCACTGCATAGTGCAATGGGTTACATATGGCCATGTAATGATCTATGGCCTTAGCAGAAAGGAGGTAACATTCGATTGTGGATAATATAGCATAAACCAACAATTGCAGTAGGCACCCTGAGAAAGAAATGGATTTGTTGGAAACAAAGAAGTTTAATAACATCTTGGGAGTGATAGCAGTAGTACAACATAGATCAACAAAAGCCAAGTATTGGAGGAAAAAGTACAGGGGAGTGTGAAGGAGGGAATGACACTAGATGAGCAGAATCATATCATTATTTCCCAATAGAGATGCCCCATAGATGACCAGAAGCACAAAGAAGAGGACATACTGCACTTCGTGGTGAACTGCAAATCCCAATAGAATGAACTCAATCACTACAGTGTCATTTCCTTGTTTGATGTTATTTATATCATCTTCTCATGCTTCTCTTGATTCTTGTGTTTGAAAGTCAAATTTTCAATTCAGCTGTGGTGTTTTCATCAAGAATGCTTCAAAGTCCCCTACTTCACTGAATGACCATTTTTCCCCTGAAGTATTATACTCACTTTTGCTGTGTAGGTGATTCTTGGTTTTAATCCTAGTTCCTTTGCCTTCTGGAATATAATATTCCACATCTTTGATCCCTTAATGTAGAAGTTGCTAGATCTTGTGTTATCCTAATTGTTTTTCCACAATACATGAATTGCTTCTTTCTGGTTGCTTGCAATATTTTGTCTTTGACCTGCAAACTCTGGAATTTGGCTACAATATTCGTAGGAGTTTTTCTTTTCGGATCTCTTTCAGGAGGTGACCAGTGGATTCTTTCAATATTTATTTTGCCTTCCAGTTCTAGAATATCAGGGCAGTTTTCCATTGTAATTTCATGAAAGATGATATGTAGGTTATTTTTTTGATCACAGCTTTCAGGTAGTCCCATAATTTTTAAATTGTCTCTCCTGGATCTATTTTCCAGGTCAGTTGTGTTTCAAATGAGATATTTCACAATTTCTTCTATTTTTTCATTCTTTTGGTTGTGTTTTGTAATTTCTTGGTTTCTCACGAAGTCATTAGTTTCCATCTGCTCCATCCTAATTTTTTTCATACTCAAGTTTCCAACTTTTTAAATCTTTTTTAGCATTTTATTTGTTTTCAGTGTTCCACAATTACTTCCATATATCTTAGATTTATTTTTTCTGCTTTCCCTCCCTTAACCCTTACTTCCCCACTCCCTCCCTGAGACGGCATACAGTTTTATACAGGTTCTACACGTGCATCCCTATTAAATACATTTTCACCTTAGTCATGTTGCATAGAAGAATTAAAAAGAATAGGAGAAATCATAAAACAAATGAAAACATAATACAAAAGAAAATGATATGTTTCATTCTGTGACTGAATTCCATAGTTCTTTCTCTGGATGTGGAAGGCAGTTTGCCTTAAGAGACCATTGGGAATTTCTAAAGTGCTTGAATTGCAAAAAAGTACCAAGTCTACCAGAAAAATTCCTCACATACAGTGGTTGTTGCTGTGTACAAAGTTCTCACAGTTCTGCTCCTCTCACTCAGCATCAGTTCATATAAGTCTTTCCAGGCTTCTCTGAAGACTTCGTGTTCATCTTTTCTTATAGCAAAACAGTATTCCATTACATTCATATAACACAATTTATTCAGTCAGTCCCCAATTGATGGGCATCCACTTGATTTCCAAGTTTTGGTCACCACAAAGAGACCGGCAATAAATATTTTTGTAAAAGTGGGACACTGTCCCATTTTTATAATCTCTTGGGGATACAGTTCTGGAAGAGGTATTGCTGGGCCAAAGGGTATACACATTTTTGTAATCTTTTGGACACAGTTCCAAACTGCTCTCCACAGTGAATGGATCAGCTCACATTTCCACCAGCTATGAATTAGTGTCCCAACTCTCCCACATCTTCTCCAACATTTATCATCTTCTTGTTTTGTCATTTAGCCAGTCTGATAGATGTGATGTCATATCTCAGGGTTGTTCTGATGTGATCTCTCTAATCAACAGTGATTTAGAGGATTTTTTCATATGACTATAGGTAACTTTGATTCCTTCCTCTGAAAACTGCCAGTTCATACACTTTGATCATTTGCCAACTGGGGAATGACTTGTATTCTTGTACATTTGACTCGGTTCTCTATATATTTTAGAAATGAGGCCTTTATCACAGACACTAGTTGCAAAAGTTCTTTCCCAGTTTTCTGCTTCCCTCCTAGTCTTGGCCGCACTGGGTTTGGTTGTGCAAAAACTTTTCAATTTAATGAAATCAAAATTATCCATTTTGCACTTTATAATGTTTTCTGTCTCTTATTTAGCCAAAAATTCTTCCCTTCTCCATAAATCTGAGAAATACACTACTCTTGTTCCACTAATTTGTTTATACTATCACTCTGTATACCTAGATCATGTACCCGTTTGGACTTTATTCTTGTATAAAGTGTCAGGCATTGGTCTATGCCTAGTTTCTGCCCCACGATTATCCAGTTTTTCCAGAAATTTTTGTAGAACAATGAGTTCTTATTCCAGAAGCTTGGGTCCTTGAGTTTATCAAACAGTAGATTGCTATATTCACTGACTACTATGGCTGGATTACCTAACCTATTCCACTGGTCTACATTCTGCTTCTTAGCCAGTACCAAGTGGTTTTGATAATTGCTGCTTCATGACACAATTTGAGATCTGGTAGAGCTAGGCCATCTTCCTTCGCATTTCTTTTCATTAGTTCCCTTGATTAATCTGGACCTTTTGTTCTTCCAGATGAATTTTGATTGTATTTTTTTCAAGCTCTAGAAAAGAATTATCTGTTAGTTTGATTGGTATGGCACTGAATAAGTAAATTAATTTAGGGAGAATTGTCATTTTTATTATATTGGCTCAGTCTACCAATGAGCAACTGATGTTTTTCCACTTACTTAGATCTGATTTTATTTGTGCTAAAAGTGTTTTGTAATTGCGTTCATACAGTTTTGGCAGGTATACTCCCAAATATTTTATAGTGTCTTCCCTAGTTTTAAGTGGGATTTCTCTATCTATTTTTTCCTGCTGGACTTTGTTATTAATATACAGAAATGCACAAGCACAAGATTTATGTGGGTTTATTTTGTAACCTGTAACTTTACCAAAGTAGTTTATTCTTTCTAGTAATGTCTTAGTTGATTCTCTGGGACTCTCTAAATATGTCATCATATCATCTGCAAAGAGTGATAACTTTGCATATTCTAATTCCTTCAATTTCTTTTTCTTCTCTTATTGCTGCAGCAAGCATTTCTACTACCATATTGAATAATAGTGGTGATAACAGACATCCTAATTTCATTCCTGATCTTACTGGAAATGCATATAGCTTATCCCCAATGCATATAATGCTTGCTGAAGGTAGATAGTGCTTATTATTTTATGGAAAGTCCCATTTGTTCCTGCGTTCTCCAGTGTTTTCAATAGGAATAGGTATTGTATTTTGTCAAAAACTTTTTCTGAATCTATTGAGATAATCACTTGGTTTCTGTTAGCTTTTTTGCTAAGATGATCAATAATGCTAATAGTTTTCCTAATACTGAACCAGCATTGCATTCCTAGTATAAATCCTATTCGATCACAATGTATTATTCTTGTGATAAGTTGCTGTATTCTTTTTCCTAAAATGTTACTGAAAATTTTTGCATCTATATGATATTCATTAGACAAATTGGTGTATAACCTCCTATCTCTGTTTTAGCTCTTCCTGGTTTAGGTATCAAAACCATATTTGCATCATGAATTGGGCATGAAACTGAAAAAGAACAAATTGAAAATCCCTAAGTAAATACCAAAGTAGAAATACTGCAAACCAAAGGAGAGATTAACAAAATTGAAATTAAGAAAATATTGAGCTAATAAATAAAACTATGAGATGGTTATATGATAAAACTAATAAAATTGGTAAACTTTTATTCAATTTGATTTAAAAAAAGAAGAAAACCAAGTTACCAACATCAAAAATGAAAAGGGTGAACTCACCTCCAACAAGGAGAAAACTAAAACAATAACAAGAAATTACTTTGCCCAACTGTATGCCTATAACTTCGACAATCTAAATGAGATGGATGGTTATTTTCTTAAAAAATATAAATTGCCCAGATCAACATAAGAGGAAGTTGAATACTTAAATAACCCCATCCCAGTAAAAGAAATTGAACAAGTCACCAATCAACTCCCTAGGAAAAATTCTCCAAGGCCAGATGGATTTACAAGTGAATTCCATCAAACATTTAAAGAATATTTTATTCCATTATAATTTTTAAATAACTATTTTCTTCCATGAGCTTTTGAACCTCCTTTTCCAATCATATAATTCTCCTTTCTAAAGCATTCTTCTCTTCATTAGGTTTTTGGGCCCTCTTTTGCCATTGGAGGTACTCTATTTTTAAACATGTTATCTTCTTCAGTATTTTTTGAGTCTCCTTTAGCAAGCTGTTGACTCACTTTTCATGATTTTCTTGCATCACTCTTCCCAATTTTTCCTACACCTCTCTTACTTGATTTTGAAAATCCTTTTTGAGCTCTTCTATGGCCTGAGACCATTGTATATTTATTTTGGAGGTTTTGGATGCAGAAGCCTTGACTATTAGGTCTTCCTCTGATGGTATGCATTGTTCTTCCTCATCTGAAAGGATGGAAGAAAATATCTATTCACCAAGAGAGTAACCTTATTTTTTCCCCTTTTCTGGGCATTTTCCCAGCCACTTTCTTGACTTTTGAGTCCTTTGTGATGAGTAGGATATATTGTAGGGACCTGTAAGTTCTCAGTTCCTCCAAGGTGGCACAATCAAGGGAGAGGAGTTTATTCCCTGCTCCCTTCTCACTCAGGTGAAAAAAACTTTTTCACTGATCTTTGAAACTGTCTTTGGCATTTGTGGGTTGAGGGATCTGGGAACCACAGCTGCTGCCACAGATTCTGCCCCCAAGGCCTGTTCACATCCTGTTCCTGCTGGTGCTAAGCACCCAAGACTGTGCTGGGCTTCATGTGCAGCATGCTGCTCCTTGCCCCATGCAATAGACCTTTCTTGCTGGCCTTCCACATTGCCTTGAGCTGGAAATCTCTTTCACTCTGTTGTTTTGCAGCTTCTACTGTTCTAGAATTTGTTTAAAGTCTTTTTTAGGGGTATTTTATGGGCTGGGGGGGAAGAGCTAGTGTAGATGTGTCTTCCTATTCTGCCATCTTGGCTCTGCCCCTTGTAAAAACGATTTTTTAACATTTGCTTTTCAAAAATAAAATTGAGTTCTAAATTATCTTCCTTACTCTATCCCTACCCAACCCAATTGAGCAGGCAAGCATTTCAATATGGGTCATATATTTGAAGTCAAGCAAAACACTTCAATGAAAGTAATGTTGTGAAAGACTAACTGTATTTCCCTCAATCTTATTCCACTCCCCCTACTTTATTCTATTCTGTCCTTTGACTCTGTCTATCCTCAAAAGTTTTTTCTTCTGATTACCTCCTCCTCCTACCAATCTATCCTACCTGCTATTGTCCCTCCACATCTTATCTCCTTCCCCCACTAATTTTCTGTAGGGTAAGATAGGTTTCCATACACAATTAAGTATATGCATTATTCACTACTTACTTCAAATCTTCCCTCTTCTCATCCAGTGTAAAAGCTTTTTCTTGCCTTTTTATGTGAGATAATTCATCCCATTCTACCTTTTCTCTTCTGCTTCTACTGGTACATTCCTCTCTTAACCCTTAAGTTTTATATTCTCTCCAACTACCCTAACACTGAGAAAGGTGTCATGAGTTACAAATTTCATCTTTCCATGTAGGTATGTAAACAATCCAACTCTAATAAGTCCCTTAATGATTTCTCTTTCCTATTTAATTTTCATGCTTCTCCTGAGGTATTTATTTGGAAAACCCATTTTTATATTTACCTAGGGCTTCTCCAGAATGCATTAAATTCCTCTGCCTCATTGAATGTCAATCACCCTCCCTCCCCCATTGATTACATTCAGTTTTCCTTGGTAGGTGACTCTTGGTTTTAACCATAGCTCCTTTGACCTCCAGAATATCATATTCCAAGCCCTCCAACTCTTACATCTCGTTTTATCCTGATTGTGATTGAATAATACTTGAATTGTGTCTTGCTGACTGCTTGCAATATTTTCTCCTTGACCTGGGAACTCAGGAATTTGACTCTCATATTCTGGGAGTTTTCATTTTGGGATGTCTTTCAGGAGGTAATCGGTGGAGTCTTCCATTTCTATTTTCCCCTCTGCTTCTAGAATATCTGGGCAGTTTTCCTTGATAATTTCTTGAAAGATGATGTCTAGGCTCTTTGTTTGATCCTGAATTTCAGGTAGTTTAATAATTTTTAAATTACTCTCCTGGATCTATTTTCCAGGTCAGTTGTTATTCTAATGAGATATTTCACATTGTCTTCTATTTTGTCATTCTTTTGTTTTTCTTATATAATGTCTTGATTTCTCATAAAGTCATTAGCTTTTATTTGCTGCATTGTAATTTTGAAGGATTTATTTTCTCTGGTGAGCTTTTGGATATATCTCCTTTTCCATTTGGCCAAACTTCTTTTTAAAGCATTTTTCTCCTCATTGACTTTTTGGACCTCATTTGCCATTTGGGTTGGTCTACTTTTAAGATGTTATTTTCTTCACTATGTTTTGGGTTTCCTTTAGCAAGCTATTGACTCATTTTTCATGATTTTTTTTTTTGCATCACTCATATCTCTTCCCAATTTTTCCTCCACTTCTCTTACTTGATTTTCAAAATCTTTTTTGAGCTCTTCCATGGCCTGAGACCAATTCATATTATTCTTGGAGGCTTTAGATGGAGGATCTTTGACTCTTTTGTCTTTTTATTGTATTTTTTGGTCTTCTTCGACACCAAAGTAAGATTCTATAGCCTGAGTTTTCTTTTTCAGCTGTTTGCTCATTTTCTCAGCCAAATACTTGACCTTTTAACTATTTGTTGAAGTAGAATTCTACTTACAGTGTGGAGGGTGTAGTGTCCCAAGCTTCAGGGGTCTTACCCAGATGTTTTCTGAGATACTTTTAGGGATCTCTAAGTTTTCAGTTCTTCCAAGGTAGTATGATCTAAGGAGAGTCATATACTTCTCTCTTGACCTGTGCTCTGGTCAATGAGTGATCATAAGCAATCTTTTCTACCCTTGAACTGTGAGGAAGGTTCCCTCTCCACTGTTATCAAAAACTCTGTTATACCAGTGCTGAAACCAGATCGAAGTATGAGCAAAGGAGAGTAGTGCCTCAGTTCCAGCAAAGAGGTCCCTGTAATATTCTTCTAATCAACTGTTCAATCCCCTTACTATCTGTGGGTTAAGTACTCTGGAAGCAGCTGCCATTGCTGTTGCTGCTGCTGTCAGTACCCTAGGGCTGTGATGGGGCAAAGATAGTCTGTGCTCTTTTCTCATGCTGGTCAAGCAGACATTTCCCATTGACTTTCTAAGTAGTCTGGCATTTGTGGGTTAAGATCTCTGGAAAATGCCACAACTGCCAACAATTCAGTCTTGAGGTCTGCTCCAGATTTGATGCGGCTCAGTTTATGCCAGGACGATCCATGCTGGACTGTGCTCTTCTACCAGATTTGCACAAGAAAACTTTTCCTTTGTCCTCTAGGTTGTGTTGGTCTAGAATTTTTTTCACTCCATTTTTTTGTGGGCTCTGCTTCTCTAGAATTTATTTAGAGTAATTTTTTTTACAGGTACTTGGAGAGGTTTAGGGGAGAGCTCAAGCAAGTCCCTGCTTTTACTTGACCCATCTTGGCTCCAGCCCTCTATAGTCCTTTAATACATATAACTTTTATTTCACCATGTTATAAACAACATATTGTAGGATTTGAGTTTTAATCCACCTTTCAATCTGCTTCCATTTTATAGGAGAGTTCATCCCATTCATATTCATAGTTATGATTACTAAGTCTCTATTTCTGTCCATTTTATTTTTCCCCTTGTTCATAATTTTCTTTTTCTCCTTTTACCCTGTCCTTCCTCACCAGTGTTTTGCTTCTGACTAACTCCTCCCTCAGTCTGTGGTCCCTATCATCCACCATTGCTTTCTCTCTTCCCTCCTACTTTCCTAAAAGGTAAGATAGACTTCTATACTCATGCATTTGTATGTCATTCCCTCTTCAATCCAAATATGATGAGAGCAAAGTTCAACAATGCTCAGCCCCCTACCTTCTTTGCCTCCACTATGTGTTATTTTATGCCCCTTCATGTGATATAAATTACCCCATTCTGCCTCCCCCTTCCCTCTTCTCCCAGTAAAATCCTGTTTTTCAGCCCTCAATTTTTTTGTATCTTCATATCACAGTCAACTTATATATGTATCCTCTGTCCATATATAGCCTTTCAACTTCCCTAATAGAGATAGTTCTTAAGAGATGCAAGTATCATCTTCCCATATAAAGATGTGAGCAGTTTAACCTTTTTGTATAACATTTTTTTCTTTCCTATTAACCTTTTTTATGCTTTTCTTAAGTGATATTTGAATGCTGATTTTTCTGCTTATCCCTGTTCTTTTTATCAATAAACCTTGAAAGTCACCGATTTCATTGAATGTCCATTTTTTCCCCTGAAAGATTACGGTCAACTTTGCTGGATACATGATTCTTGGTTATAATCCAAGTTCTTTTGCCTTTTCAGAATATCATATTCCAAGCCCTCAAATACTTTAATATAGAAGCTGCAAAGTTCTGTGTAATCCTGACTGGTTCCTTGATGTGTGAATTCTTTCTGATCATTTGCAGTAATTTCTCTTTGACCTGAGAATTCTAGAATTTGGCTATAAGTCCTTCAAATTATCATTATGGGATTTCTTTCAGGAGGTGATTGGTAGATTCTTTTATTTCCTACTTTACCTTCTAGTTCTAGGATATAAGGGCAGTTTTCCTTGATAATTTTTTTAAAGATGCTGTCCAGGATCTTCTTTTTTTTTTATAATGGCTTTCAAGTAGTCCAAAAATTCTTAAATTATCTCTTAGTATTAATATAATCTCAAAGAATTTCTTAGTGTGCTGAGAGGCCATGCTGATCACTTTCCCAACAGACACACAAACATGCATAAACATATGTGTAAAAATACACAGACATATACATGTGTATATGTACAAACATACATCTTTATATGCATACTCACTCACACTTGCAAATGCATTATTTATAAATGCCTGAGTAAAACATCAATCAATACATTAACAAGTATTTTACTTGCCTAATCTATGACAAGAATCATGCTAGGTTCTATGGGAAAAATGTACAAAGAATGGATCACATAATCTATGGTGCAGAGAAGTCCATGTATAAAGACCGAAAGAATAAATTTAAAGGGAATAAATACAAATAAATGCAAAGTAGTTAGGGAATGAGGTCAGCTAGGTGACACAGTGGAGAGAGTGCCAGGCCTAGAGTCAAGGAGGTTAAATTCAGCCTCAGACATTTGTTAAATGTGTGACCATGAGCAAGCCACTTAATTTTGTTTGCCTCAGTTTCCTCATCTGTAAAACAAGTTGGAGAAAAAAATGGCAAATTACTAAAATATCTTTGCCAAAAATATCCTAATGGAGTTATATAGAATTGGAGACAATTGAAATGACTAAACTATAAGTATGTGTGTATACAAATATCGTGGCAATATGTTCAGATCAAAGCAGAACCAAAAGAATATGACCATTATTATACAAAGGGAAAAGGATATGCAAATACAGAATAAAAAACAAAACTGTATGGCTATAATAATGGTAAGGTTATTTTCAAATAAAGTAGACAAGGATATATAAAGCACATATTATGTGCCAGGCATTGTGCTAAACGCAGGTATAAATGTATGAATTCATTTTGTTATTTCCAAGTTAATAAGAATTCTGCAAGCTTATAACCTTTACCTTATATTCCTCTGTAATAATGCTCAGAGCCTCATGCCCAGCTTTCCTCATATCTTCCAACTGGTGTTTATGTTTTTCCTGAAAGAAAAGGAGAAGACTTTTAACTTTTGGCTTCTTTTTCTTTTCTTTTTAGAGTACCACTATTAAATTAAATTATTTGTTGAATATTCAGTCTGTGGGCAACTAGGTGACTCTGTGCACAGAATGCCATGCCTGGTGTCAGGAACACTCTTCTTCCAGAGTTCAAATCCCAGCCTCAGACCCTTACTAGTTGTGTGACCCTTGGCAAGTCACTAAACCCTTTTTGCTTCAGGTTCCTCTTCTGTAAAATGAGTTGCAGAAGAAACAGTAAACCACTCCAGTGTCTTTACCAAGGAAATTCCAAAAGGGATCATAAAAAGTTGGGCACAACTGAACAACAACTCTGTATGAACAAATCAGACATCTGACACTACAGTCTTTAACAAATCACTGAATTAGCTAAATGCATGATTTGTGGTCCAGATCTCAAAGACATGGTCTTTTCCTTTTGGGGGTTCAGATATCATCTCTGTCAGAATTCTTTTTACAATAATGTTTTAAAATGTAGAAAGAAAAAAACCCATAATATTACAAAAGAAAGCAAAAATTAATGAAAATTAAGATGTTATTTTTTTCTCATCTAAGTTCACAGACACCTATGAAAATTATCTTCAGACACCTTAGGGTTCCAGGAATCTCAGATTAAGAACGCCTTGATTTAGGTGCCTGTATGCTTTTATTTGCTCATTTGGAAAAGTCAGAAAATTGTTAGCCAGAAAAAAACCAAAAAACCCAAAAACCAAAAAAACAACTTCTCTAATCTTGCTCCCTTGAAGAAATAGTTTTGGTTACTGAGAACTCTCATCTTCTTAGTAAGAGATTCTAAGGCCCAGACGACAAAATCTTTAGAACAAAACTCAGATCCCTACCAGCAAAATAATGATCTTTAGTTTAATCTTTTCTTTGGATTTCCTGAGTCTCTATCAGATGTCTCACTCTAGTTCAAGAATAGCAGTCAACATACTTCCCAAATTTACTTTACTGAAAGCTAAATTATAAGGGCTGATTGACCCATAACTACTAAGTAGTTCAGGGCTTTCCAGTTTTAAACTCTAAATCTCTTTTTAATTCTCCCACATAGATGAGTTACCAGGGACAAATAAGCTGGACCTTTGCCTAAGCAGGCTGTACCTTCCAATACCCTTCGTATCAACATCTAAAAGAGGTTTTAACAAGCTCTGCAAGATCATGAAGGATTTTTTTTTAAACAAATGATCATTAAAGAACAACTTGAAAAAAATGTGGCATAGCAGTAAAAAGGAGGGGCTGGTAATTCTTGTAGCAATCAGAAATATGTGGTATTAAGAAAATATCCTGGAACATTAGGAGTCTTAGAGGTAGATTCAAAAATTGAGATAGGCTGCCAGGTAATACAAGAAAGAGCATTTATTCAACGATATGCATACAATCAACAAATATTTATTAAGGATCTACCATACTAAGTATAAGGGAGAGATTAGAGATCTGAATCCTTCTGGAGTTTATAATCTAATGGAAGGAAATGACACCAATATATATAGTGGTAAAAAATGTATTACATGAATACACAATGTTCCACATTTTAGCATGGCATAAACAAAAAAACTATTCATTTAGTTCTGATCTTTTCAATTTCAAACCCCATCAGGTAGTGGTATTATCCTCAAAAATGAAGGGAAGAAAAACATATAAACAAAGGGCTTGAGTCATGGAAGGACAAAACCTTACAGCAAGGAGAGACATCATAGGTCACACAGTGAAAATGCCTTATCTATCATAGGCAGTTTGGTAATTGAAATAATTCAGTCATGTGGGAAACAAGTAAATTCTGTTTCCACAGTTCCCCAGTGATCTGGCTCATGACCTGGCACAGTCAGGTTAGAAGGTCAAATTACTGCACATGCTCAATGAGCTGTTTGAGGCAAAACCTATCAGAGGAGAACATGAAGTCATATGGCCAGTAGACAGTGTCCTGTGAGATTCAAAGTCCAGAATTCTATAAGAAGCCTTGCTTATCCTGAATTTGTTGTAGATTTCTGGTAGCCATGCTGGAAGCTACCGGTTCCTTCCAGGGAAGGAATGTAGAAGACCTTCCTTCCTCCGAACTCCATTTTAAATAAATTTTCCTTGGTACCTTTTTGTGTGTCAAGTGTATCTCTAACAATATGGCACCCAATGTGGGGCATCCAACTCACTGCCTTGGAGGAAGGGAGATACAATTTACGAGATGAGCACTTTTTGTAAAAAAGGTTTGTCTTTTTTTTTTCATTTTGTTTTGTTTTTGTTTTTACAGTCCCTGTAAGTTAGATCTACTCCAGTTCAAGCACTTGACATTGGACCACGGACAGAGAGTTAAGAAGAATTGGGGAGCAAAATTTGCTGATGGACCAGATGAGCCAGTATACTGGGAAAAGATCAGGTCACCCCAGGAACTTCCACTCTGAAATGATCTTTTACTGATGAACTGGAAAGTTCAGGCGCATGGCAAATGCTTTGTTGGTCATTTTCCTGTTTGGAAGTTTCCTGGTTGGCTCTAAGCTAATGAGAGAACTTGGACAGAATACTAGGAATTCCAGCAATGGCAGGAAGGAGAGCCTGTGGAGATATGGGGAGGATGTGATGGGCTCCTAGGTCAAAAGAACTATGGTGGTTGCTGGGGCCCAGCGACATTAGTCCCAACAGTGACCAGCATTTTCCTAAGCCATCTGGTGTTGGGATAGAGAAAGAACCTCTAGGTTCTTGTTTGTCCTGGAAATTGGAGTGAACTTATTAAGGAGGAATTTAATCCTTAAATTGGCTAGAAACCACAAGTTTTTGACCAGGTCTGAATTCAAATACAAATTGATGTGCACCATGTTTTGTTACATGTCTTGTTTTTGTGTTTGTAAAGTATTTCATGTTTGTGGTGTAAAGTTGTAAATGCAGCCAGTAGGATTTCCCATTATCTTCCCTTTCTCTCACCCTCACTGGGAGCAGTTTCAGAGGAGTGAATCGGGTGGAAGAGAGAGAAGAGAAAGAAAAAAAAAAACACTTTCTTTCTGCATTCTTAACCCTGGTCAAGGTTTTGAATGTGAAAAGAAAGAAGGAGGAAGTCTCAGGCAGTCTGCAGTGAAAAGCTGAGTTTTGATTTGATGAGATCTCAAAGCTAAAATGTGTACTTTAGGTTTGAATTGGGTCAATGTATCTGATACTGAACAGTGTGTTTAAAATTGCAACTTCACTTTTTAATTTCAGTGGGACTTTCTATCTCTCTAATCAAGACCCCATCCCCACAGCACCTTCAGGGCTTTTTCCCCTGAGGGAAGTGCTTGCCTCACCTAGTGTGACAATTAGAATGCATGTACAGTTCTCCATCTCAGACCTCATTCAGGTTAAAGAGAAACTGGGGAGATATTCAGGAGACCTCACTAAGTTTACTGAGGTTTTTAGGGACATATTCCAACAATTTGAGCTTCCTTGGGCTGATCTACATGCCCTCTTCTCAACCTGTTGTACCATTAAGAAGAGGAGAATCTGGGAGCAAGCCCAAAAGTTTGGGGATCATTCGGCTAGCAATGACCCCACAAAATATCCCCCTAGAACAGTTTCTGTTCCCACTAGTAACCCAGGATGTGATTATCAGAAGAGTGAGGATAGGGGAAAGTGAGATCATATGATAATTGGCCTATTAGAAGGCCTAAGAACTTCATTTTAAAAGCAAGCAAATTTACAAAAAATTGGGGAAATTACTCAGGGAGAAAAGGAAAACCCTGCCTTTTTCAAGACCAGTTAATAGAAGCTATTAAAAAGTATACAAATATGGATCCTGACTGTATAGAAGGGGCACTAGCTACAGCGTGGAAGTATCCAGGTTCAGCACATAGCCACAACCTGGGAGAGACAGTGAAGGGGGACAGGTTAAGATAAAGAAGCCAGCAAGTCACTGCCTGTTGATAGCCCATCCTTCTATCAATGATGTTTATATGATATGGAAATGCAATTGATGTCATCTGAAGTTTGTTGTTCCTGTTTACAGCTAAAACAATTTGGCTATCATTTACCAAAATTGTGCCTTTGCTGTTCATAGTTTTAATGCTAAAACCTAAAGGTGGTACCCTGTGTGTATAGGTGTGGAAAGGACCTCAGGCTAGTCAAAAAATATAGCCACAACAGCTCTAAGGAGCTTGTTTGAGTAATGGAGTTCCTAAAGAAGGAACTTGCTTTGGTGAGAATTTGAAAATATATAGAAATGATCTATAGTGATTGGCTTTTAGGACAAATTTCAGATTTAAGATGTAAGGCCTGGTAACATTTTTGATTAGTGAAACCTGCTCTCTAATGCAAAGCCTCTGGGACCATTACAAATTGTGTTCTACTACTCAGAGAGGAATGTGACTTTACAGGCAGAAGTTTACCTCAGGGGACAATTGTGTCCTCAGTCTGGGATAGGAACATTCTGGCTCAGTGTACCCATTGTGTTCCTTTGAAAAGAAATGTTTTCCCCCTTGGTATTTCTGAGTCTGGTTATAAGGTGGAGATGATATCTAATTAGATCCTTGCATCTAATCCTAGAGTATTAGATACTATTTATGCTCCTATAATCAAAGCAGATCATTTAAGATGTAAGCACAATGAAAGTAGTGGAATCTTGCTGTTTTTAATTAATTGGGTAAATCGGGTAGAGTTTTGTGAAATATAAAATCCCTGAAATAGAACATTCTTTCTGAATGTTATGGGAATGATAAGACAAAGCAAAGGAAACCAAAGTATAAATGTGATGTTGAATCATTGCTCCACAGAACAAGACTAAGATTTAATTGTATGGTATTATTGAAGTTAGGGGTACCTGGGACCCCAAAACAGTGATACATTGGGTCCTCCTCAAATGAATTCAAACCAAGCCTTCTTTCAACCAAAGAAGGTCAAAGTTTGTTGAGATTTTTCAATATTGAGTGCTTTTAGGGAATCTGAGCATTTGTAATGCTAAAACAAGACATATCTTACCTACAGAGCAACTCTGGGGAAGGAGTCCAGGGTGGCCCCAGGTGGTCTGGGGATTCCAGGGATGGTCTTGATGCGAGTGGAAAATAGCCTGGAGAACTGGGTTGATCGAGCACAGAGACAGGGAAAGCTTATGGGCCTCAAGAAAGCCAGTTCAAGTGGGGAAATCCAAGGAGCTTTCAAGGTGAGGTTTTCCAAGGCCCTGTTAGATAAATGGTACTAAAATTCCTTTGGGGTAATGGACAAAGGTCTCAAATTGGAATAAGGTCTTTACATGTTACAAAGACCAATTGGACAAATACAACTGACTGAATTAATTACTGAGACTAAATCAGAGACATTTTCAGTTTGGGGAAAAGAATTTCAGTCTATGCTTCCTATAGGCAGGTAAACTCGTAATATTTTGCATTGATGGAAAAGTTAAATGTTTCTGTTTTGATTTGAATTCATTTCGTGAACATCAGTTGAAGTTAGTGTTTGAACTTATTATAAGTGTAGCTCACTCTTTTAGGCTGAGCATGGTTAGAGAAGCTTGGGAAACATATGTAAATCTATTAGAGCAATAACAAATAACTTTAATGGTAAATTTGATTTTATGATTGTTATTTAATCAGGAACTAGAACATGTATAGAAAGGCATGCAAGCTACTTAAGACTTGCTTGAAAAGATGTTCCATAGTCAATGTGAAATTACAGACATATCTAAAATGGAGGGTCCTTTAATTCTTAGTAATATTATGGAGACAATCAGGTCAAGGGTCTGTGAGGTTGGCATACAGTTATTATGTTTATTTCAGTTGGCTAATGTTAAACAACAAATGATTTGTGGTTTATTGTAAATGCTTTTAAAAGCGGCATCACATGACCAGAATTGTTTTATGATGTGATATATACTGTGTTAAAAGTGATTAATTATTGTATTTGCATATGTACTAGAGCTTATTTTCAATTCATTAGTGAAATCTCATCCTCTTGATGGGGAAAATGAATAGTGAATTAATATAAAATGTAAAAGTCAAGATCTAATGTGAATTTTTTAAACACGACAATTGGCCAAAGCTCCAATTTTGATTTTGTAAGAGTGATAAGCTTATAAACCTTAGGAATGGAAATCTAAAATTGTATTAAGATCAGTTTGTAGAGGAGTGCACATCTGGACTTTTACAAGAAGATAAAGAGAAGAAGATGCTGGGATGCTGTGCTGAAGATGGCCTGAACGAGCATCCAGTCCAGAAAACTGCATCAGATGATGTTCCTCCCCAGACTGCTGTATGAAATGGAACTTCTATATGGAAAATTCACTGATTCAACTTTTTCTTTTGTATCTCTGTACCTGTACTTATAACAAGGAGACTGCCAATGCGTTGGTCAATTTTGCCCCCTTCCCTTATTCATATAGAGCAGAGAGGGGAGACAGATGAAGGGAAGAATTCATAAGGGAAAGAAATGAGAAGGTGTTTATTGATTGGATTTGGCTGTGGAAACAAAAAATTTAATAAAGAGAAAAAGGGAAGGAAGATAAAGGGCTTCCCTCCTCTGAACTTTATTTTAAATAAATTTTCCTTGATACCTTTTGTGTGTCAAGTGCATCTCTAACAATAATCAAATCGGGGTTAGATTTATCACCAAGAATTCAGCCACCAACACAAACAGATGGGGCAGTGTATAGTATGTTATGTCACAGAATCTCAGAGGGGTAAAGGACTGATGGGGTACAGACTCTGGGAAACTCCTTGAATTCTCCATGAATTTTCCCAAGTGATGTAGCCTTCCCCTGGGGCCATAAGCCTGTCATTACCACTTTGTCCAATTACCTCTGGCTGCTTGTCATCCTAGATTCTATAAGTCCTCCAGTCTGTTTCCCCTGAATTGCCCAGCCTGCTTCCCACCCTAGCCTTTCATTGTTTGTTGCCTCCGAATTGTCTCCAGTTGTTTCCCACCCTAGATTATATCGAAATCCCACTCTCTTGGTCCTGACCTCTAGTCACCCCAGTCCCATCAAGATCCTCCTCAGACTCCTCCTCAAGATCCTCCCTAAACCCCTGCTCCCAACAACTCAGACTACTGAACCACTCCCCAGATCATTCCCATAGTCCTTATGTATATAAATTCTATCTGGTCCCCCGAAGGAGCTCAGATTCCATCTAGCTCAGATTCTATCCAGCTCAGATTCAATCTAGCTGAGATTCAATCTAGCTGAGATCCAATCTGACCTGCTTGTCAATACAAGCATCACAAATGCTTAGGCTTCTTAAGAGTCAACCCAATCTGGCAGATCTTAAATAAACTTTGTTTTCCTTTGGCTAAAAGATGACTTGGGTGGAATTTATTCAGGCAGCAGCTGGGATGTCAGTATTTTTGGGTCCCATGCACTCCAAACCTCAGCATGATAGTTCCCTGACCTCAAAAGGACCTCAAAGGTCACCTAATGAGATCTATACCTAAACAAAAATTCACTCTGCAAACCACTCTGAGTGTTTATAGACCTTCTATTGAAGACCACCACTGAAGGAAAACCCATTAACTTCAAAGGCAATCCCATCCTCTACCATTCATTCATTTATTCAGCAAGCATTAATAGAGCAAATGCAGCAATTAGAGTCAGGGAAATTTGGGTTTAAATTCTGCCTCAGTCACTTACCACCTGTGTAACTTGGAAAAGTCGTTTAATATCTCAAGTTCGCTAAACAGTTTTAGACATTAACTAGAGCATGTATGTGTGTGCGTGTGTGTGTATATATGTGTGTCTGTGGTGTGAGAGACATAGGCAGAGACAGAGACATCCATGTGCTAGGTACTGTGCTAGGTACTGCTAATATAAAACAAAAATGAAACAGTCCTTACCCTCAAGAAGCAAGTATTTTCTTTCACTGAGGAAAAAACAATACATCGGTAAGTAAAAACAAAAAAAGGAGAAGATAACATGATAGTTGGGGAGAGACACTAATAACTAGGAGGATGAAAAGTAGACCTCATGGGGGAAGAGGCATGTCAACTGAGGCTTGCATAAAACTGGAGATGCTCTGAAGAAGAGGGAGTACATGCAGGCATAATAAACAGCCTGTGCAAAGGTTCAGAAGTAGAAGGAATGCCACATGTAGTTGAGTAAGGATGTTATTTTGAGTTGTTTTTTTAATTTTTTAGGTCTTTATTATATCTCCTTTCTCAAAGGGGAAGTTTTGCTTTTACTAGACCCTGGATATTCCTAGAGAAGTAACAACACAATTCAGTACTTCACTTCCCCACTATTTTCTCTAAACTGCAGTTGTTCATTACATTAATACCTAAGACTTGTTTCATATTTGTGGTGTAATATATTCTAGCAAGAGAGGAGAATGTGTAGCTACTAAAATATTTAATGTAATTTTGATCTTCCAGTGCTTCAACCTCTTCTAGTAGCCTATACTAAAGACATGTAACTGCCTTGCTATCCTAATGGCATGTGGATGTTTTTAAAACTACATGACAAGGTAGGTCCACATATCATAATGTGTCAATCAGAACACAAAAAATATAGCAAATGTATTTTAGCAAATTATTATCACGACAATTCAGCATTCAAACAATCGCTTTGTTGATGGGATGATGGGACCTGGACCCTTAAAAGGAAAAGGTTATGTCTTTGAAAGCAGCCCCAGTCCCTGAAAAAAAGAAAAAGAAAATAAAAGGTATAAGATATAGCTATTGTGGAAAGTAATTTGGAACTATATCGAAAAAGCAACTGAACAACAGATACCATTTAAAAAAAACAATACTAATAGGCACACAGCTCAAAGAAATACAAGAAAGAAGGAAAAACCTATAAGGACAAAAACATTCAAAGAAGTAATTTATTGAAATATAAAAAGATGGAAACTAAGAGAGTGCCTACAAATGAGGGAATAGCTGAAAAAATTATGATATAAGAAAGTAATGATATTTTAATATTTTTGTATCATAAGCAGGCAGTAAATAAGGAGTTATAGAGTACCCGCTATGTGACAAGTACTGTGCTATGTTCTGGGGATATAAAGAAAGGCAAAAGATAGTACCTGCCTTCAAAGAGTTCAGAATCTCATGGGAGAGACAATGTACAAACAAATAACTAACTAGAACATGCACAGGATAACACTAATAGGCACAGAGGGAAGGGACTAAAATTAAGAGACATTGGGAAAAACTTCCTGTAGTCAGAGACAGGAGGGAGTCAGGGAGACATATGCCTCCTAGCATGGAAAACAGAGAAAATGCACAGAGCTGAGTAGTGGAACAAAGGGAAAAACAAGGAGGTTTCTGTCACTGGATCAGTCTCTGTGGGGGGTGGAGGCAGGAGATAAGGTTAAAGAAACCTGGGAAGAGTGGGAGGAGTACATTATGAAGGGCCTTGAATGCCAAGCAGATGGTTTTGCATTTGATTCTGGAGTTCATTATTTATTTATTTTTTAAATTTATTTATTTAACTTTTAACGTTCATTTTCACAAAATTTTGGGTTCCAAATTTTCTCCCTATTTATCCCCTCCCCCACCCCAAAATGCCAAGCATCTAATTGCCCCTATCACCGATCTGCCCTCTCTTCTACCATCCCTCCCTTCCCTTGTCCCCATCTTCTCTTTTGTCCTGTAGGACCAGATGACTTTCTATACCCCATTACCTGTATTTCTTATTTCCTAATGGTAAGAACAATACTTGACAGTTGTTCCTACAACTTTGAATTCCAACTTCTCTTCTTCCCTCCCTCCCCACCCATTCCCTTTGGGAAGGCAAGCAATTCAATATAGGCCATATCTGTGTAGCTTAGCAAATGACTTACATAATAGTTGTGTTGTGTAAAACTAACTATATTTCCCTCCATCCGATCCTGTCCCCCATTGTCTCTGTTCTCTCTTTGGATTCTGTCCCTCCCCAAGAGTGTTGACTTCAAATTGCTCCCTCCTCCCACTGCCCTCCCTTCCATCATCCCCCCGACCCTGCTTATCCCCTTCTCCCCCACTTTCCTGTACTGTAAGATAGGTTTTCATACCAAAATGAGTGTGCATTTTATACCTTCCTTTAGTCAAATGTGATGAGAGTAAGCTTCATGTTTATCTCTCACCTCTCCTCTTTTTCCCTCCACTGAAAAGTCTTTTGCTTGCCTCTTTTATGAGAGATAATTTGCTCCATTCTATTTCTCCCTTTCTCCTCCCAACATATTTCTCTCTCACTGCTTAATTTCATTTTTTTAATAGATGATTCCATCCTATTCAATTCACTCTGTGTTTTGTGTGTGTGTGTGTGTGTGTGCGTGCAATCCCTCCAACTACCCAGACACTGAAAAGTTTCAAGAGTTACAAATATTGTCTTTCCATGTAGGAATGTAAACAGTTCAACTTTAGTAAGTCCCTTATGACTTGTCATTGCTGTTTACCTTTTCATGCTTCTCTTCATTCTTGTGTTTGAAGGTCCAATTTTCTTTTCAGCTCTGGTCTTTTCATCAAGAATGCTTGAAAGTCCTCCATTTAATTGAAAGACCAGTTTTTTCCCCTGAAGTATTATACTCAGTTTTGCTGGGTAGGTGATTCTTGGTTTGAGTCCTAGTTCCTTTGACTTCTGGAATACCATATTCCATGCCCTTCAATCCCTTAATGTAGAAGTTGCTAGATCTTGTGTTATCCTGATTGTATTTCCACAATACTTGAACTGTTTCTTTCTAGCTGCTTGCAATATTTTCTCCTTGACCAGGGAACTCTAGAATTTGGCCACAATGTTCCTCTTGCTGTGGCCGAAGTCAAACAGTGCAGGATCCGAGCTGTGCCAGACAGCCCCATCTCAACAAACTGGGAGAAGATCCTGAATGCTGGGGGTGGGGGGGGGTGAAGCCAACAACTGCCAACACCAGGACTCCAGGCACCAATGGAATCAGGAAGATACCAGCAAAGTTGTGCATAATATTTCAGGCAAGGGAATGGATATTCAATGAAATAAGGGATTTCCAGACCTTACTGATCAAAAGTCCAGAACTCAATTCAAAATTTGATCTTCAAATGCAGGTTTTAAGAGAGACATTAGAAGGTAAATGGGGGGAGAAAAACAACTTGTCAAACAATATGGGCAAACGGTTTACATTTTGAGAATTGCATATTTATTATGATATGTAAAAGGGATATACATAGATAGAGGAAGTGGGTATAAATTAAATGATGTGATGATAAGAAATGTGACTTAAGAGTGTGAAGGGATTGCAATGGGAGATGTGAAAAAGAGGAGGTAGAAAAAAATAAATTCTATCACAACAAGAGCCACAAAAATTCATCACAGTAGAGAGAAAGAGGGGAGGGAGATGAGCAGTGTTTGAGAGGTACTCTCCTCTGATTGGATTCAAGGAGGGTACAACAAACTCAAAGACAATTAGATGTATAGGCAGCAGGAGAGGAAGGGGGAAAGAAAAGGGAAGGGAGGGTAAAAGAGAGGTAAGAAGTAGCAAGAGAGAAAGGAATTAAAAGGGGGGATGAAGGAAGGGAGGGAAAACTGAGGGAGCCTGTGGTCAAAAATTACACCTCTATTGTGGAGGGGAAGGGAGAAAGGATAACTGAAAGTATAAACAATGGGAAAGGGGATGGAGGGAAAGACAGAGATAGTAATCATAACTGTGAATATGAATAGGATGAACTTTCGCATAAAACAGAGATGAATAACAGAATGGATTAAAAACCACAATTCAACAATATATTGTTTACAAGAAACACATTTGAAATGGGGAGATACACATAGGGTAAAGGTAAAAGCTTGGAGCAGAACAGTTGATGTAAAAAAAAGCAAGGGTAGCAATCCTAATCTCAGACAAAGCAAAAGTAGAAATAGATCCAATAAAAAAAGATATGGAAGGAAACTACATCCTGCTAAAAGGCACCAGAGACAACAAAGCAATTTTCATTACTAAACATATATGCTCCAAGTGGTATAGCATCGAAATTCTTAGAGGAGAAGTTAAGGGAGTTACAAGAAGAAATAGACAGCAAACCTATACTAGTGGGGGACCTCAACCTCCCCCTTTTTGAACTTGATAAATCTAATCTCAAAATAAACAAGAAAGAAGTTAAGGAGGTGAACAGAACTCTGGATAAGGTAGATATGATTGATCTCTGGAGAAAACTGAATGGGGATAGAAAGGAATATACCTTTTTCTCAGTTTTACATGGCATATATACAAAAACTGACCATGCACTGGGCCATAAAAAACTCACAATCCAGTGCAGAAAGGCAGAGCTAGTCAATGCATCTTTCTCAGACCATAATGCAATAAAACTTACATGTAATCAAAGGCCATGAAAACAAACCAAAAACTAATTGAAAACTAAACAACCTAATCCTAAAGAATGAGTGGGCTAAACCTCAAATTATAGAAACAATGAAAAATTTCATTAAAGAAATTACAATAAATGACATACTGCAAAAGCAGTTCTTTGAGTGCCTACATGAATAAAATAGAGAAAGAGGAGATCAATAAATTGGGCATGCAGCTGAAAAAGAACAAAGTGAAAATCCCCAAGTAAATACCAAATTAGAAATATGGGAAACCAAAGGAGAGATTAATAAAATTGAAATTAAGAAAACTATTGAACTAATAAATAAAACTAGGAGTTGGTGTTACAAAAAAAGCAATAAAATTGATAAACCTTGGTTAATTTGATTAAAAAAAAGACAGAAGAAAACCAAATTACCAATATCAAAAACAAAAAGGGTGAACTCACCTCCACTGAGGAGGAAATTAAAACAATAAGAAATTACTTTGCCCAACTGTATGCCCATAAATTTGACAGTCTAAATGAGATGGATGATTATTTTAAAAGACATAAATTGCCCAGATGAACAGAAGAGGAAGTTGAATACTTAAATAATCCCATCTCAGAAAGAGAAATTGAACAAGCCATCAGTGGACTCCCTAGGAAAACAATCTCCAAGGCCAGATGGATTCACAAGTGAATTCCAGCAAACATTTAAACAACAGTTAATTCCAATACTATACAGACTACTTGGGAAAATTTGGGAAGGTGTCCTCCAAAATTCTTTTTATGATACAAATATGGTTTTAATACCTAAACCAGGAAGAGTCAAAACAGAGAAAGAAAATTATAGACCAATTTCTCTAATGAATATAGATGCAAATATTTTAAATAATAGTTTAAATGTGATATTAGCAAAAAGAATACAGCAACTTATCATGAGAATAATACATTATGATCAGGTAGAATTTATACCAGGAATGTAGGGCTGGTTCAATAGGAAATAGGGAAACTATTAACATTATTGATCATATCAACAATAAAACTAACAGAAACCAAATGATTATCTCAATAGATGCAGAAAAAATTTGACAAAATACAACAACCATTCCTACGGAAAACACTGGAGAACTTAGGAATAAATGGAACTTTCCATAAAATAACAAGCAGTATCAACCTAAAACCTTCAGCAAGCTTTATAAGCAATGGGGATAAGTTAGATGTATTTCCAATAATATCAAAGGTGAAACACGGATGTCCATTATCACCATTGTTATTCAATATAGTACTAGAAATGTTAGCTGTAATAATAAGAGAAGAAAAAAGAAATTGAAGGAATATGAATAGACAAAGAAGAAACTAAGTTATCACTCTTTGTAGATGATATAATGATATACTTAGAGAAACCCAGAGAATCAAGTAAAATACTATTTGAAATATTAAACAACTTTAGCATAGTTACAGGTTAAAAATAAACCTATACAAATCTTCTGCATTTCTATTTACTACTAACAAAGTCCAACAGCAAGAGATAGAAAGAGAAATTCCATTTAAAGCTAGGGTAGATACTATAAAATATTTGGGAGTCTACCTGCCAAAACAAATCCAGGGACTATATGAACACAATTACAAAACACTTTTAGCACAAAGTCTGATCTAAGTAAGTGGAAAAACATCAGTTGCTCATGGGTGGGCTAAGGCAATATAATAAAAATGACAATTAGCCCTAAATTAATTTACTTATTCAGTGTCATACCAATCAAACTATCAGACAATTATTTTCTAGAGCTGGAAAAAAATAATATCAAAATTCATCTGGAAAAAACAAGAGGTCCAGAATGTCAAGGGGACTAATGAAAAGAAATGCTAGGGAAAGTGGCCTAGTACTACCAGATTTCAAATTGTATTATAAAGCAGCAATTATCAAAACCACGTGGTATTGGCTGAGAAACAGAAGGGTAGACAAGTAGAATATGCTAGGTACTCAAGACACAGTAGGCAATGATTATAGCAATATACTATTTGATAAATCCAAGGACCCCGGCTTCTGGGATAAGAATTCAATGTTCAACAAAAATTGCTGGAAAAACTAGATAACAGCATGGCAGAAACTAGGCATAGACTAATGCCTGACACTACACACAAGAATAAAGTCCAAATGGGCACACAATCTAGGTATAAAGATTGATACTGTGGACAAATTGGTGGAGCAAGGAATAGTGTATCAGATTTATGGAGAAGGAAAGAATTTTTGATGAAAGAAGAGATAGAAAGCATTATGAAGTGCAAGATGGAAATTTTGATTACATTAAACTGCAAAGTTTTTGCACAACCAATCCCAATGCAACCAAGAGTAGGAGGGAAGCAGAAAAATGGGAAAGAATTCTTGCAGCTAATGTCTGTGACAAAGGCCTCATTTCTAAAATATATAGAGAACTGAGTCAAATGTACAAGAATATATCATTTCCCAACTGATAAATAGTCAAAGGATATGAACAGGCACTTTTCAGAGGAAGAAATCAAAGCCATCTATACTTATAAAAAAATGCTCTAAATTGATTAGAGAGAAGTAAATCAAAACAACTCTGAGATATCACATCACAGCTATCAGATTGGCTAATATGACAAAACAGGATGATGATTAATGTTGGAGAAGATGTGGGAGAGTTGGAACACCAATCTATTATTGGTGGAGGTGTGAGCTGATCCAACAATTCTGGAGAGCAATTTGGAACTATGCCCAAAGGGCTACAAAAATGTGCATACCCTTTGACCCAGCAATATCTCTTCTGCGACTGTATCCCCAAGAGATCATAAAAATTGGAAAGGGTTCCTCAGGGACAAAAAATATTTATAGCAGCATTCTTTGTGGTGGCCAAAAACTGGAAACCAAGGGGATGCCTATCAATGGGGGAATGGTTGAATAAATTGTGGTATATGAATGTAATGGAATACTATTACTGTGCTATAAGAAATGATGAACAGGAAGACTTCAGAGAGGCCTGGAAAGCCTTATATAAACTGATGCTGAGGGAAAGGAGCAGAACGAGGGGAACTCTATATACAACTACAACCACAGTGCATGAGAATTTTTTCTGGTAGACGTAGAACTTCATTGCAATGCAAGGACTTAAAAAATTCCTAATGGTCTCTTAATGCAAAATGCTTTCCACATCCTGAGAAAGAACTATGGAATTCAATCACAGAATGTAGCAGATCATTTTCTTTTGTATTATGTTTTGGTTTATGATTTCTCCCATTCATTTTAATACTATGCAACATGACTAAGGTGAGAATGTATTTAATAGAAATGTATATGTAGAACCTATGTAAAATTGTATGCCATCTCAGGGAGGGAGGAGGAAGAATCTAAGAAATATGGAATTGATTGTAGAACACTGAAAACAAATAAAGTAATTTAAAAAAAGAATTATTACCATAAACATCAAATTCAAATCCATGGATCTAATGAGATTACTAAGTGAAGTAGTACAGAGAAGTGGCATCAAACTCAAATAGAACCAAGTTAACTAAGACTGTGCATAAAGATCCCTGAGGGATGCATATTGATTTATTTTAAAATGTAAATCTATGTTTACTTTCATTTTTATTTATTTTGTTAAACATTTTCAATTAGATTTTAATCTGGTTCAGGCCATAGTTGAGGGTATTCTGGGTTACATGTGCCCCTCAAGTTCTTTGTCTGACTATTCAGGTATTAAGAAGAGAAGAGAGCCTAGTATTGGAAGAGTCTCAGTGTATCATTTATAAAATGGCAAAAATACTTCTCCATTACCACAGAGGGGTTTTAAGGATAATGTGAAACAAAAAGGGGAAAAACTGCTATTTGAAAGAATCATTTCACCATACTGAACTTGAAGCTGCCTTAAAGTAGCCAGGACAGGTAGGTGGCACAGTAGATAGAGTGCCAAGCCTGAAGGCAGGAGTACTCATCTTCCTGAGTTCAAATCTACCCTCAGACACTTATTAGCTGTGTAACCCTGGGATAACCCTGTTTATCTCAGTTACTCATCTATAAAATAAATTAGAGAAGGAAATGACAGTACATTCTAGTATGTTTTCAAAGAAAACCCCAAATTGGGTCAGAAAGAGTGAGTTACCACTGAAATGACAGAAAGACAACAACAAAAGTTCATTGACAGTCATAAACATATAATCTAATCAGTCATGTGTCCTCTGTTATTGTCTTGGGTCACAGTTGAACATCACAATGTTGATTTTATTGTGGACAATGTTTTCCTTCTACTCATTTCATTTTGCATCAGTTTACACAAGTCTTTCCAGATTTTTCTGAAATTCACCTGCTTATCATTGCTTAATGCATAACAGTATTCTATTACATTCATATGGCATACCTTGTTCAGTCATTCCCCAACTGAGAGGCATTCCATCAACTTCTAATTATTTTCAACCACAAAAAGGGCTGCTTAAATATTTTGCCCATATATGTCCTTTCTCCTTTTTTATAATCTCTGTGGGATACACACCCCTAATACTGGTACTGTTGGACTGAAGGGAAAGGAAAGTTTGGTTGCCCTTTGGGCATAGTTCCAAATTTCCTCACAGAATGGTCAGATCAGTTCACAACTCTACCAACAGTGCATGAGTGTTGCAATTTCCCACAATATCTCCAACATATATCATTTATATATCATTTCCCTCTTCTATCATATAGTCAATCAAATAGGTGGTATCTTAGAGTTATTTTAATTTGCATTTCACTAATCAATAGTGATTTAGAGCATCTCTCCATATGAATATAAACAGCTTTGATTTCTTTATCTGAAAACTGTCGGTTCATATTCTTTGACCATTTTATCATTTGGAGAATGGGTTGTATTCTTATGAACTTAACTCAGTTTTTTATTTACTTGAGGAACAAGGATGTATCAGAGACACTTGCCAAAAAGAACTTTCACAGCTTTCTGCTTTTCATGTTTGCAATGGTTTGTTTGTGCAAAAGCTTTTAAATTTAATATAATCAAAACTATCTATTTATATTTCATAATGTACTCTATCTTTGGTCACAAATCCTTCTCTTTGCCATTGATATTCCTTCCTCTCCTAATTTTTTTATGGTATCACCCTTCTTTATGGCAAAATCACATACCCATTGTAATCTTTTCTTGGTTTACTGTTTTAAGATATTGATTTATGTCTACTTTTTACCAGACTGTTTTCCAATTTTCCCAGCAGTTTTTGACAAATAGTGAATTTTTATCCTAGAAGCTGGGGTCCTTGGGTTTATTAAATAGTAGAGTACTATAGTAATTGACTACTATGTCTTGTGTACCTCATCTATTTCAATGATCCACCTCTCTATTTCTTAGACAATAGAAAATAGTTTTGGTGATTACTGCTTTATAATATTTTGAGATCTGGTATTGTTAGGCCACTTTGCTTTGCATTTTTTTTCATTAATTCCATTAATATTATTGACCTTTTTTACTTCCAGATGAGATGTGACTTTGTATTCATACAGGTCCTGGGTTTGTCTTGGCAGGTGGACGCCCATGAATTTTAAATTGTCTACAATTATTTTAAATGGATTTGTAAATGCTGATGACTTATGTGAGTTTATTTTGTATCCTGCCACTTTATTAAAGTTGTTGCTTATTTCACTACTCTTTAGTAGATTCTTTAGCCTTCTCTAAGTATACCATGATATCATCTCCCCATTACCTGTATATCTAGTTTCCCAGTTGCATGCAAAAACAATTTTTAACATTTGTTTTTAAATTGTTTTTAAAATTTTTGAGTTCCAAATTCGCTTCCTTCTTCCCTCCTCACCCACCCTCATTAAGATGGCAAGCAATTCAATATAGATTATACATGTGTAGTTATGCAAAACATTTCCATAATAATCATGTTGTGAAAGACTGTCTATATCTCCCTCCATCCTCTCCTGCCCCCAATAATTCTATTTTCATCTTTGACCCTACCCTGTTTCAAGTGTTTCCTTCTGATTATCCCCTTCTCCAATCTGTCCTCCCTTCTAGCATTTATCTCCTTCCCCCTTACTTTCCTGTAAGTTAGATACCCAATTGAGTGTGTGTTATTCCCTCTTTAAACCAATCTGATGAAAATAAGGTTCATTCATTTCCTCTCACCTCCCCAGTCTTCCATTGTGAAACCTTTTTCTTGCCTCTTTTACATGAGATAATTTACCCCATTCTATCTCTCCCTTTCTCCTTCTCCCAATATATTCCTCTCTCACTCTTTAATTTTATTTTTTAGATATTGTACCTTCACATTCAACTTACCTTTGGCCATCTATCTATCTATCTATCTATCTATCTATCTATCTATCTATCTATCTATCTATCTATCTATCTATCTATCTATCTAAATTCCCTCCAACTATCCTAATACTAAGCAAGATCTCATGAGTTACAAATATCATTTTTCAATGTAGGAATGCAAACAGTTTAACTTTAATAAGTCCCTTTCGATTTCTCTTTTGGGTTTACCTGTTCATACTTCTCTTGATTCCTGTGTTTGAAAGTCAACTTTTCTATTCAGCTCTGGTCTTTTCATCAAAAATGCTTAAAAGTTCTCTATTTCATTGAAATTCCACTTTTTCCCCTGGAGTATGATACTCAGTTTTGCTGAGTAGGTGATTCTTGGTTTTAAGGTAAACAGGAAAGAGAAATCCTAAGAGACCTACTGAAGTTGAACTGTTTATATTCTTACCTGGAAAGAGCATATTTGTAACTCTTTAGACTTTTCTTAGTAGAATATGTAGGGATGATATCTAAAAAATAAAAATTAAGGAATGAGAGAAGAATATATTGAGAGGAAAAAGGAGAAATGGAATGGGACAAATTATTTCACCTAAAAGAGGAAAGAAAAAGCTTTTTCAATGGAGGGGAAGAGGGGAGGTGAGAGGGAGTGAACCTTACTCTCACTGCATTTAGCTTAAGGAGGTAATAACATGCACATTCATTTGGGTAGGAAAAATCCATCTTACATTACAGGAAAGTAGGGGGCAAGATGATAAGCAAAGGTTGTAGAAGATGATAGAAGAGAGGGCAAATGGGAAGACAGGGTAATTAGAAGTAAACACTACTGAGGAGAGATAGGGTCAAAGGAGAGAATAGAATAAATAGGGGCCAGGACAGGATGGAGGGAAATATGGTTAGTCTTTCACAATATGACTATTAAGGAAGTGTTTAACATTACTATTAACATATAACCTACATTGAACTGCTTGTCTTCTCAGAGGGGATTGATGGGGAGGGAGGAAGGGAGAGAAGTTGGAATTCAGAGTTTTAAAAAAGAGTGTTAATAATTGTTTTTACATGCAACTTAGAAATAAGATATATAGGCAATGGAGTATAGAAATCGATCTTACCCTACAAGAAAACAGAAGGCTGGGGATAAGAGAAGGGAGAGGTGTGAGAGAAGGGAGGGCACATGGGGGGAAGTGGTAATCAGAAAGCATGCTGTCTTGGGGTGAGTGGAGAGGAGACATGGGGAGAAAATTTTGATCTCAAAATATTGTGGAAATGAAAGTTGAAAACTAAAAAGAAATACACGATGTGGTGTATCATCAAAATTCTTTTTCTTTTTTTTAAATTTATTTCTTTTTAGCTTTCAACTTTCATTTCCACAATATTTTGAGATGTATATATGTATGTAGATATTTTGTATGTATGTATGTATATATATTTAGTGTTGATATTGCTCCATTCTCTATGGTACCTTTTAGAAAGCTGTAGTTTCCTTCTCTTTCTCTCTTAATTAGATTTATTTTTCTTTTGCATTGTCTGAGATCATGACTGCTACCTCTCTCTTTTCACTTTAGCTGAAGCATAATAGATTCTGCTCCAGTCCCTTATTTTTACAATGTGTGTCTCTCTGCTTCAAGTGTATTTTTGGTAAAGAACATATTAGGATTCTGGTTTGTTATTCAGTTTGAAATCTGCTTCCATTTATGGGAGAGTTTATCCCATTCACATTCACAGTTATGATTACTGTATATTTTCCTCCATCTTGTTTTTCCATCCTGTTTTTCCTTTCTGTCTTTTCATCCTTTCCCTTCCCACTAACGTTTTGCTTCTGTACACCATCTCCCCCAATGGCACATGACCTTCCTTCTGTCAATCCACTGCTGCCTTAGTTAAGTCTTTTCTCCTATATCACTGTAGGGTAGGATAGATTTCTCTACCTGATTATGTATGTTATTCCTGCTCTGAGCCAATTTTGATGAAAATTAATAATTCAGGGTTAATCCTATCTTTTTTGTCTACTGTAATAGGTCGCACTTCTTCATGTGAGTTAATTTACCTCATTCTGCTTCTCCCTTCCTTCTGCTCCCAGTGTAATCCTCTTTCTCAACTCAAATTCACTTTATATCTGCTCCCTCTATCTTTGCATATGCCTTCTTACTGTATCAGTAGTGATACAGGTCTTAAGAAATACAAGTGCCATCTTCCCATGTAGGGTTATAACCAGTTTGACCTTATTGGATCCCCTATGCTTCTCTTTCCAACATTTTCAGGCTTCTCAAGTCTTGATACTAAAAATGAATTTATGTTGTTGTTGCTCAGCTCTGGTGTTTTCATTTTGAAAGCCTTCTACTTTATTGGATGACCATTTCTTTCCTTTCAAGTATTATGCTCAATTTTTACAGGTAGGGGATTTTTGGTTCTAGTCCTAGCTCCTTTGACTTCTGGAATATCATGTTTCATGACTTCTGATCCTTTAATGTTGCTACTGCTAAGTCCTGTGTAATCCTGATTGTGGCTCCTAAATATATGATTTGTTTCTTTTTGGATGCTTATAATATTTTTTTAATGACCTGGTAGTCTGAGTCCAGGATATCAGAGCAGTTTCCTTTAATAATTTCTTGGAGCAAAATGTCCAGATTTTCCTTTTGATTATGGCTTTCAGGCACCCCAATGATTCTTACATTCCCTCTCCTGTATTTATTTTCCAAGGTCAGCTGTTTTTCCAATGAGGTATTTTACATTGTCTTCTAGCTTTTCATTCTTTTGATTTTGTTTGCTTGATTCTTGATGTCTCCTAGAATCCACTTGCTTCCATCTGCCCAATTCTAATTTTTAAGGAATTATCTTCTTGAGTGAGCTTTTGTACTACCTTTTCCATTTGCTAGCTTGCCAGTATACTTCCAGTACTGGACTGTGCTCCTCTTTCGGAATTCTTGATACTGTTGAAACATGAAGGCTATACATCAATTACCTCTCATTCCTACTTTATGACTAGCCTACTTCCTTTTGCTGTCGTATATCATTCTAATGACATCCTTCAGGTCAATTCTTCCATGAAACTTCCTGTTGGTCATGTGTTGTAGACTATGTTCACCATGTATCTGTCTTTTGCCCTGTAAGTAATCTGCAACTTCAAATCTTTGGAAACTATGGTAGTTCATGACTTGTATTCATATTACCTCATAGTAAATACTCTGATGTTAAAGGATAGGATTATGTTTAGGGGATATACTGGGGGTTATTAAACATATAGTTTCCCAAAGGCAAACTCATTCTATACCTCCTATTTAATTTGAGGCACAAGTTACTGTCTATCCATATTTTCTATCCAAAATACATCTACTGATATCCACTGGTCTGTTATTTGAAATACTGTAATTCGGTTAATCAATAAATTCTTATTGAGCTCTTACTATACATCCTGTGGAAAGTGCTGGAGGAAAAGTGAATTCAAATGTGGGAGATGATATTAACATATACAGAAATATACACATTGAATACAAGGTATTTGGAGTGCGCTGCTAGAGGTACAAGAGGGATTAGGAAAGGTTTCCTCTAGAAGTTAGAGCTTGAACTGAATCTTGAGGGAAACCAGGAATTCTGAAAGGTCGAGTTGAGGAAGCACATTCCACAAAAGATCCAACTTGTGTACGAAAGCATGGAGACAGGTGATGCAGTGTTGTACAGGAGAAACAGCAAGTAGCAGATCAGAGCTCTTGGTCAGAGCACAGACTGACTGAAGAAGACTCGACTGAGACTGTGATGATCTGTAAATGCCAAAGCAAGGAACTGGTAAAGAAGCTTTAAATAAAAAGAAAAGATTTGGCCAGATGTGCACTTTGACAGGTGAGCAGAGGATGAAGGAATGAGAAAAGGGTGAAGGCAGAAGGACAGACTAGAAGACTACTATGGAAGCTTGGTCTTCCCAAGCTCCTACCAGTAGATTCCAGTCTTCCCTGACACAGTTAAATGATACTTGATCGGCAATGTCACAGGCCATTCGCTCTATAAGTGGTCCACATACTCACAAGGTTAAGACAAATTTTATGAATGAAAGTCCATCCAGCTGTTCTTAGCCTTCCAACAGAAATATTGATGCAACAAAAATATAGTAGGGTCAGATGACTTCTCTTGAATATCCTGTGTACAGAATTTAAGGACTTGAAAACATATTCCCAAAGATGTTATGGAAACAAAATAATTTACCTCCACTTAAACTGTAAGTTTTAAAGCTAGAAAGTATCTTAAGAATTTAATTTCAATTCTTAGTTTTATAACTGAGGACAATAAGGCTCATAGTGAATAAGCATAAATTAGTCAAAATTAACGGAGTAAATGGGAACTGAACCCAAACCTTATGATTGACAATTTCTTTAAGCCATGTGACATAGGCTGGCTACCTCCATTACAAGTAGGTCCCAGTTAGTATGAAAAATGAATCCCTTAAAAGTGATGACATGAATTTAATTTATACTATTCAAAGTTATAATTATATGAAATATGGTAATTGGTTTCAGTCCAAAGGAAATATGCAGCGCAAATTCAACTAATATGATCACTTCAGGGGGCTGCATTATTGCATTAATTGAGACGTAGCCTATACTACATATAAGAACTTTAAATGCCATGAGCAAGGTGCTTCTAAAAAAAAAAAATGAATAGTGGAACCTGGACACTGATCTCAGCAAGCAGAATGATACTCCAGGATATCTCTACGGTTCCCTGGAAAATGTCATCTGGTGTCTCAAAGTTTTGGTAGCCCAGGAACATTTTTAACTAGCCTGGGATAGAAGAAGTGAGTTTTCTCTTTTCTTTTTCCTCCCTTTTACATGAGAAAGGGACAAACATTTATAGAGTTCTTGGTTTCGTTTTAAACACTTCCTTGCTGTTTTAATACACTTTAAATATTTTACATATATATATAATAAGTACATATATATGTAATATTGTGTGTATCTATACATATATATGTACATATATAATGATCTTAATGATATATATGTGTGTATATATATACATGATCTTAATGATATATGTGTGTGTGTGCATGTGTGTTTGTGTGTGTGTGTAATGATCTTTTTTTAGGTATATGAATTTAATTGCCACAGAGCCTTTTAGAATCGAGCCATTTAGAAAATTTATTAATAATCTCTAAAATTTATTAACACTTTTACATTAAATAAATATTAAATATTTATTAAATGTTTAATAATCTCTATAATTTTTTCAAATAAAAATCTAACTTTGTAAAGAAAAGGAATCACATGAATTTGGTACAATTTGCCTCTGAACTAAAACCATAAGCTAAGCAAGCATGTCAATCCCATCTCTAGGTGGGAAAAAAAGGAGTTGCTAAGATGGGAAGTAAAGGTATAACCTGAGGGAAGGTAATACCCGAAGTCAAGCCCCATGAGTAGACCCAGGCAGAGTCTAGAAGAAATCAACTCCTCTCTTTTCCATTAGGAGTAAAGGAAAATACTCTTCAACCAAACTCTGTCATGCACAATATTACCTTCTGAGAACAGAGGTACTGCCCTAGCAATTTCCCTTAATCCATTTCCTCAAAGTAAAATCCAATCCTTACTTCAGCATGACATACAAGTGCCACACTCTCCAAGAAATCTTCTCTGACCTCTACCACATCAAAAATTTTCATTTCTTGGCATTCTAATAGCATTCTTTTTATATCTTTTTATATCTTTCTTATGCACTTTGCTTATTCTATTTTGTATGAGTACATGTGTATCCCATTTGAATGTAAACTCTTTGAGGGTAGAAGTTGTATTTTCCTTTTGTGTTTGGGTCCCAAGGTCTCAGCAGGAGGCCTGTATCATAGTAAAGCACACTATAAATACTTTTTCATTCGTACTTTCCTTCATTATAATTTCTATGTCTATATATTGATCCCTTTATGAGGTATAAATACTTCTCACATTGAGTCACGAAGGGAATTTATAAAATATTGAGTGAATAAATAATTTATCCATGTCTCAGAGGATTTTAAATAGTCAAATCAAAAAAATGAATATGTAGAGTTGGAAACTTTACAGCCAAGACGCAGACTCTTAAAGATACCTGCTATGAATAGAGTAGGGAGTTGTAAGAAGGAATTTCTGTCTCCAGTACTCACAACCATCAGACAGATGTACACATATACACACACATTATATATGTATATATAAAAGTATGTATATATTCATATATGTGTGCATATATGCATATACATGTATGTGTATAAACTATAGGCTCAGTAGGAAAAACTAAGTTGAGGCAGATGCACCTTCCATAGACACTGATGACATGGATATAGAAAGACAATTACCTACAGGAGGGAAGAGCTTCAAAGAGCATAGCTCCTGAAGAAAATAAGAAATCAGACTACAGAGAGTAATACACTTAACTAGCAAAGATACTGCAACTAAGGAGAATATCTTCACTAAAAAGAAGAAAACTTGCAGGTATTATTTTATCAGGAGTTCCTAGGAGTTTTTGGTACATATGTATCCTACATGGGTACCTCACTACCATTGTACTCTACGTTTGAGCCCACTCTTATTAGGAATCTTATGCATTTGTACAACAAAACACAAGTTTATAGAAGGAATCTTTTGTTGTTACTATTCTTGCTATGCAATTTAAGTAAATCTATTTGCTAAAAGCTAATTTTATCTACTAGGTTTTGCTGAAGAGATGTATACCATTAGCTCATGAGCCAAGCTTAGGAATACAGAGTTTTAGGTTAGTCCTAAAATGAAAGACAACTGTCCCCTCAGATAGTAAACCTATAAACCTGAGTGTGGGAGTTGGGGAGTAGTTCAGAGGAGGAGCAACACTATAATCAGCTTACTATAATCAGTTAATACAGACATGATTTAACAACAAGAACAAAAATATGGTCACAGTGAAGAAGTCATATAATACAAGTTTGATCATAAATTTATTTGAAGCCCCAAGGTTATATCCATCTGACAGCAACAACTAAAATATATTGGATAAGACAGGTATAAACACGTCTAGATTCTTAAAAAAATCAAGCTACAGACAATGGGACAAAGTCCAGCAAACACAATGAATGGTCTTGAACCAAATTATATAAAATTCTCTCTTCCTGCTTCTAACACTCACATAAAACAAAGGAATCTGAAATAAGAAACTCTGGCAATTATAACTGTCAGGACAATAAAAAGGAGATTGTATTGTCCAATAAGTACATGATTTCATCTTTAAAATGTTTACTTACCACCTCTCAAATGACACCATTTCCAAGAGTTGCAGAGAGGATGAAAAGAAGTATCAGAAAGTTTGATGTGCAACTGGGTCATTTCCTAAAGAAATCCTAAGCTTTACAAAGACAACTTATTTCCCTGCCCTGACAGTTGAAGTATCAGTAAATAGAATTTTGTAATAGGGAATTCTCTTGTGCAGAATACTTGATTTGTACTGCTTCGTTGCTCCTCTTCCTTATTAACCCAGTTCCAGGTCAAAGATCCAAGGACCAGTTGTGAATGAGCAGAGCCCTAGATGAGTATTAACCATAGAACTTATTCTGAAAACATATCAGTGTGGCTCTCATCCCAGGATCAAAGCAAAAGGAACTCAGGGCTAGTATTTGGCTCAGCATATAAGCCTGTAGTAGAATAAGCAGGGTAAGAGCATTCAAGTCTAAAAGCAAAGCAGCAGGTCAGTTGCTTTGGAACTGCAGAGTGTCCTAGCATGCTAACAATGTCTCAGTCCAAAAGCAGTTTAATGAAACTTAAACACATAAAAACCAACAAAGTCCAAACTGGGTCAAGAATTTAGAAATTTCATATCAACAGGGCAGTGAACAGACTTTCCTTGAATTTCTCACCTGAACTGTGAGAGCAGCAGAGGAATGTAAAAGAAAAGAAACTCAGGCCAGACGTCCCACTCTGAGTTGAGAAGAGTCCAACAATAATATAAAATACTAAGTGAAGAAGGAGGCTGGAAGAAGCAAACAAAAAAACAAAAATAAACCAACCATAAAGGATTGTCATGATGACAGGGAAGCTCAAAGACACAAACGCAGAAGAAAGAAAAACACTGAAAATACCTACAAGCAAATTCTCAAAAGAAAATGTAGACTGAACACAAATCTAACAAGAATTCTTAGGAAAGTTAGAGATTCAAAAAGAACAAAAAATATTTTAAAACTTAAATAAGAATATGGTAGCTGAAAAAAGTTGACTAGTGATAAACAAAATAACAAAAATGAGAGTGATAGAATGGGGACTGGGGGGAAAAGAAATGAGAGCCACACAAGAGGAATGTAAAAAGAGAATAAACAACTTGCTTAAAGAGGCACAAAAGTTTATTGAAGAAAATGATGTCTCAAATATTAGAAGCGGCCAAATGGAAGCTAATGATTCTACAAGACATCAAGAAATAATAAAGCAAAATTAAAAGTCTGAAAAAATAGACAATGTGAAGTAGCTAACTGGAAAAAAATAACTGAGCTGGAACACAGATCAAGGAGAGATAATTTGAGAATTTTTGGATTACTTGAAAGTTATGACTTAAAAAACAAACCTAGATAGCATATTTGAAGAAAGTATGAAGGATAACTGTTCCAATACCGTACATTCATAGGGTAAAACAGAAATGGCAAGAATCTACTAGTCATCTCCTGAAAAATATGTGAAAATGAAAACTCCCAGGAATATTATATCCAAATTTCAGAGTTCCCAAATTAAAGGAAAAATACTTCAAGTAGCCTAGAAGAAAAAAAATTCAAGTTATCTTCAGTGAGGATGATATAAGGTTTAGCATCTTCCACATAAAAGAAAAGGAGGGCTTGTAATATGATATTCTTGAAGGTAAATGAACAAAGATTACAACCAAGAATAATCTAACAAAAAAAAAAAACAAACCAAGGATAATCCTTCAGGGGGAAGAAAGAATATTTAATGAAAGAGAGAACTTTTAAGCATACCTGATTGAAGAAAAAACAAAACAACCCACAGACATGAATAGAAAATCTGACTTTCAAGTACAAGTCTCAAGACTTCTGGGTAAGCAGGAAATCATCTGAACTCTAACGTATTCATCTCCAAACAACTATCAAATAATAACTCAAAACAAACTGTGGAACAGAAGAGCCATCAAAAACAACAAATGTAACAGTCTATCAGCATAAGAAACTAGGAAGATTGGCAGGAAATGACCATTTCACTCAGGTAAAAGAGGAATGTAATACAAGACAGGAATTATTCCAGCAAGCCAGCAGCACATCCTGACTGTGCAAGCCAATGAGTGACCATGAGCCCTACATTCACAGTACAGCAGCAGATAAATGGGAAGACACTAGTCCTGGGAACCCTCATGTGCTTCAGTGTAGTGCTGAGGGAAAAGTAGATGCTTGCACCTGGAATTCCACACCTCAATGTGCATCACTGCAGTGTCAGGTGAATGGACAGATGCTAGCATCAAGACCTCCACATGACTCAGCACAGAACCAGTTAAGTTGCCAGACACCTGAAGCACCAGGCAGCAAAAATTACCTCATGCTACAAAGCTATGCCAACATGTGCACAGCAACTGGAAAACAGCAAGACCTGGCCCTTGGCCCTCGAGCAACACAGGTTTCCCCTACCTATATACCTCAGCATAGGACCATATGAATGTGCAAAAGCCAGAACCATCCCCATCACAATACCAGGTCAAATCTCCGTGGCCTCCAGTCAAGGGCTGAAGTGCTCTGCAGAAGAAGCTTGGGACGATGCTCCTTCTTCCCTAGGAGAAGAACTCAAAATTAAAAGCAAAGAAAAAGGATAGGAAAGATGAGCAAAAAATGACTGAAAAACACTAGTAATAGAAAATTATTATGGTGAGAGGGGAGACCAAGACACAAACTCAGAAGATGACAACAATATAAAAACACCAATGCACAAAACCCCCAAAAAACATGGAAATTGGACTCAAGCCCCAAAAGAACTAATGGAAGAGCACAAAAAAGAGTTTAAAAATCAAATATGAGTAGAAGAAAAAATTAGAAAAAGAAATGAGTGGAATGAGAAAGTCAATAGTTTGCAAAAGGAAGGACAAAAATTGACTATAGAAAGCATATCCTTAAAAAGTAGAATAGACCAAATGGAAAAGCAAACACAAAAACTCACTGAAAAGATCTCCTAAAAAGGTAACATGGGTCAAATGAAAATGGAGATACAAAAAAAAATAGAAGAAAACAATTTCTTAAAAATTACAACTGGGAAAGTGGAAGCTAATGACTCTATGAGATATCAAGAATAAGTCAAACAGGAATAAAAGAATGAAAAAAATGAAAACATAAACTGTCTCATTGGCAAACTAAGTGACCTAGAAAATAGATGCAAGCGATGCAATTTAAAAATTATTAGTCTACCTGAAAACCATAATGAAAAAAATGAGTCTGGAAAGCATCTTTCAGGAAATCATCAAAGAAAACTGCCCTGAGGTCCTAGAACTAGAACGTAAAAAAGTCAATGAAAGACTACACCTATCACCTCCTAAAAGAGATCCCAAACTGAAAAATTCAAGAAATATCAAAGCCAAATTAGAAAACTACCAGGTCAAAGAGGAAATACTGAAAGGACCCAAAAAGAAAAAATAAATGAACATCATGGAACCGCAGTCAGGATTATGCAGGATCTTGCAGCTTCTACATTAAAAGACGAGGGCATGGAATACAATATTCCATAGCACACTGGATTACAACCAAGCAACAACTACCCAGTAAAAATGAGCATAATCTTTCAGAGGAAAAGATGGACATTCAACAAAATACAGGATTTCCAAACCTTCCTGATGAAAATCCTGGGGATGAACAGAAAATTTGATCTTCAAATATAAGACTCAAGAGAGTCATAAAAAGGTAAACAGGAAAGAAAAAAGCAACAAGATGTTATTGAAAAGGGCAAACTGTTTAGATCCCTACAAGGAAAGATGACACTTGTAACTCTTCAGAATTGTGTTGCTATTATGCCATTTAAAATGGATATACATAAACAGAGGGCATGGGTATAAGCTGATTGTGATGTGATGATAAAAAAATCTAATTAAGTGGAGAAAAGAGATTGTACTAGGAGAAGAGGAAAGGAGGAGGTAGACAAGGCTAAATTACATCACATGGAAAGGCACAAAAACCTGTTACAGCATAGGGAAACAGATGAGAGAGATGAGCATTGTTTGAAATTTACTCTCATCAAAGAGGGAATAAAATAATAAGTATAGAATTTTAACTTAACCTATAGGAAGTAGCAGGGGAAAGAAAAAAAAAGAGGGAGTAGATAGGAGGGAGGGCAGACTGAGGAAGGTGGTGGTCAAAAGCAAAACTATATTGAGGAGGGAAAGGGAGAAAGAGAGAAAAGCACAGACAAGGGGAAAGTAAGATGGAAAGACAAAGACAGTGATCAAAACTGTGAATGTGAATGGGCTGAACTCTCCCATAAACTGGAAGCTGATAGAAAAATAGATGAAAAACAATTATCCTACACTATGCTGTGTACAAGAAACACATTTGAAGCAGAAGGATTCACATAGAGCAAAGGTACAAGGCTAGAGCGGAATATCTTATGTTTCAGTTAAAGCAAAAAACAAAACAAAACAAAAAAAACAAATGCAAGGGAATCATTCCTGATCTCAGACAAACCAAAAGCTACAAGAGATCTAACTAAAAGAGATGAGGAAGGAAATTACATCCTGCTAAGAGGTACCATACAAAATGAAGTAATATTATATATGTACCAAGAGGTATAGCATCTAAATTCTTAGAGAAGTGAGTTAGAGAAACAAATAGACAGCAAAATTAAAATAGTGGAAGTCTTTAATTTCCACCCCCCCCCCCCCCCCTCAGAACTAGATACATCTAACTACCAAATAAAAAGGACTTAAGGAGATGAAAATAATTTTAGGAAAGATAGATAGGGTTTACCTCTGGAGAAAACTGAAGGAGAATAGAAAGGAATATACCTATAAGTGGAGTTTATGGCACCTGTACAAAAATTGAAAACATATTAAAGCATTTACAACCCAATAAAGACAGGAAGAAATATTTAAAGCATCATTTGCAGATCATGATGCAGTAAAAATTCCATGTAATAAAGGGCCAGGGAATGTTGGACTAAAAGTGAATTGGAAACTAAATAATTTAATCATAAAGAAGGAATGGGTTAAATAACAAGTCAAAGAAAAAATTAATTACTTCATCCAAGAGAATGACAGTAATGAAACAACAGATTAAAACTTAGCAAAAGAGGTTCTTGGGGGAGTTTTATATCTCTTAATGCTTACATGAATAATATAGAGAAAGAAGGGATCAATTAATTAGTTATGCAACTAAAAAAGCTATAAAAAGAACAAATTAAAAATTCCCAACTAAATGCCAAATTAGAAATTCTTAAAACAAAAAGAGCAATTGATAAAAATGAAATTAAGAAAACTACTGAATTAATAAATAAAACTAAGAGTTCATTTTATTAAAAAAATGAATAAAATAGACAAACCTTCGGTTAATTTGACTAAAAATAAGAAAGAAAATGAAATTACGAGCATCAAAAATGAAAAAGGTAAATTCAGCACCAATGAAGAGAAAATCAAAATAACAATTAGGAGCTATTTTGCACAACTACATGCCAAGAAATATGGCAATCGTAGTGAAATGGATGACTATTTACAAAAATATAAAGTGTGGAAATTAATGGAAGAAATAAAATACTTAAGTAACCACATTTCAGAAACAGAAATTGAACAAGCAATCAATGAACTTGGCCCCTCAAATCTTCAGGGCCAGATGGATTTACAAGTGAAGTCTATCAAACATTTAAAGAACAACTAATTCTAATACTATATAAATTATTTGCGAAAATAGGAGAAGAGGGGGGCAGAGTCAAGATGGCGGAGTAGAAAGACTCACGAATGATAGCTCCGAACCCATAGCCCATGGATTTAATGTAAGAAGAGCTCCCCACAAGTTCTGGATCACTGCAAGGTGTGCAGAAACACAGTGGAAGAGATTTCCGTTCCAGACAGCCCTGGAGAGCCGTCCCCAGGGTCCGTCGTGCCCCGGAAAGCGCGCCTCACCCCAGCGCTGCCCTGGCCGCGGCCCCAGAGGAGCAGGTCTGAGCAGGCTTCAGGGACGGAACCTCTGGTGGCCGGGAAGGTCCCTCCACCCACAGACGATACAGGTCAGTGAGAGAGACGGCTGGGCTGGCCGAGAGGGGAGCAGGGTGTCTCCGTGACATGGGCCCCTTCGGGAGGAAGCCGCGGAGGCAGAGGCAGGGGCAGGAAGCAGCGGTGGCAGTGGCGGCCTGGGACTCCCTGAGCAGCAGGCAGAACATCAGATCTCTGCATAAACCCCCTGAGGGAGCTGAGCCTGGGAGACGGCCCTGTCCCACCCGCTCCATTACGTAAGGTCTCTGCATAAAGGCCCTGAGGGAGCCGAGCCTGGGAGACGGCCGTGCCGCACCCGCTCCATTACTGAAGGTCTCTGCATAAAGCCCCTGAGGGAACTGAGCCTGAGAGGTGGCCCTACCCCCACTCCAGCACCAGAACTAAAGCTCACATTGATTAGCAGCCATCTTCCATGAAATTATCGAGGAAAACTGCCCTGACATTCTACAACCAGAGGGCAAAATAAGTATTGAAAGAATCCATCGATCACCACCTGAAAGAGATCCAAAAAGAGAAACTCCTAGGAACACTGTGGCCAAATTCCAGAACTCCCAGCTCAAGGAGAAAATCTTGCAAGCAGCTAGAAAGAAACAATTCCAGTATTGTGGAAATAAAATCAGGATAACTCAAGATCTAGCAGCTTCTACATTAAGGGATAGAAGGGCATGGAATAGGATCTTCCAGAAGTCAAAGGAACTAGGACTCAAACCAAGAATCACCTACCCAGCTAAACTGAGTATAATACTTCAGGGGAAAATAAGGTCTTTCAATGAAACAGAGGACTTTCAAGCATTCTTGATGAAAACACCAGAGCTGAAAAGAAAATGTGACTTTCAAACACAAGAATGAGAAGAAGCATGAAATAGTAAACAGCAAAGGGAAGTCATAAGGGACTTACCAAAGGTGAACTATTTACATTCCTACATGGAAAGACAATATTTGTAACTCTTAAAACTTTTCAGTATCTAGGTAGGTGGTGGGATCACATGCACACATGTACACGCATGCATGCACACACACATACACACATGCATGCACATACAGAGACAGAGAGCACAGAGTGAATTGAATAGGATGGGACCATATCTTCAACGAAATTAAGGTAAATGGTGAGAGAGAAAGGTAGGGGGAGGAAAGAGGGTGAAATGGAATGGGGTAAATTATATGTCATTTAAGAGGCAAGCAAGAGACCTTTTAGTGGAGGGAAAAAGAGGAGAGCTGAGAAAAAAAAACAAGAAGTTTACCCTCATCACATTTGACTAAAGGAAGGAATAAAATGCACACTCATTTTGGTATGAAAACCTATCTTACAGTACAGGAAAGTGGGGGAGAAGGAGCTAAGCAAGGGGGGGGATGATGGAAGGGAGGGCAATGGGAGGAGGAAGCAATTTGAAGTCAACATTTGGGGAGGGACAGGATCAAAAGACAGAATAGAAACAATGAGGGGCAGGATAGGATGGAAGGTAATTCAGTTAGTCTTACACAACACGACTATTATGGAAGTCATTTGAAAAACTACACAGATATGGCCTATATTGAATTTCCTGCCTTCCCAAAGGGAATGGGTGGGGAGGGAGCAATGAAGAGAAGTTGGAAGTCAAAGTTGTAGGAACAACTGTTTAGTATTGTTGTTGCTACTAGGAAATAAGATATACAGTTAATGAGGAATAGAAAGTCATCTGGCCCTACAGGACAAAAGAGAAGATGGGGACAAGAGAAGGGAGGGATGACAGAAGAGAGGGCAGATTGGAGATAGGGAAAATTAAATTGCTCGGTGTATTGGGGTGGGAGGAGAGGATAAAAGGGGAGAAAAAATTGGAACCCAAAATTTTGTGAAAAGGAATGTAAAAAGTTAAATAAATAAATGAATGAATGAATGATTGAATGAATGAATAAAAAAAGAAAATAGGAGAAGAGACAGATCTACCAAATTCTTTCCATGATACAAACTCAGTACTGATACCTAATCCAGGGAGATTCGAAACAGAGAAAGAAAACTACAGACCAATTTCTCTAATGATTAGAGACGCAAAATTTTAAAAAAGATATTAACAGACATTAATGCAATCTATCTTGAGGGTAATATACTACGACTAGGTAAGATTCATAACAGGGAATGCAGGGATTCAATATTAGGAAAACTATCAGCATAATTTACCATACCAACAACAAAACTGAAATCCTCTGAGATACACAACACTGGTTCCTATTAAAAACACTAGAGAACAAAGGGATAAATGGAGTCTTCCTTAAAATGAGAGGTAAAACCTATCTAAAACCATCAGTAAGCATTATATGTAATCAGGACAAGCTAGAAGCACTTCCACTAAGATCAGGGGTGGAAAAGGATGTCCATTAACACCACTGTTATTATATATTTTATATATTATAATATATATAATTGTTAATAATTACATAATCCCTATATATATAATTATAACAATCCATTATCATTATAAATCTATAAATATTTTTGTACATGTGCTTTTCCTGTTTTCATGATCTCTTTGGGATACAGACGTAAAGGTGGTATTGTTGGGTCAAAGGGTATGAACAAGTTTATAGCCCTTTAAGTACAGGTCAAAATTGCTCTCCAGAATGGTTGGATTAATTCACAACTCCACCTATAATGCATTTGTGTTCTAATCTTCTCATATTTTCTCCAACATTTATCATTTACCTGTTTTGCCATGTTATCCAATCTGATAGGTGTGATATTGTACCTCCGAGTCATTTTGATTTGAATTTCTCTAATCCATATTGATTTAGAGCATTTTGTCATATGACCATAGTTTTAATTTCTTCCTGTGAAAACGACTTGCTCATATACTTTGACCATTTATCATTTCGGGAATGACTTGCATTCTTATAAATTTGACATAATTCTCAATATATTCTAGAAATAGGGTCTTTACCAGAGATACTACCTGTAAAAATTGTTTCCCAGCTTTCTGCTTCCTTTTTATTTTAGTTAAATTTATTTAACTTTCTACATTCATTTTCACAAAATTTTGGGTTCCAAATTTTCTCCCCTTTTCTCCCCTACCCCCACCCCAATACACCAAGCATTCTAATTTTCCCTATCACCAATCTGCCCTCTCTTCTATAATCCTTCTCTTCCCTTGTCGCCATCTTCTCTTTTGTCCTGTAGCGCCACATGACTTTCTATTCCCCATTAACTGTATTTCTTATTTCCTAGTAGCAAGAACAATACTCAACAGTTATTCCTTAAGCTTTGAGTTCCAACTTCTCTCCATCCCACCCTCTCCACCCATTCCCTTTGGGAAGGCAGGCAATTCAATATATGTCACATCTCTGTAGTTTTGCGAATGACGTCCATAATAGTTGTGTTGTGTAAGATTAACTATAGGGGGAGGAGCCAAGGGCGGAGTAGAAAGACTCACATACACTAGCTCCAAACCCACAGCCCATATATTTCCTGCAAAAAGAACTCCCCATAAATTCTGGAGCACTGCAGGGCATGCAGAGACACAGTGGAAAAGATTTCCATTCCAGAGAGCCCTGGAGAGCCATCCCCAGGGGTCCGTCGCGCCCCGGAAAGCGGAGTCCACCCCTGTGCTGCCCTGGCCCCGCGGCCCCAGAGGAGCAGATAGGAGCAGGCTTCAGGGACAGAATCTCCAGCGGCCGGGAAGGTCCCTCCACCCACAGACATTACAGGTCAGTGAGAGAGACGTCTGGGCTGGCTGAGAGGGGAGCGGGGTGTCTCCGTGACTCGGGCCCCATTGAGAGGCAGTGGCAGAGGGAGCAGCAGGGGCAGCAGCAGAGGCAGCAGTGGCGGCCCAGGACTCGGGAATCTATTTCATTGAAAAACCATTTTTTCCCCTGAAGTATTATAGTTTTGCTGGGTGGGTGATTCTTGGTTTTAATCCTAGTTCCTTTGACTTCTGGAATATCATATTCCATGCCCTTTGATCCCTTAATGTAGAAGCTGCTAGATCTTGTGTTAACCTGATTGTATTTCCACAATACTGGAATCGTTTCTTTCTAGCTGCTTGCAGCATTTTCTCCTTGACTTAGGAACTCTGGAATTTGGCCACAATGTTCCTAGGAGTTTCTCTTTTTGCATCTCTTTCAGGCGGTGATCGGTGAATTCCTTGAATACTTATTTTGCCCTCTGGTTCTAAAATATCAGGGCAGTTTTCTTTGATAATTTTATGAAAGATGATGTCTAGGCTCTTTTTTTGATCATGACTTTCAGGTAGTCCCATAATTTTTAAGTTGTCTCTCCTGGATCTATTTTCCAGGTCAGTTGTTTTTCCCATGAGATATTTCACATTCTCTTCCATTTTTTTCATTCTTTTGGTTTTGTTTTGTGATTTCTTGTTTTCTCAGAAAGTCATTAGCCTCCATCTGTTCCATTCTAATTTTGAGAGAACTATTTTCTTCAGTGAGCTTTTGAACCTCCTTTTCCATTTGGCTTATTCTGCTTTTTAAAGCATTTTTCTCCTCATTGGCTTTTGAACCTCTTTTGCCAATTGAGTGAGCCTATTTTTCAAGGTGTTATTTTCTTCAGCATTTTTTGGGTCTCATTTAGCAAGGTGTTGACCTGCTTTTCATGCTTTTCTTGCATCTCTCTCATTTCTCTTCCCAGTTTCTCCTCCACCTCTCTCACTTGATTTTCAAAATCCTTTTTGAGCTCTTCCATGGCCTGAGCCCATTGGATATCTATTTCAGATGTTTGGGATACAGAGGCCTTGAATTCTATGTCTTTCCCTGATGGTAAGCATTGTTCTTCCTCATCAGAAAGGAAAGGAGGAAATACCTGTTCACCAAGAAAGTAACCTTCTATGGTCTTATTTTTTTTCCCTTTTCTGGGCATTTTCTCAGCCAGTTACTTGAATTCTGAGATTCCTCTCCACCCCTGCCTTGCCTCCAGATCTGCCCAGCTAGTGCTTAGAGTTTGAGATTCAAATGCTGCTTCCCAGCCTCAGGGCTTTCAGCAGGGGCAGAGTTGCTATGCAGTGTGACATTAAGTTCAGGTGCTCAGGTACGGGCAGGGCTGATATTCAGTGTGAGATTAAATTCAGTTGCTTGGGTGGGGGCAGGGCCGCCTGACAGGGCTCAGTTCCCTCAGGTTTATGTAGAGACTTTCAAGAATGGATCCAAGCTCCTGCCTGCTTTGGGAGCCCCTGTCCTCTGCTGCCTCTGCTGTTGCCTCCCAAGGGGGCCTGAGTTATGGAGACACTCCTCTCCCCTCTCAATCAGTCAAACAGGCTCTCTCACTGACCTTTAGTGTCTGTGGGTGAAGGGACCTGGGCAGCTGCTGGAGATTCCATCCCTGAAGCCTGCTTGGATCTGCTCCTCTCGGTGCCACGTGCCCAAGACAGGGCTGGGCTTTGCTCCAGGTCCAGGGCGTGATGGACCTTTGGTGTCGTTTTTTCAGATCTCTCTGGAACAGAAATCTCCTCCACTCCATTGTTCTGTGGCTTCCACTGCTTCCGAATTTGTTGTGAGCTCTTCTTTACAGGTATTTTATGGGCTGTGGGCTAGGAGCTAGCATATGTGAATCATTGTACTCCACCATCTTGGCTCCTCCCCCTGCTTCCCTTTTTTTTAAAAAAATTAATTTATTTTTAGATTTCAACAATCATTTCCACAAGATTTTGAGTTCTAAATTTTCTCCCCCTTTTCCTCCTACCACATATGGCATGCATTCTTGATTATCCCCTTCCCCCAATCTACCCTCCCTTCTATCACCTCAAAATCTTAACCCCTTTCCTATTTTTTGTAGGGTAAGACAGATTTCTATACCCCAATACTAGTATATCTGGCTTCCCAGTTGCATGTAAAAAGAATTTTTAACACTTTATTTTAAAACTTTGAGTTCCAAATTCTCTCCCTTCTTCCCTCCGCATCCAATACCCATTTTCACTGAGAAGGCAATCAGTTCAACACAGATTATACATGTGAAGTCATGTAAAACACTTCTATAACAGTTATGTTGTGAATGACTATATTCCCCTACATCCTATCTTGTGCTCCATCCCCCTGCTCTTACTCTATTTTCTGCTGTGATCCTATCCCTTTTCAAAAGTTTTTGCTTCTATCCTCTCCTGTGGTCTACCCTCTCTTCTATCATCATGCTCCTCCATCCCCGCCCCCCTTACTTTCTGGTGGGGTAAGATAACCAATTGATTGTGTATGTTATTCCCTCCTTTAGCCAAATCTGAAGAGAATAAGGTTCACTCAATCCCTCTCACTTACCCCATTCTTCCCCTCCATTATGTAAACTTTTCTTGCCTTTTTTATGCGAGATTGATTTATCCTCATTTTATCTCTCCGTTTCTTCTCCTAATATATTCCTCTTTCACCCCTTAATTTTATTTTTAGATATTTTATATGCAATGCACTTTGTACCCTCTATCCATGTCTGTCTGTCTGTCTACCTTTCTTTCTATCTATTCATCCATCCATCCATCCATCTCCTCCAACTACCCTAATACTAAGAAAGGTCTCATGAGGTACAAAAATCATCTTTTCATGTAGGAATGTAAACAGTTCACTTTACTAAGTCCTTTATAATTTCTCTTTCGTGGTTACCTTTTCATGTTTCTCTTGATTCTTGTATTTGAAAGTCCAATTTTCTATTCAGCTCTGGTCTTTTCATGTGTCAGTTTTTAATCTATATCAAGTACCCATTTTGACTTTATCTTGGTGTACTATGTAAGATGCTGGTCTATGTCTAATTTCTTCCATACTATTTTCCAGTTTTCCCAGTGGTTTTTGCTAAATGGTGAGTTCCTATCCCAGAAAGTGGAGTTTGAATTTATCAAATAGTAGATTACTATAGTGATTGACAGTTGTGTCTTGTATACCTAACCTGTTCCACTCATCCACTACTCTATTTCTTAGTATATTATTTCATTGTCAATGGTACCTTTTAGCAGGATGTAGTTTCATTTCTTATCTTTTTAAATTAGATATAATTTTGCTTTCTGTTTCTCTGAAATCAGAAAAGCCACTCCTGCTTTTTTCATTCAACTGAAGCATAACACATTCTGTCTCAGCCTTTTCCGTTTACTCTGTGTGTATCCCTCTCCTTCAAATATGTTTCTTGTAAACATCATATTGTACTATCAGCTTCTATATTATGGGAGAATTTATGGGAAAGTTCATTTGATTCACAATCACAGTTATACTTACTATTTGTGTCTTTCCATCCTATCCACTTCGGCCCCGCCCCCCTCCATCTTATGCTTTTCTCTCTCCTTTCTCCCTTTCCCTCCTCACTGGAGTTTTGCTTGCAACAATCACCTACCTCAGTCTGCCCTCCCTTCTATCAGCCCCCTCCCTTTTCTTACCTTTTCCCCCCTTTCTATCTAGCCCCTTCTTTTCTTTCCTCTTATCCCTCCTATTGTATCCTATAGGTAATTACATTTCTACACCTGATTATATTACTGCTTCTTTGAGCCATATCTGATGCGAGTAAGATTTAAATAATGCTCATCTCCCTCCCTTCTTTCCCTCTACTATGACAGGTTTTATGCCTTTTTATGTGACATAGTTTATCCCTGTCTGCCTCCTCCTTTCCTCTTCTCCTATTACAATCCCTTTTCAACATTTAATGAGATTTTTATTATCATATCAAGTCAACTTATACCACCCTCTGTTTACATTGGTTGGTTGGTTGGTTGTTATCTTTCTTTCTCCAAGAGGACCCAAATGACATCACCATGATAAAGTGAAATTTCAATGTATATAACTGTGGCTGATCAGACCAATAAGAGCTTGGAATGCTTTACCACACATTGGACACAGATGGTCCATGAGAACATTTGGGGTGATTACTCCAAATCTGTGCACTCCTAAGTTTGCTTTGTGTTGTTTTGATTCTGATTTGTTCATAGAGCTCAGCATCTTTTGTGATGTGGGCATGCCATGATGAGCAGTCCTGTGCCAGTGTCTCCCATGTTACACAATCAAATCCAAAGTTCTTGAGAGAGACCTTGAGAGTGTCCTTGTATCACTTCTTCTGACCACCATGTGACCACCTGCCCCATGCAAGTTCTCCATAAAAGTCTTTTTGGCAAGCATACATTTTGCACTCAAACAATGTGGTCAGCCCATTGGAGTTGCACTCTCTGAAGCAGAGTTTGAATGTCTGGCAGTTTAATTCTAGCAAGGATCTCAGGGTCTGGTACCTTATCCTTCCAGGTAATCTTCAGATCTTCCTAAGACAGTTCAAATGGAAGCAATTCATTTTTTTGCCATGGCACTTGTAGACTGTCCATGCTTTGCAGACCTACAACAATGAGGTCAGCACAATGGCTCTGTAGACTTTCACTTTGGCAATCAGTCTAATACCTCTTCCTTCCAAACTTTTCTTTAGAACCACTCTGGCAATGTGTGTGTCAACCTCACTGTCAATGTGTACATCCTTGGAAAGCATACTTCCAAGCTAAGTGAACTTATCCACAGCATTCAAAACTTCTCCATTTGTTGTAACCAATGGCTTCATGTATGGATGGCAATGGTGGTGGTGCACCTCTGTTTTCGTGGTGTTGACTGTCAGGCCAAAATTAGAACAGGCAGCAGAGAATTGATCCATATTCTGTTGCATCTCAGCTTCAGAGGCTGCACTGAGTGCACAACCATCTGCAAACAGAAAATCATGCACCAACACTCCTTCCATTTTTGTCTAGGCTTGTAGCTTTTTCAAAATTGAAGAACTTACCATCAGTACAGTAGCTGAACTTGATGCCATGTTTGTCCTCATTAAAAGCATTTGACAACATAGCTTAAAACGTTATGCTAGAAAACATGGGACAAAGCACACAGCCCTGTTTCACCCACAACTTGGGTTTATTTATATCCCTTTTAAATGGCATAATAACATTATTCTGAAGAGTTACAAGTGTCATCTTCCTTTGTAGCAATCTAAACAGTTTGTCCTTATTAATAACAAGTTGTTGCTCTTTTCTTTCCTTTTTACCTTTTAATGGCTCTCTTGCATCTTGTATTTGAAAATCACATTTTCTGTTAAGCTCTGATCTTTAATCCCAAAGGTTTGGAAGTCCCATATTTCGTTGAATATTCATCTTTTCTCTTGAAAGATTATGCTTACTGGGTAGCTGATTCTTGGCTGTAATCCAAACTCCTTTGTCTTATGAAAGATAATAATGCATGCCCTCTGATCTATTAATGTACAAGTTGCATGGTCCTGTATAATCCTGATTCTGGTTCCATGATGTTCAAATTGTTTCTTTTTGGCTGCTTGCAGTATTTTCTCTTTGACCTAGCAATTTTGGAATTTGGCTATAATATTCCTTAGTGTTTTCAACTTGGGATCTCTTTCAGGAGGTGAGGGGTGCATTCTTTATAGGACTTCAGGGCAGTTTTCCTTGATGATTTCCCGAAAGATATTGTCAAGGATCTTTTTTTCATTATGGTTTTCAAGCAGACCAGTAATTTTTAAAATGTCTCTCCTGGATCTATTTTCCAGGTCAGCTGTTTTATCAATGAGGAATTTTATGTTTTCTACTATTTTTCTTCCTTCTTTTGATTTTGACTGAGTGATTTTTGATGTCTCATAGAATCATTAGCTTCCACTTCCCCAATTCTAATTTTAACAAATTGTTTGCTTCTATTAGATTTTGCACCTCCTTTTCCATTCGGCCCATTTTACTTTTTAAGGAGTTCTCTTTGGTGAGTTTTTGTGCCTCCTTTTCCATGTGGTCAATTCTACTTTTTAATGATTTGTTTCCTATAGTCAAATTTTGTCCTTCCTTTTCTATTGGCTCTCTCTTGCATTCTTCTCATTTCTTTCCCTAATTTTTCTTCTACCTCTCTTATTTGCCTTCTAAAATCCTTCTTGAGTTCTTGACGTTTCAGATGTGGGAATATTAAAATGTTGTACTTTTCTGAATTTGTGCCTTAATCTTCTCCGTCTCCATAATAAGAATGCATGGTCATTGTCCATCTCTGCTTTTTGCTCATGGTATTTGCCTAATCCCTAGTCTTCAGAATTGAGTTCTACTGCTGAAGAACAGAGGGCACACCCAAGTTTCTTGTTCTAGGAGCCCAGGACATGGTCACTGGCTTTGTGCACTGCGGCCTTAGGCGTTGGCAGCTGGATGCTGTAGGGGTCCGGCAGATTACCTGGTGCTGAGCTAGGGTCAATAACATTGCAGCTCTAGGAGTGCAGAAAGGGAGTATGGCCCCTGGGGGATGCCTGATCACCCAGGCTTTGCACTCAAATATTTGGCTCCTGTTAGTGCGGGTCTTGAACTTGAATGTTTGGCTGTTGACAGATGTCTGCCAGGCTGGAGCTCTACCACCTGGAGTTGTGCTGAAACAGTGGGACATTTGGTTGCTGGAGAATGCTGGTGTATGTGATGGTTTTCCCATGGTAGTGTCTTCTGTTCCCCTGCCTGTGCTGAGGCACTCAGTGGTCTTAGTGTTGGCATTGATCTGCTCCACCACTCTGGGGCTCATGATCTCCTCCTGAATTTTTGAGGTATGGCTTGCTGCTGGCTTTCTGGCACACCTTCTGTCCTGTACTGCTCGCCCTCCCACAGAGCAAAATGAACCTTTCCTGTTAATACCCCAAACTTCCTGGGCTACAAGACTACTACACTCTGTATTTCTGCTGATTCAGCTGTTTCAGGGTTTTTTTCTGGGGTGATATCGTCTGGGCTTTCAGAGGTCAATAAGGGAAGGTGAAAGCACCTTACTTCTTACTGTGCCTTCTTGACTTTTAGAAACAGAACCACTTTATTCTCTTGCATCTTTATTTGTTTATTTATTTATTCTTGCTATTTTATTTATTCTGTTTTGCATGACTTCAGATGTAATGACATCGTAACTGCTTACTTTCACAATGGGTTGTGGAGCAAGGAGGTAGAGGATTTGCAACTTAGAAATCAATAAAATAAATGCTAATTTTTTTAATAAGCTGAAGTTATATGAGGAATAGCTAGAATCCATTCTTTTAATATCACAAGTAAAGTATAGATATCCATTTTAACCACCATTCTTTGGTTTACATCAAGCTATGCTACTTATAGTCATAAGAAAAATAATTTGACAGAGCAAAGAAGAAACAAAATTTTCACTTCCTGAACATGAAATCATTGTATATTAGGAGAACAGTAGAGAGATATTCAATAATTAATCAAGAAAATTCACCTCTAAGTGTATCAGGACCAAGAATTGTCCTTTTTTCAACTTCCTTTGAGTGTTCCTTTACACACTGTTCTATTTCCTTTTCTGAGATGTTTGACTACATCAGGGAAAGGACCAATGACAGCAGAGTATTAGTTTAGGTTCAATGTTGGGACAAAAATGGGGTACTCATAGGTCATTGAACAGTTAACCAAATGAGGCTTATTTAGCCCAAATACAGTAAGGACATCCAAGAATAATACAGTGACAAGTATAATACTCACTTTCCCTTTCCTCATATACAAACATGTCTGGTCAATTGGACAGAGAAATTATGGTACCTCCATTGGTCTTCAGATGGCCACCAAATTGTAAAGGCTCTGACTCTGTGTGGGTGGATCTTTCTATACCCTTGGATGGCTATGAAATTGGGTCAAGATAGACAGGAACAATCAGGTTTCAGGATCAACTCTGTCGCATTTTAGGGACAATCCCCATTTCTGGGAAATGGCTGAACATTGACCCTATCACAGAATATTATATACATACATGCATGCATACACACATATATACATACATACACAGATACATATAATTAATTTTATTGTTATGTTTTTATATTGTCTAAGTTTCTTGAGGGCAGGGACTGTCTTGCTTGCTTATATTATTTTTCAAGCCCTTAGCATCCTGTCTGGCGCATAGTAAGTACTTTTTCACTCATTCTTCAGGAACTTTACAAATGAGCTTGGGAACATATTTTCAATAGTATATATGGATGAAAGAGACAGAAACAGTCTCCTTTACAGCCTTAATTGGGGATAATTCATTAGGATCAGGTGTGTGTATCCAGCAATGAATTTCCTGCAGTTGAAGAAGGGCAAGTAAGCAGAGATCTGAGCCTTTCCCATTCTTTGGCTCATAATCAATTTCCAAAATTCTACTCAACTTTGTCAATATACAAGTGCTTTCCTTTTTTTAAACAACCTCTTAATAGTCAAAAATTTTCAAGTTCTGTAAAATAAATTAGTCACTGATAGATTGACACCAAACATACTAAACATTAGCCTATAGAAAAATTTAAAGGCTGAGTTAAAAGACCCTTAAAAATTTTCTAATCACAATATAGACAGACACTTAGCTATGTCAAAATTGGTAAAGCAGAGCATTCTATAAAGTTTATTGAGACAAATTTAAGCCCCTAAAGAAACTGGGGATAGAAAAATTCCTGCATTGTAACCACTGCTAATCAACTCAGTCTGTACAGTGATAACAGTCATGTTTTTTGTGTCACAATCAGATCGGAAGGAAAATTTTTGAAGTTTCACATTTAGCAGATTAGTAATGGATTAGATCCAGCTTTTCAATAACTGAAATTCTAATTACTACAAGAGTGTTATTTATTAATCAGATTCTGTCTTTCCTGTTCTGCCTTCCTCTCGGTTCCTCTCAAGTATTATTAAGCAGGCAAGATAAAAATAACATATTCCAATCAGTCCCACTTTGGGATGAACCTAGTTAAGTTCAAGCTCTAGTAACTAGGAGATGACTGTTTATTTTTCTTCCTTTATTACTAGGAAATTAGATAAAATTAACTATTTGTTTTTTAGGTAGGGCAAGGGAGAGAGTAGATGGAAAAGTAAAGAGCAATATATTTATTTTCAGTCATTCCCTTAAGATTACTCAGATGTTTTTGCCTGTTTTATTTTGTTTGTTCTATATCTCTGATTTCATTAGAGTAGGCAATTCCAAGTGTTTCCTCACAAAAATCCCTCAGAAAAATTCTATATTGGATGAGTAAGTAGCATGCAATTTACAGCTTTTGATCATTGCTTAGGTCAGAGGTGAAGTCATTTGCCCACTATCAATCACACAGTCATTATATCTCAGCGGAGTGAATTGACCCCATATCCTATTTACCTGGAGGCCTCTTTCCCATAACCTCTCTCTTCTTAAAGGAAAATGAGAAGAGTTTCACCCAAAATCTAGGTAATTTCTCAAACATACTTCTCACAAAAAATTGTAAATAGCATACATATCATTGTTATGAAAATGCCATTTTTTAAACAAAAGAGAACCCCTTAAGCTCACATTGAGACCTTATTTATTCTTCTTTCATACATAATATTAATTGAATCACTTATCTGATTTCTAAGTACATGGTATATCAGAAGCTACAAATCTGAAAGGGGAAGAAAAAGAGCATTTGACAGTGGCAGTTACCAACCTCTAAATGTACCAGAGCTCAAAACAATCATTTAATATAGCCAACGGCCCAACCTTCCTCCATGGAATATGATAGCACTGCTGAATTACAACAAAAAACAATACCAAATAGTGATACACCTGAGATATGAAGAAAGGTGAAGCCATGTTTGGTACAGTCTATAATTTTGGAAGGATAGTTCAATAATAATTTTTTAAGAAAATCCTTAGAGTGTCAAGTTCCAACAACCCTGGAGTTATATTTTGGCATTTTCAATCAGTTAAAAAAAATTTCCCATCCTCCCTTCTCCTCTCCCCTTTCCTTAATTTACTGCTGAAGGAAATGTATTTCTATACCCAACTATGTGCATGTATGTGTGCGTGTGTGTGCATGCATGCATGTGAATATGTGTGTGTGTTCACCCTTCCTTTAATCAGTACAAATGAAAGAGAGGTTCAAATGTCAGTGGATCTTCTTACTCCCTTATTGTTTTATAGACTGCCTAGAACTGTACACCGTAATTATGAAATAATTTCCCCTGACCTTCCTTTCCCTTCCTTTCCACCCATTCCCCAGTGTATTCCCCTTCCCTTCTCTTTCCAATCTTTTCTGTAAGTCATCAAGACATAACAGAATTATTCCCAGGGCTTGTCTAATTAGACTTCTTCTGGATCATAGGATCCCTGATGCTGACAGAGTTCAAAGGGGAGAGAGGTATCATCTCCTTACATTGGAATAGAAGCAGTTAATACTTGTTTAGTCAATTATCATTGTTTATTCATTTTTACCTCTTTATTTTTTATTTTAAATTAAATACATAAAAGGAAAAGAAATATTATACATTTAAATACAAAATAAGAAAAAAAGCATGTCATGTGTACTTCAGAACATAGGGAGGATTCAAAATATATAGCAATATATTTCTATTTCAAGAAATGAGTTGTGTTGAGAGATGTCCATCTTTTCTTTGCTTCCTTATTAATTTTCTTTTGTTCTCTCCTGCACACTTTTTACTTTGTTCATTTCTCCCCTTCTGCCCCTCCCAATGAGACTGCAATTAAGCTATGACATATTCATGTATAGATATCTATATATAGATACACATATACAAATATACACATATATACACATACATACATATATATGTATAAACATGTAGACATATGTTTTCCCTAACAAATTCTACTTCTGACCTTTGTTTTCATTTGTGCATATCTCTTATTTCCTATCCCTCCTAATACCTCTATTTTATTTTACCCACTACCTTGCCCTCCTATTACTTAACTTACCCCAGCTCCAAGGATCCCTCCCTTATCTTCCCATTCCCATTAATCTAAACACCCTGTAACCTATTCCCTCACCTTCCCCTCTAGGGATTCCTCCTTTATCCTCTGCCCTCTCCCCATCCCCTTAGCATTTGAGTTCTTTCTGAGTTTAGAAGACTTTTATTCTCTTCTAAATATATATGTATTGTTCCCTCTTAAACCAATTAAAGTAGCTTGACAGAACTAACAGCCCTCCTCCATCTAATTCCTCCATGTCTGTTCATCCACTTGCACCTTATTTGTATAAAATAATTGATTTTTAGCTGTACTGGAACAGTTTAACTTTTTTAAAGTCATATCATACCCAGGCTTACGCTGATATTTCTTATAAACTACCCAATTACTAATAACCATCTGAGACATACCTTTTACATATATAAAATGTAACAGTCTGTCCTTATTAAGTTTCCTGTAATTAGTCATTGCTATGTGCCTTACATTTCTCTTGGTTCTAATTTTTTTTTCAAAGTTCCAAGTTTTTATTTCCCCACCAAGTCCTAAAGTCCAAAAGTTTATTAAATATTCATTCTTTTTCACTCAGGATTATATTTAGCTTTGCTAGGTATGATAATTTTGGTCAGAAAATCAGTTCTTTTGCTCTTTCATATAGAGTGCTAGCTGCACAATTGCAGGCTCCTCTATGGTTTGATATTCCTGTCTTGTTTATTTCTCTGCAGGCTGGGTTAACCGTCTGAAATTTTAGCTTAAAGAGACACATAGTAAGGCCCACATATCTTCTTATGAGGAAGTAGCACCTCAGCTAAAGACTCCAGTTGAATTCTAGAAGTTATTAGAGAGAATTTCCACAATCATATGGAGTACTGTCTGGCAGAGAATAATAAACATCATGTGTTTTTGCTACTAAATAGCAAAACAAGGACATCACTAAAAGATGTTGATAGCCTTACTGGTAATACTTTTTATATAACTTTTATTATATTATTTCCAAATTAATATTTATTTTCCATCCCTATGAAGGTACTCTTTCATAAATGTTCCATCCGAATATGTTCCTTATGTGCATATCTATCTATATGCTTTGGTAATGTGTGTCACCTTCATGTGAACCTCTCCAAGAATATTCCCTTGTGAAACATAATCCCGTTAAGTTTGCCCATTTATGTGTATTCTCTAGATAGTCTGTTCTTTCCATTGACAGTGAATGTATATATGTGTGAAAGTATGCCCCAGGTTTATGGGGGAAAGTTCTTACATTATAATAATACCCTTATTCCTTAAATGCTTTAGCTTTAAAATAATTGTGTCCCTCAAGGGACAAGTAAACGTAAAAAACATCTATGAAAGTTCATAAGCAATGTACTATTTGGATGGACATGAACAAAAGAGTATCATAAGGCTAGAGTAACTTTTCTGGGCATATCACATGTGAGAGGCAAGTTCTGAAGATCTTACACCAAAAATATGCTTTGGAGAACTCCATCCAGAGTAGTTAATTTTTTTTAAGTTTTTACACTCAAATAGATAAATCATTAAATAGAAATCATGACTATTCAAAATGACCTGCTGCCTAAAGACTATGTGTAGAAAAGGCATATTAGTTAAAGGAAGTCATACAAACAAGGGCTAAAAAATATCCATGACAGCAAAACTTCATTGACCATATAATAGCCATTTAAGTAGATGCAAATAGGTGAAAGACCTTAATTTTCTGTCACTGTGTGAAAATCCTGATGTAAGAACTCTCTGTATATAAGTAGATTGCACACACATAGTAACTTAATTAAGCAAGTGTCAAAAGTGTGATCTGAACCAAAGTCTAACTCCTATCTCATCTGCTAAGCTGCTTCTCTGCAATTAAGCTTATTGTTGATAAATATTTTAATTTACATAAGCTTTCATTAAGTTTGCCAAAAATTATTTGATAGGGTATCAAAAAATAGGGACAATCAATGAAGTAACATCATACTCATAAGCTAAAAATAGTCATAAAAGTTTGTCCAAAGTGGAAATGGGTTTTTCTTTCTAAGCATCAAAGAGGAAAGGGAGGAAGAGAAATAAAAGTGGAAGGATGAATAGTATCAGTACAATCTTTCCTAAAATTCCCAACTACTAATGCATTCCCTTACAAGTCTGTTTTCATATAAGAAGTAAAATGGCATAGTGAATAAAGAGCTGGACCCTGAGCTAACAAGAATGAACCAGAACATACTGGCTGGGTGAACATGGGCAAGTCACTTAATCTTTCTTGGCTCTAGGCAATTCTCTAAGATTAAAAGTTTGAGAGAAGGTACCAACTTGAATAGGTAGAGGCAGTTTCCTTACTTAGGAGTCCTTTAGTCATAGGATGATGATAGTACTCTGCTGGTACACATTCTCCTTACAGCAATGAAATCACAGGTCACTATTCCTAACCAGCAGTTGAAGACAGCAAGATGTGGAGGTTAAAGTGAAAACTGAAACTGAAAGTAAGAGGAAAAATTCATTCTCATGTATTTCATACTTCCAATTAAATAAGAGTGACTATTCTTCTGGACCACATCTTTGGGCAAAGAATATTTTGGTTAGCCCCAGGACATGATTTTTCCTTAATCTATACTCATACTCATCCCTTGGCTTATTTTTTAGACTAGAGTAAATTGACCCTGTTTCACTTGGTTTCAGGAGCTTGTATAATACAAAAGTTAGTCATAAAAATTTGGAACATAAGGTTTTCTCACAGTAATAGCTCAGAGCCCCCAATTTCAGTTTTTTTGTTGTTTAGTCATTCATTGCTGACATTTTGTAAAGCCCATGGACAACAGTACACCAGTCCCGTCCATCCTCCACCTGTCAGATTGGCTAACATGACAGAAAAGTAAAATGATAAATGTTGGAGATGTGGGAAAATTGGAACACTAATGCACTGTTGGTGAAGTTGTGAAACAATTGAAACATTGTGGGGAGAAAATAGGAATTATGCCCCAAGGGCAATCAAGCTATGCATACCTTTTGATCCAGAGACACAGTATCACAAATGGGACCTACATATACAGAATATATCTATCCATCTATATCTACATCTATGTATAGATGTAGATATAGTAGTTCTTTCTGTGGTGACAAAAAGTTGGAAATGGAAGGGATACTAATCAGTTTAGGAATGGATGAACAAGCTGTAGTATATAAATGTAATGGAATGTTGCTATGCTACGAGAAATAATTAAGTGACAAAGTGAAATGAGCAGAACTAAGAGAATATCGTACAGAGTAACAAACAACATTGTACAATCTATGAATGACTTAGTTCATCTCAGCTACACAATCCCAGAAGACTCATAACGAAAAATGTTATCTACATCCAAAGAAAGAAATGGAGTCTGAATGTAGATCAAAGCATATTATTTTCACTTTTTTTCACATTTTTTTCCCCTTTCATTCTATTTCTTATTCCAAAACATGACCAATTTGGAAATGGTTTACATGACTGCACATATACATATCCTAGATCAAATTGTTTGCAGGCCCAGGGGGAATGATTTGGAATTCAATTTTTTAATGAATGTTACAAATTGCCTTCACATATAATTAGAAAAAAATAAAATGTTACCAAAATTATTGGTCTACCTGAAAGCAATGATCAAAAAAAGAGCCTAGACAGCTTGTTTCAAGAAATTATCAAATCAATGAAAACTGCCCAGACATCTTAGAACCAGAGGAATCTACCTATCATCTCCTGAAAGAGATCCTAAAATGAAAACTCCTAGAAATATTAGAGCCAAAATTCCAGTTCTCTGAGGTCAAAAAGAAAAGACTTCAAGCATCCAGAAAAAAAAGCTCAAATATCATGAAGCCACAGTCAGAATCACACAAGAATTAGGAGCTTCCAAATTAAAGGACTAAAGGAACTGGAATTTGATATTCCAGAAAGCAAAGTATTCAGAATTAACCACCCAGCAAAAATGAGTATAATACTTCAAGAGAAAAATGGGATATTTAATGAAACAGAAAACTTTCAAGCATTCCTAATAAAAAGTCCAGAGATGAACAGAAAATCTCATATTCAAACAAAAAATTCAGAGAGAAGCATACAAAGGTAAATATAAAACTGTTTACATTCCATATGGGAAGATTTTATACATACATACATATATATATACACACACACACACATATACATGCATACCAAGAACTTATATCACTGTTAGTCTAGTTAGAAGGATTTTACATAAAGTGAATGACTGTGAATCAATTATGTAGAGAAGGAGTGAAAAAGAGGGATGCACTGGGAGAAGTAGGGAGGGATAATAGCAAGAGTGGGGAAAATTGTCTCAAATAAAAGAAGACTATATGGATGACTTTTTAAAAGTGGAGGGAAAAATGCAGGGGTGGTCAACACTTGAACCTCACTCTCATCTAAATTGGCTAAATGAGCAAAGAATACACAGTAAAAAATCTAACTTACCCAACAAGGAAGTAGGAGGGGTAGGGGCTAAGAAAAGTGGGGGAGGGGAAAATTAAGGAAAGCAGTAGTCAGAAGCAAAACATATTTCTGAGGAGGGACAGGCTAAAAAGAGAGAGAAGGATAAGTAGAAGAAAAAAGGATGGAAGGAAATGCACAGCAGTCATAACTGTGAATATGAATGTAATGAACTCACCCCTAAAACAGAATTATGTAGAAGAATGGATTAGAAATCAGAATCCAACAATATTTTCTTTATAAGAGACAGAGTTGAAATAAAAAGGAATGTTAACGAAATTAAATTAAGGTGCTGGAGGAGAATCTACCATGTTTCAGCTGATGTAAAAAAGGGAAGGGTAGCAAGTACAATCTCAGTCAAAGTAAAAGGAAAAATTTAATTAAAAGAGATATTCAAAGAAACTCCATTTTGATAAAATGTGTCACAGCAATGAATATAAAAAATTATTGCAAGTTTCTCTGATAAAGCCTTTATTTTTCAAATATGTAGGGAATGGAGTCAAATTTATAAAAATGAGTCATTCCCTAACTGATAAATGGTCAAAGGATACAGACGGTCCAGAAGGAGAAATCAAAGTTACCTAAAGATATACGAAAAAACAATCTCTAAATCATTATTGATAAGGGAAATGGAAATTAAAATAATTTGAGGTACCATCTCACACTTATCAGAAATGACAAACCTGGAGGAAATGATGGAAAATAGGTACACTCATGAACTGCTGATGGAGTTTGAAGTGATCGAACTATTCTGAAGAACTATTTGAAACTATGGACAAAGGGCTGTATAGCTGTGCACCTCCTTTCACCCGCCATTACTAAGTCTATATCCCAAAGAAATCAAAGAAAATGGTGTTTACAAAAATATCTATAGCAGTTTTTTTTGTAGTGGTAAAAAATAGAAATTGAAGGGATGCCCACTAATTGAGGAATACCTGAACAAGTAATTTGTGACACATGGTTGTGATGGAACACTATTGTTCTATATACGAAATGACAGGGGGGATGGTTTCAGAAAAAAACATGAGAAGAACTATATGAACTCATGAAGAGAAGTGAAGAGAATCAGGAAATCATTGTATACAGTAACAATATCATAATGATGATAGCTATGAAAGACAACTACTTTAATCAATACAGTGATCAAAGACAATTGTGAAGGATTGATGAAAAACACTAACAACCTCCAGAGGAAGAACTCTTGAGTGCAAATTTTTCACTTTATTTTTCTTGCTTTTTTTGGCCACAAGACTAATATGGAAATATGTTTTTCATGATTTCAACATGTATAATTGGCATACTGCCTGCCTTCCCAGTGGATGGGAGAGAATCTGAAATTGAAAAATATTTTAAAGAACATTAAAAATAAATAACAAATTAAAATGTATTAAATTTTAAAATATTATTTAAAAACAACACTTTAATTTGTACCTCAAACTCTAGAATATCTGCAAGTAAAAGAAAAATACAGAAATGATGGACTTCTCATCACCATCACAAGAATAAGATACAATTGACTCACAAAATCAATTCTGTAAATAAAGATTTATCTCTATGTACTAATGATGTAAAGGATAATAGTGATAATTATGATTGGAGTTTCATTTCCTATAAGAATGAAGGAAGAATGAATTTCCAGAAGAATGAAAAATTTTGAAATCTGAAAATAAAATTATGCCTTCTTAAACTCTACTTACCAAGTGAAGTTGTGTGTGTGTGTGTGTGTGTGTGTGTGTGTGTGTGGGTGTGTGGGTGTGTGGGTGTGGGTGTGTGTGTGTATGTCTCTTAAACTGTTATCTCATGGAGAAGGATAACGACAGGAAGGTCCTAAAATAAAAAAAAACCCTCAGAATTGGAAAGAATTGCAGAGACCATCAAACTACTCATGCCAGAACAGGAATAGCATTCACGACACTGCCAAGTTTTAGCTGAGAATTTTTTCTTTATATTAAGCCTGAATTTGTTGCCTCTGTAATTTCAACCCCCTTAGCTACTAGTTTTTGTTTTTAAGGCCAAGTAGAAGAACACTAAGCTCTCTTTCTTGACTTTGTCATAGGTTTAAGGATGAAATGAGATAAAATACAGAAAGTATTTTGTGAATTTTAAAGCACCATACAAATTCCATTATTCTATAAGATACTTGAAATCAGTGGCCATGTCTTCACTAAGTTTGGTTTTTTTTTTCAGGCTAAATGTCCTCAGTTTCTTTAACTAGTCTTCTTAAGACAAAATCTCTGATCTCACCATCTCAATCACCTTCTTCTAGATGTATCCTGGCTTGTCAACATCTTCCGAAAATGTTGCACACAAAAAAGAACAGAGTACAGTAGAGTGAAATTATCACCTTCCTCATTCTGGCCACTATGTCTTCAAGCAACCTAGACTAGCATTGTTTTTTTTGGTTACCATGTTATACTGTTAACTTATATCAAAATAACTGTCCATCATTCTATCTCATATTACCTTTTCAATTGCATTCCATTCTCCAACCAAAGAGGTCTCTTTCTTTTTCACCAACAGGACAGCTACTTTCCTACCACCACACTTTGCTCATAATGCTATTTCCTCTTTCTAGAATACTTAGTCTTTCCAAAATACAATACAGTCTCCTCCAGTCTGTGCTCCTGAATCTCCAGACTTAACCATCAAAACTAAGCTGCCTTTTCATCTTCGAATGACCCTCTTCTCCCACTGACGAGTTCAGTCCTTCATTCTGGAGACAAGCTTAGTGAGCCTAGCTATGGTTTCCTGCTCTCCCAGCTATACTCTCATGATTTCACCACCAACCCCCTGCATGGTTATCTTCTGCTTCTCCTTTCTAAGCTCCCTTTTATTTTTTTATTTCCCAAACTTTCGTTCAATCATTTCAGTCATGGCTGACTCTTCTTGACACCATTTTGGGGTTTTCTTGGCAAATATACTGGAGTGGCTTGCCATTTCCTTTTCCTATTCATTTTACAGATTAGAAACTGAGGCAAACAAGGTCAAGTAAGTTTCCCAGGGTCACAGAGCTTGTATGTGTCTGAGGCCTGATTTGAGCTCATTAAGGGCTTTCCTGACTCCAGGCCAGCACTCTATCCACTGTGTCACTTAGCTGCCTCTCTTCTCCAATTAGCTAGTTACCTATCAAGTTTAAGTATGTTGAGGGAAAGGACTCTCTTATTGTTTAGAGTTGTATCTCCAGGCCTTATCACAATGCCTAACCCATAGTAAATGCTTACTAAATGCTTGTTGCCAGCCTCTTCCCTTTTAACACAATTTCACTCTTCTTTTTAATAACTAAGTTAAATCTCTCTCTTTAGCTAAATATTCATTGATTCTACTTCATCCAACAACCTCCATCTATAATTAATTTGTTTTTCCTGCATACTCATGTTAAGGCATATAGAGTTGGGAGTTATTTGCGCACCTATGATGAGATCCCTATACTAATATCAACAGAAAATAATTAAAATATTGTGACTAAGGAGTCATGAAAAATTCTGTTCCACAATGAAATTTAAGAGGGAAAATAAATTTCTTTATAGTCAACCTGCTTAGTCATCATGATCAGAAATAAAGTATTTTATTTACTCCAGAACTGATATGAAAACTTAAAAGTAAAAATGAAAACAAAAGTCTTCATATTAAATATCACTAAAAGTGAAAACATTTCTCTAAATCGAACCATTCCTTACTCATGATTTTTTTGCCACCATCAGAAGGCTGTTGACAGAAAGAGGTAAATGAAAATGAAATAAACAAACTACAAAGTAATTTCCTAAATAAGAGCTCACCAAATGAAGTTCACAAAGAAGAATAACCTTTAATTTCACTTGAAAGAATAGCTTAGTGACCAAAATTGGAGAAGGGAAAAAAAGACATAAAATGTGAATCTATGTTTCAAAGGAAAGATCACACCACATCAATTACATAGTTAGGGTAAAAAAGGAAAACTTTCTCTTCTTAAAAAGAGCTATGGAAATGGAAAATCTTTGTAATAGCAATTCTTTAACTAAAATCCTAAAATCACTTTTTAACAGAGTTATGTGGTAAATCAAAATAAAAGCAGAGGGGAACAGTTCTCACGCTTAAACTGAATCATCTAATTCTACCATCCAGAGTTAGACAAAACATATAAGAAATTATATCAACTAAACCAGCCAATCAACCCAAAGAACTCCATTTCTGCTTCAGAATTCTAGGGTCCAGTGCCATGGGAACAGAAAATGTAAACCTTATTCCCTTTCTGAAATTAAACAAACAGTCACATTCCCTCCCCAACAACTCTCTTCCCCCCACTCCCAACTACCACTCATTTCTTATTTTAGCAAGAAACAGCTTAGTACAATATCCTTATGTTTTAAGTCTTGTTTCAGTGTTGTCAACAGGATCCAGACCTTGGGTCACCTAATATAGTACTCAATAAATATTTACTAAGTGTATAATATGCAGGAATCACAGTGCTAAATATTAGGTATACAAAGAAAAGTAAAACACAGTCACTGATCTCCAGGAGCTCCCAATCTAATAAAGAAAATGCTATGTTAACAACTAGTTACAAAAATGCTATATATAGGAAACACAGAGGAAAGGACTGAAAAAGGTTTCTTGTGGAAGGTATGATTTATGCAGGTGCTGTGAATGAAACCGTGAAAGTTAGAAGGCAGAAATTAATGAGTCAATGAACAAAAGGCAGGCATAAAAATACCCACAATTCAGAAATATGTTGCTCAAGAATAATGAGGCTAATGTCACTAAATCAAAGAGTACAAGCGGGAAAAGAGGTGACTAGAAAAGTGAAGACAAGTAGGCCTGGTTTATGAATATCTTTAAACACCAAATAGATGATTTTATATTTAATCCTGGAGGCGATAAGGTGCGGAAAGAACTTACTGGGGGGAGGAGTATTGTAGATAGGTAAGGGACATGGTCAGACCCAAATTCAGGAAAATCATTTTGATGGCTGAGTGGAGAACAGACTGGAGTGGGAAGAAACTTGTGGTAGGCAGACCAACCAGTGTGCTATTATAATAATCCAGGCATGAAGAGAAGAAGGTTTATATCGGTGTGGTATCAACATCAGAAGAGAGAAGGAGTATATGAGAGAGGGTATAAAGGTAAAACTGACACTTGCTAACAGACTGGATATGAGTGGTACAGAATGACATCTAGGTTGTAAGTTTGGAAGACAGGGAGGAAAGTGGTGCCCTAGAAAGTAGTTACAAAGTAATTAGACAGTAGAATGTCTTAAGATGAAGTGATTTTGGTGCTTCCACAACTAAACATTTTAAATAGGGGTCAAGATAGGGTCAACTAATAAAATTCATTTTGTAATGAAGTGCATTATAATGAAAATTATAATACATATATATTTATAAAAAATATATTTATATAATATATAAAAATATATTCTATTTGGAATATATAAAATATATAATTCTATTTGGAATATATAAAAATTATAATGAAAGTTCAGTTCATTTTCCCTAAGAGTTTTTTTAAATTTTCTGGAAAAAAGCCTTGTAAAACTGAGCTACTTCATTTGTATTTTATGATAATTTTGAAAGCATTCTTCTCCACATTGGCTTTTTGAACCTGTTTTGCCAATTGAGTGAGCCTATTTTCCAAGGTGTTATTTTCTTCAGCATTTTTTGGGGTCTCCTTTAGCAAGGTATTGATCCGTTTTTCATGCTTTTCTTGCATCTCTCTCATTTCTCTTCCCAGTTTTTCCTCCACCTGTCTAACTTGATTTTCAAAATCCTTTTTGAGCTCTTCCATGGCCTGAGCCCACCGGACATCCACCTGGGATGTCTGGGATACAGAGGCCCTGATCTCCACGTCTTTCCCTGATGGTAAGAATTATTCCTCGTCATCAGAACTGAAAGGTGTGAACATCTGTACCCCATCAAAGTAGCTTTCTATGGTCTTATTTTTCTTCCCTTTTCTGGGCATTTTCCCAGCCAGTTACTTCACTTCTGAGATTCCTGTCCACCCCAACCCTCCTAGATCCGCCCAGCTAGTGCTTGGGGTCTGAGATTCAAATGGGCTTTCAGTGGCCGGTGGGGCTGCTATTCAATGTGAGCTTAAGTTGTGATGCTCAGGTGGGGGCAGGGCCGCCTCCCAGCCTCAGTTCCCTCAGGGGCTTTATGCAGAGACCTTCAGTAATGGCCCTGAGCTCCTGCCTGCTGCTTCGGGAGTTCTGGGCCCCCATAGCTGCCTCTGCCACTGCCTCCTGAGGGGGCTCGAGTCACGGAGACACCCTGCTCCCCTCTTGGCCAGCCCAGAAGTCTCTCTCGCTGACCTGCAGCGCCTGTGGGTGGAGGGAACTTCTTGGCCACCAGAGATTCCATCCCTGAAGCCTGCTCGGATCTGCTCCTCTGGGGCCGTGTGGCCAGGGCAGCACAGGGCTGGGCTCCACGTCCGGAGTGCAACAGACCCCTAGGGATGGCTTTCCAGGTCTCTCTGGAACGGAAATCTCTTCCACTGTGTTTCTGCATGACTTGCAGTGCTCCAGAATTTGTGGGGAGTTCTTTTCACAGAAAATTTCTAGGCTGTGGATTTGGAGCTAACATACATGAGTCTTTCTACTCTGCCATCTTGGCTCCTCCCGTATTTTATTATAATTTCAGAGAGAATGGTTCAATAAAGCTAATTTAAAATTTATAATTTTAAATCTTGAAAAACCCCAAATTGACTGTGTTTACTCATTATCATTGCCATCTCCAGTCATCCTGATGAATATCTAGTCACTGGACCCACATGGCTCAGGAGGAGAAAATGAGTCTATTGACCTTGCACAGCCCTCCCTCACTCAAATCAAAGTCAACTGCAACTCATGTCATCATTTTCCTGATGTCAGGAAATTCAATTCATTCAAAAATGAAGGACAAAGACATCCTGTGATTCCTTCCTTTTTTCTTTCTTCTTTTCTTCCTTCCTTCCTTCCTTTTTCCTTCCTTCCTTTATTCCTTCCTTCTTTCCCTCCTTCCTCCCCACCCCCCCACTTCACTCTGAAGCTCATACATTTGACCACAATGGGTCCCTGGTCAAGCTCCATTTATGGCTGTATTTTTTTAGGCCCTCTTGGCTTTGAGTGAATTAGAGTGAATGTCAATAGTAACTGTTTCTATTTGGAACAGCAACCCTGAGGGTCTTCCCCTCCCAGATTGATTTTTTGTTTTCTTTTTCCTTTTAATTAAAGGGGCCAACCCTTAAATAACTTCTTAAAGAGAGGAGGCCTATTCCCTAAATGAATATTACCTTACTTTGAGTGAGTACCTAAAAAGTCCCTCACCTGTTAGGGCAAGGGTCTCCCACTGCATCCAGAGCCATCTCCAGACATCCTGATGAACATCTGGTCACTGGATCCAGAAGGCTCAGGAGGAAAAAGTGAGGCTAGTAATCTTACATAGCTCCCACTTACTCAAATCAAAGTCAACTGCAAGTCATGTCATCATACCCCTGATGTCATGGTCCTCTTCAAAAACGAAGAACAAACACACAACCAACTTCATTGCTAACTCTCTAAGAAGATAAGCAAATGCAAGGCAAAAAAAAAAAAATCAGTGATGGTTTTATAATACTAGCTATTTTTGGTTTTTTTAGGAAAATAGATTTTTAAGAATTTTAATTATGTTATAAATTGGAGAAATATCTTCTTTTGGTAAACAAACAAAACACCATAGTGTTAATATAATATCAAGGTAAATATGTGTTTATGAGATTAAGATTATAATTGTTTTTGAGGCAGTTGAAGAACAATAATAAATTAGCCCTAATTATTTTATCTGTAAGTCACAAAGAGGATACATAATAATTATTAGCTTAGTCTAAAAAGTTCAACTCAGTAATTACCAACTGATTCTAATTTTGATTGCGACAACCCAACTGCTATGAACCTGCCATTGAGCAAGTATTTACCCATACTGGAATTATTACCAATATATGGTTGTAAACCATACAAAAATGGAACCTGAATTTATTATTGAAGTTATAATCTAGTTTTTAGCAGAAGATTCTTTAAAGTATACATAAAAACTTTTCTTTATATTCTAAAGAAAGTTTAAAAATCATCTGAAAATTTTTTTTAAGAAAGATTTTATTCTAGATCCTTCTGTCTTCCAGGAGCCAAGACGGTGGAATAACTTGGCTCAAAGAAAGAATAATATACACAATAATTTGGGTATAGAAATCTATCTTACCAAATAGGAAAGAAGAGGGGGAAAGGGGAAAGAAAAGGACAGATAAAAAGGAAGAATGAGGGAGCTGGTATCCAGAAACAAAACATTAGTGAGGAGAGAAAGAAGAGAGAAAAAATAAATAGGATAAAAGGAAAGGCACAGATAGTAACCATAATTGTTAATGTGAAAAGGATGAACTCTCTCATAAAATGGAAGTAGATACCAGAGTAGATTAAAAATTATAATCTTAGAATGCATTATTTACAAGAAACGCATCTGAAGCAGAGATATACATACACAGAGAGTAAAGGTAAAAGGCCACAACACAATATATTGTGCTTCAGCTGAATTAAAAAAAAAAAAGCAGAGGTAGCAAAAAGCAAAAATAGATCTAGTTAAAAGAGATAAGGAAGGAAACTACATCTTACTAAAAGGTAGAATAGACTATGAATAATATAATTACTAAATCTATATGCACTAAGTGGTATAGCATACATATTTTTAGAGGAGATGTTAGGGGAGTTACAGGAAAAAACAGATAGCAGAACTATATTACTGGGGTACCTCAACCTCTCCCTCTCTTTATTCCAATACTATATAAGCCATTTGGAAAAATAAGCCAAGAAAGAAAATAAGCTACATTCTTTTTATGATACAAATATTGTACTGATACCAAAACCAGGAAGAGTAAAAGTTGAGAAAGAAATTTGTAGACCAATTTCCTTAATGAATATTTATCCAAAAATTTTTAATAAAATATTAACAGAGACTACAGCTATTTATCCCAAGAATAATATACTATGATAACTTAAGATTTATACCAGGAATGCAGGACTGATTCAATATTAGGAAAATTATCAGCATAATTGATCATATCAACAACAAAACTAACAGAAATCATATGATTATCTCAATAGATGCAGAAAAAATTTTCAAAAAATACAATATCCATTTCTATAAAAAACACTAGAGAGTACAGGAAGTGGAGTCTTCCTTAACATGATAGGTAGCATCCATCTAAAACCATCAGCAAGCAGGATATGTAATGGAGATAAGCTAGTAGCATTTCCAATATGATCAGAGTAAAAGAAGGATGTCCATTATCGCCACTGTTGTACAATATTGTACTAGAAATGTTAGCTTTAGCAATAAGAGAAGAAAAAGAAATTAAAGGAATTAGAACAGGAAATGAGAAAACAAAGCTATCACTCTTTGCAGGTTATATAATAGTATACTTTCAGAATAAATGAAAAAACTACTTGAAATAATTAACCACTTCAGCAAAGTTGCAGGATATGAAATAAACCCACATAGATTATCAGAATTTCTATATATTACTAATAAAGACCAGCAGCAGGAGATAGAGAAATTCCATTTAAAATAATTGTAGACAATATCTAACAGTCAAGGTAAACCCAGGAACTATATGAATACAATTACAAAATTTATTTGAGTGAAAATACTTTTGACTCAAATAAAGTCAGATCTAAATAACTGGAAGAATAACAATTGCTCATAGGTAGGCCAAGCTAATATGATAAAAATGACAGTTCTATGTAAATCAATTTACTTATTCAGTGCCACACCAATCAAACTACCAAAAATATTTTAGAGAGCTAGACAAAAACAATAACAGAATTCATCTGGAAAAACAAAAGATGTGGAATAGCAAGGTAATTAATGAAAAGAAATGGAAGGGAAGGTGGCCTAGCTGTAGCAGATCTAAAACTGTATTATAAAGCAGCAATCACAAAAATTATTTAATACTCCACTAAGAAATAGAGTGGTAGATCAGTGGGGAACAGGTGCAGCACACAAGTCAATGACCATAGTAATCTCCTACGTGATAAAACCAGACACCAACTTGTGGGATAAGAACTCACTAATTTTTTTTATTTATTTTTAACACAGTTTATAAGAGATAAAGCAATTTAGAATTTTGGTCAGGTGATACTTCTTTTTAAAGTGTTTAAAATATGGAATACAAAAGAATTTTTTTAAAAAAAAACATTAACCAATTGAGACACAGATAATATTTATGTTGCTAACTTCACAAGCTCTTGACCTAATTGTCTCCACAGTATTACTAAGAATTAAAGGACCCCAACTTAATGTTGTTGGTCTAAAGTCCTATGCCTAATAGCTTAATTTTAGACAACCTCAGATGTTCCCCTATCCATAATCTATAACTGAATAGATCTGGTATTAAGCTTACAAACTTTTTGACTATAGGAAATTGCCACCAATAGTAAGGACACTGCAGGAATACAATATTTCCCCAGCTTCATGTCAATTCCAGGCAGGATTAGATTATCCACTTGCATTCAGTCAGGTTTAAAGTCTACCAGGTGTCAGTGGGGAAGCTGAGTCAGGAGAATCCCACCTCAGCCCATGGTGAACAGCCGCTATCCCACCCTTCCCTTGAGATCACCTATGCAGTTCTTACTAGCATCTCATCAGCTTACTGGCATCATGGATTGAAGGCTCAGATCGCCTTTCTTGCTACCCATACCTGGAGTTAGACTCAGAAGAACAGTCACTTAGTAGTCCCATAGCATCTAAAAATGGCAAGTTCCAATAACCAGGTTTCAAATATGATTATAGTTTCACTTTGGCTAAGGAACATCTTTTGAGGCAAGTCTTAAGTGGCTTACATGTCTTTCTATACATGTTCTAGTTCCTGGTTAAATGGCAATCATAAAATCAAATTTACCATTAAAACTTTGACTTTTCCATCAATGCCAAATTTTACCTGAGGTTACCTTCCTCTAGGAAATTTAGACTGAAATTCTTTTCTCCAAACTAAAGATGTCATTGATTTATTCTCAGTAATTAATTCAGTCAATTGTTTTAATACTAATTGCTTTTATCTCACTATGTAACATGTCCAATTTTTCTCCCCATCACTCCCCTCCCCTCACTTCCTAATACCTTGCATTCTGATTACTCCTTCCCTCAACATACTCTCCCCTCCACGAAACCCCATCCCTCTCCTATTCTCATATTCTCTCTTTTCTTGCAGGGCAAGATAAATTTCCATGCCCCTATCCCTGTAGTTCTTATTTCCCAATTATATGCAATAAAAATTCTCAACATTTGTTGCTAATACTTTGAATTCCAACTTCTCTCCCTCCCCAGCCCCACTGAGAAGGGAAGCAATTCAATACAGACTAAATATGTGTTGTTTTGCAAAAGACTTCCATAGTAATCATGCTGTGTAATACTAATTATATTGCCCTCTGTCCTACTCTATACCCCCTTATTTCCCCCCCTACAATTGACCTTGTCTCCTCTCAAAAGTGTTTATTTCTAGTGACTCCTTTCTCCCATTTGTCCTCCCTTCTAACATTCCCCTCACTCCACTTGTCACCTCCTCTCCTACTTTCCTATGTTGTATATAAATTTTCATATCAAATTTAGTGAGCATGTTATTCCCTCCTTCAGCCACACGTGGGGAGAGTAGCTTTATCTCCCCCCCCCCCATTCTCCCTTATCTCCTCCATTGAATAAAATTTTTCTTATTTCTCATGGGTTATAACCTACCCCATTCCATTACTCCCTTTCTCTTCCTGGAATTTTTCTCCTTCACCCCTTAATTTTTATTTTATTTATTTATTTCTGTGTGTGTATCATCTCTTCTATATAACACACCCTATACTCTCTATCTATCTGTGTGAATGTGTATGTGTATGTATAATCTCTCCAACTACCCAAATACTGAGAAAAGATTTAAGAGTTAAAAATATTTTCTTTCCATGTAGTAATGTAAACAGTTCAGCTTTAGAGTCTTTTATGATTTTTCTTTTCTGTTTACCTTTTCATGCTTCTCAGTAGATAATGAACATTATGAAATGCAATAAGGATAATTTACATAAGATTTAATTTAAAAGTTTTTGACTAAAGCCAATGCAATCAAGATTAGAAGGAAGTAGAAAGGTGGGAAACAATTTTTACAGACAGTGTCTCTGATAAAGGCCTTATTTGTAAAATATTTAGAGAACCGAACCAAATTTATAAGAATACAAGTCATTTCCTGATTAATAAATGGTTAAAGGGACACTTATCCACAGCATTCTAAACTTCTCCACTGCTGTAACTGATGATTTCATGTATGAATGGTGTGGTGGTGACTGACAGAGCACCTATGTTTTCTTTGCATTAATTATTAGGCCAAAATTAGCACAAGTAGCAAAGAACTGATCCATACTTTTTTTTTTTTTTTGGAAACTACACATATAATTTTACTTTAAAAAATTATGCCCCAATAATCACTAACAAAAAATTGTCAAGCAAATATACAAAATAATATAATCTTGCTTAGCTTATAAAAATGAATAAACCAGATGAATAAACAAACAAACAAAAAACCGTATGTTCCATGCCCTTTCCAGGTTTGTCTGAAGATCCACTGCTTTGGGGTTTGTTTGCTGGTTCTCCTGTCCATACTTTGTACTGCTTCGTGAAAGTCTATAATTTTTATATCACAATATTCTGTTATGTTACCCTCCCACAATTTATTCAGCTTATTTACATATCATAATTTATAAAGGCAGTGAGCAATAATGGGTAGTACATTGGGCTTGGTTTCTATTAGTCATGGCTACAAATCCTACCTCTGATAGGTGACTAGGTGACTCTTGGCAAGTCACAACTTCCTGGGATGGGCCTGCTATGTCCCCTTCAAAGGTTTTGTTCTATTGCTTTGGTCAAAGGAGTAGACCTTAGTGAAATCACAAATCTTTGACATATTAAGCAACTGACTGATTCAGAGTTTACATAACTGATCTCTCATCATTGGATAACTGGGATTTCCATTTTTGTGCTCTTGAAAAAAAGTAGCTATGAAAATACGTCCATTTCTTCCTTTTTAATGATAGGCTGAGAAGAAATTGTTGCAATGGAACACTTGATTTTGAAACTTTTGTCACATATTGCTCTCCAAAATATTTGCATGACTTTATGGCCCCACCAATAATACAGCGTTTCTTTCCTTCACCATTTTTTACTATTTTTATTTTTTGCCATTCTAGAGGGCACAAAGGTAATATTTTAAAGTTGTCTTGATCTAGATATTTCTGAAGAGGGAATCTCAGACTCCTGCCATGTGGTTATCAACAATTTATATTTTCTTTTAAATTGTTGGTTCACATCCTTTACCTTTCTCCTGACCCCCAGTCCCACATTTCCAACTGCCTAATAAGCATACTGGCTATCTTAAACCCAACATATCCAAAGCTGAGTTACAAAAATTATCTTTCCATGTAGGAATGTAAGCAGTTCAACTTTAGTAAGTCCCTTATGATTTCTCTTTTCTGTTTACCTTTTCATGTTTCTTTTGATTCTTCTGTTTGAAAGTTAAATTTTTCTATTCAGCTCTGGTCTTTTCATCAAGAATTCCTGAAAATTCTTTACTTCATTGAATGACCACTTTTTCCCCTGAAGTATTATACTCAGTCTTTCTCTTATGGTATGCTTTGTTCTTTCTAATCTGAAAGGATGGAGGAAAATACCTGTTCACCAAGAAAGTAACCTTCTATAGTCTTATTTTTTTCCCTTTTCTGGACATTTTCCCAGTCAGTTACTTGACTTTTATGTCCTTTTTCAAGCAGAGGGTACACTCTAGGAACTTATAAGTTCTCAGTTCCTTCAAGGTGGCACAATCAAGGGAGAGGACTTTACTACTCTCCTGGTGTGCTCTCTAGTCTGGGAGCAACCACAGGCTTTTCTGCCCAGGATCTGCGAGTAGGGTTCCCTCTCCACAAATGCCTCCAGTTCAAACACACCAGTGCTCCTCCTCACCCCTGCACTACTACTCAGGGGTGAGATCCAGATTAGCAGCTGAATTCCCCCAGGATCTTTAGGCCTAGGTCTCCAAAAAGGGAACGCTGTGCCACAGCGACTTCTGTGTGCCTTAGGCCTGAGGCTAGGGCTGGACCCTGTTCCCTTCTTACCCAGGTGAAAGAGCTTTCTCACTGACCTTTGAAGCTGTCTTTGGCATTTGTGGGGTGAGAAATCTCAGAACCGCAGCTGGTATTCTGCCTGCTCCAGTCCTGTTCGTGCCACACTGCGCAGCCAAGGCTGGGCTGTGCTCCACTCCAGACCCAGTGTGATAGATCTTCCCTGTCAGCCTTCCAGGCTGTCTTGGGCTGGGAATCTCTTTCACTCTGTCGTTTTGTGGCTTCTGCTGCTCTAGAATTTGTTTAGTTATTTTTTACAGGTACTTTATGGGCTTTGAGGTTACAGCTAAGAGTAAATCCATCCTTCTACTTCACCATCTTGGCTCCACTCCTGATCCATACTTTGTTGCATCTCAGCTTCAGAGGCTACACTGAGTGTACCATCATTCACAAACAGAAAATCATGCACCAATACTTCCTCCATTTTGGTATTGGTTTGTCGCCTCTTCAAGTTGAGGAATTAATTATCAGTGTGGTAGCTGACTTTAATCCCATGAAATTTAATCCTCATTGAAAGCATTTGACCATATGGGTAAAAACTTCATGCTAAAAAGTACAGGAGCATGCACATAGTTTTGTTTAACTCTACTGGTGACTGGTAAAGCACAAGAGCACTGTCTACTATTCAGAAAATGGGCAAGCATGCCATCATAAAATTGACTTACAATACTGATGATCTTCTCTGGGCAAGCAAATTTTGACATAATTTGCCATAAGCCCTCATGGCTAATAGCATCAAAGACCTTGGTCAGATCTACCAACGTTGTGTACAGACCTCTATTCTGCTCCTGGCATTTCTCCTGGAGTTGTCAGCCTGCATACACCATACTGATTATTCGTTGGCCCTTTCTGAAGCCACACTGGCTCTCAGCTAGATGACCATTTTCCAGGTGAAGGATCCGCTTATTAAGGAGGACTCTGGCAAGAATCTTGCCAGGAATGACTAAGAGAGAGAGAGACTCCAGGCGATTGTGTTTTGAATACTGGGGGTAAATTCACTTACATTGGCAGTGTATTTTCCAGGGATATACACATTGATAATGAGGTTGACACATTCATTGCTAGAGCTAACTCAATGTTTGGGAGGTTTTGAAGGAAAGTATGGGAGAGAAGAGGCATTAGACTGACTACCGAACTGAAAGTCTACAGAGCCATTGTCCTGACCTTGCTGTTGGATACCTGTGAAACGAAACATGGACAGTACATCAGTGCCATGCCAGGAAAATGAATAGCTTCCATTTCAATTGTCTTAAGAATATTCTGAAGAACATCTGGCAGGATAAAGTAGCAGACACTGAGGTCCTTACTCGAACAAACTTGCCAAGCATTAAAACTCTGCTTCAGAGAGCACAACTCCACTGGGTTGGCCACACTGTTCAGATGCAAAACTTAAGCTTGCCAAAAAGACTATTTTAGAAAACTCACACAAGACAAGCACTCAGATGGTAGTCTTAAGAACTCTGGAACTGATTGTGTGACATGGGAGACGCTGGCAGAGGACTGCTCATGGCATGCCCACGAGAGAAGCCAAAGCAGAACTGAAACAGTGCAAAGGAAAACAAAGCAGGAACAAATTTAGAGTATCCATCCCAAATGTCCATATGGACTATTTGTGCCTGACCTGTGGTATAGCATGCTGAGCTTATATTGCTCTGATCAGCCACAGTCAGACACCCTGAAATTTGACTCTAAGATAGTGATTTCATTTTGGTCCTTTTCAAGAATGAAGGACAACAGTACACCAATGAAATTGTCAAAGTATATAAAGATAAGTTTTTCAGAGGACAAAATTAAAGTTATCTATAGTCAAAAAAAATGGTCTAAATAACTATTGTATAGAGAAATTTAAATTAATGAAACTCTGAGGTATCACCTCACACCTATCAGAATGGCTAACATGACAAAACAAGGAAATGATAACTATTGAAGTTGTGGGAAAATTGGAAAACTAATGCATTGCCGGTGAAGTTGTGAACTGATCCAACCATTCTTGAGAGCAATTTGGAGATATGCCCAGGGGACTGTAATAGTAAGCAACCTGACATAAACAAGAGGGCCTGCTGTATAGTTTTTTGATCTGATTTTCTAAATGGAAAGCAACTTTTGAGGGATCAACAATCACTTTAATCCAGCACATATATCATTCACTAAGTTCAGAGCAAAAAGTGAGCACCCTGAACTTCAGAGAAAATACAGAAATCAAGATCAACAGACATGGCTTACAACTGTCTGATATTAGCAATACATACATCACAGATCAACAGACAGATCCAACTGTCTGACCATTACATACATACATAGTTATCAGAGAGAGAAGCACCAACACCTGGGTTTTCAAAGCCAGAGGGCTCCTTAGCAGCTGTCCAGAGTCTCATCTGGCCAAACAAATGTTTCCAAATAGTAAGCTCTACAGTAAAACCTTACCTCAGAGTATTTATACATTTTTTAGAGCCAGGGGATATCACAACCCTTGAGAACCAGTGCCTCATTAACAAAAGGTGTGGGCTTCCCTACAAATCTTCCCTAATCAAACTCCCTTTAATGGACAGGTCCATTAATGGGTGAGGAAAATCTTTAATCACATTATTCAATCAGAGGTACTTCATTATACTAAACCAAAAAGTGCATTACCAACAGGTCTATAGAATTGTCATTGCCCTTTGATCCAGCAATACCACTACTAGGTCTGTACCCAAAGAGATCATAAAAAGGGTGAAAGCAACCACATGTACAAAAGTATTTATAGCAGCTCCTTTTGTGGTGGCCAAGAATTGGAAGTCAAGGAGGCAACCATCAATTGGGTAATGGCTGAAAGAGTGTGGTATATGAATGTAATGGAATACTATTGTTCCATAAGAAATGATGAGCAAATGTATTTCAGAAAAACCTGGACTTACATGAACTGATGCTGATTGAAGTAAGCAGAAACAGGAGAACATTGTATACAGTAAAAGCAACACTGTGATGACCAACTCTGATAGACTTAGCTCTCCTCAGCAACACAATGATCTAAGACAATTCCAAACCCCTCATGATGGAAAATGTCATCCACAACCAAAGAAAAAACTATGAAGTCTGAATACAGATTGAAACACACTATTTTTTTTCTTTCTTGTGTTTACTTCCCTTTTTTTGATTCTTCTTTCACAACATGACTAACGTGGAAATATGTTTAATGTGATTGTACCTGTATAGTCTAAATCAGATTGCATGTTATCTTGGGGAAGAGGAGGGGGAAGAAGGGGAAAAAATCTGGAACTTAATATATCATAAAAGCGAATTTTGAAAATTTTTTCAAAAAATAAAAATTTATAATTTAAATAAGTAAATAATGCTGTTGTTGGGTCAAAGGGTATGCAAGGTTTTATATCTCTGCACATGGTTCCAAATTGTTCTCCGGAAGGGTTTGATTAGTTCACAGTTTTACCAGTGGTTCTTTCATATCATAATTTTTCTAAATTCCTTCTAGCATCTGTCATTGTCCTTTTCCTCTTATGTTGGCCAAATTTATGGGTGTGAAGTTATATCTCAAAGGTTTTTGGGAGGAGGATGTGAGTTGCATTTCATTTTCATTGGTGGTAAATTCATACTTTGCATATCAGATGTTGGTCATTTGGTTTTCTTCTCTTATTTTTTAAATGAAATGGACAATGGTCTATCTATTTTGTTGTATTTGTTATTTCTTAATATAAAGCCATGTCCTATTTGTTTTTTAAATATTGATTCAATAATTTGTCTTTTTTTAAACTTCCAATTTTATTAAACTCTCTCTTGATTTTCAGGATTTCCATTCTGATCTTTGTGGACTTTTTATTGCTCTTTCCCTAGCTATTTTTGGTAGCATATTCAATTCAGGAAGAAGAAGGTGTACCTTGCTGCTTTGAGGACACATGATTTTTTAAAGGACCCACTCAGCACAGTTTCATGCTTTCTTCCATTTCTGTTCAGCAATACATAAGTAAGAGTGAAAGAAGTGGATGGTAGGAGTAATCCAGTGTCTGGATATGGCTAGGCATGATCACTAACAGGACAAGGAGGAAAGAGATTCAAAAGCACAGGAAAGTGTGGATTTGAAGTTATTCACCAGAAGGTTGGAATTAGAAATGAGGACACCCCTTAATTCCTCTCTCAGACCTTCTCCTGGTTGTCCAGACTTGTCTATCATTTCCTAGAAACCTTTTCACTCTGTTAAGTTTACTTACTCTGAAAGATTTTTTCACACTTGTAGCTCCCTTATCTCATTAGCAAATCCCTTCTAGGAATCTACATTTGAAGAGGGGATGAAGCCAATCTTCAGAACTCTCTCTGCTCCACTTAGGATTCTCTGAACTTTTCCACCTTGTTCCTCTACTTCCAATTTTCAGTTCACTTTATGTATTATATTCCCCCATTGAAACGTAAAATACTTGATGTCAGACTTTCTTTTTCCTGAATATTTATTTCCAGCACTTAGCATAATGTCTGGAATGAAATAAGCAATTAAAAAGTGTTCTATCTCTCAAAGGACCAAATGATTGTAGGGACGTGTATTAATTATAAGTGTGACTGAATATTGCTTAACGCAAAACATAAAGGATGGGTCATGCTGATCTCAAAAACCTTTCTAGGAAACCAAAGACCACTACAAGGAATGTTTAGATCCCATCCAGGTCTTATTTTGAGTCAACCCATTAGCTTTTGTTTTTGATTCATCCAAGTTTCACTGGATATTTATACTTAGCTCACGCAATCCATATATGTGCAAGTCACTCAGTTTGTATCCTAGTTTGAAAGTAAATGATATAAAATTCACAAAGACTCAATAGGGAAAAACTAATTTTTTTTTTATTCTCTCCTGTTCCAAATAGTATAATCCTTCTAAAAACCTTTTTAAGTTTGAAGTTACTCTTAATAGATAAAGTAAAATTTTAAGATGAAAGGAAGTTTGTTAATTATGGGAAAGGTATTCCACAGAATAGATCTGGAGTAGAAAGGATAAAGTAGATGAGAGTAAGGGAGTTATGAGGATTGTGTCTCAGCCACCAGGGATTGAAAATCACAGATATGAAGAGTATAAAGTGGCTTAAATAGGCTAACCACTGAGGAATGAGTCCAAGAGTGTAATAGTGATCTAAAAATTGTCCACTGAGGGAGGCAGGTGATTAGACAGTGCAAGGTTCTCCTTCCCTCAAGATCCAACCATATGATAGTTGAAGATGTTGTATTGTGACACCTTGGAAGAATCATCTCATGTCAAGGAGGAGTAGGATCAACACTGGAGAAGGCCCAAGGGAAGGGGAAACAAGGAAGAAGCCCACTTTACAGATGCAATATGACTCCTGTGATAAGTAGAATGGAGGGAAGTAATGGGAAGGTCCATGGCAGCATTTACAGTATCAAATGTTTTGCAGTAAGATGGAATGTGGGACCTCAAAGGTAGCTTTGGTGGTTGTATTGGCATGAGTATAAGCTTCTTAAACTTTTTCCACTTGTGAACCCTCCAGTGCTTCTTAAACTCTCGATTTGATCCCTTTATGGATCCCCTTTATGGGATCATGATCCAGAGTTTAAGAATTACTAATCTAGATCTAGGGATGGAAGGCACCTCAGAGATCATTTAATAAAGACACTCATTTGAGAGATGATGAAACTGAGGCAAACAAACAATAAGTGACTTGCTCAGGATCACAATACTATTAACTATCAGAGGCAGGATCTGAACTCATTTCTTCCTGACTCCAGGCACAACACTGTATCCAATTTATCACCTAGGTTTACAGATAAATAAATGAATAAAAATGTGCACATGTGCACGTGTGTGTTAGTCATTTAACATTCCTGAGTGTCTCAGTTTCCTCATTTGTAAAATGAAGATCTTAAACTAGGTGAATTCTAAAGTCCCTTCCAGCTCTATGACCTTCTAAAATGTAGATGTAGAAACTCTATCCACAAATGGAGATCTTCACTGTATCTGTAATTTTTAAGCTAGGAGAGGTGTCTGGGGTTATTAAATGACTCTTTACATAGCTAGCATGTGTCAAAAGTAATTTGTAAACATAAATCTTCCTGACTCCACAGTCAATTCTACATCCACTATCATATATAATTTTTTATAACTATTACCAATTACATGTTAAGACAATTTTTAGCATTCAATTTTTACAAGATTTTGAATTCAAAATTTTTCTCTCCACCCTCTTTCCCTTCACTCTTCCAAAAATGGTAAGCAAATTGATACACATTATGAATGTGTTATAATGGTAAACATAATTCCATATTAGTCACAATTGTGAAAGAAGAAACATTTCAAAAGGGAAAAAAAAGAATGAAGTGAAAAAAGTATGCTTCAATCTACACTCAGAGTTCATCAGTTCTTTGTCAGGATGTGTACAGCATTTTCCTTCATGAGTTCTTTACACTTTTCTTGGATCACTCTGTTGCTGAGAAGAGCTGAGTTGATCACACAATGTTGCTGATACTATGTACAATGTTTTCCTGGTTATTTATGTTGCTACTTTCACAAGCTCTTGACCTAATTGTCTCCACAGTATTATTAAGAATTAAAGGACCCTAACTTATGCTTGTTCTAAAGTTCTATGACTAATTGCTTAATTTTAGACAACCTCGGATGATCCCCTACCCATAATCTATAATTTAATAGATCAGGTATTAAGCTTACAAACCTTTTGACTATAGGAAATTCCCACTAAGAGTAGGGAAATTGCAGGGAACCACTATTTCGCCAACTTCACATCAATTCTAGGTGGGAGCAGACTGTCAACTTGCATTCACTCAGGCTTAAAGTCTACCAGGTGTCAGGGAAATTGAGTCAGAAGCATCCTACCTCAGCCCAGGCTGAAGAGCCACTCTTTCACCCTTCCCATGAGATCACCTTTTGCAATTCATACCAGCATCTCACAGGCTTACTGGCATCATGGATTGGAGGCTCAGACTGCCTTACTTGCTATCCATTCCTGGAGTTAGACTCAAAAGAATAGTCACTTAGTAGTCCCATAGCATCTAAAAATGGCATGTTCCAATAACCAGGTTTCAAATATGATTATAATTTCACTTTGGCTAGGGAACATCTTTTGAGGCAAATCTTAAGTGGCTTACATGTCTTTCTATACAAGTTCTAGTTTCTGATTAAATAGCAATTATAAAATGAAATTTACCATTAAAACCTTAACTTTTCCATCAATGCCAAATTTTACCTGAAGTTACCTTCCTCTAGGAAATTTAGATGAAAATTCTTTTCCCCAAACTAAGGATGTCATTGATTTATTCTCAGTAATTAATTCAGTCAATTGTTTTAATGCTAATTGCTTTTACCTCACTTTATAACATGTCCAATTTTTCTCTCCATCACTCCCCTCCCCCACTTCCTAATACCTTCATTCTGATTACTCCTTCCCTCAAGGTACCCTCCCTTCTATCATGCCCCAGCCTTCCCTTACCCGCATCTTCTCTCTTTTCTTGTAGGGCAAGAGAAATTTCTATACCCCATTCCCTGTATTTCTTATTTCCTGATTATATGCAATAAAAATTCTCAACATTCGTTGCTAATACTTTGAATTGCAACTTCTCTCCCTCCCCCCTTCCCCAAACCCACTGAGAAGGCAAGCAATTCAATACAGACTAAATATACGTTGTTTTGCAAAAGACTTCCATAATAATCGTGTTGTCTAATACTAATTATATTGCCCTCTGTCCTACTCTATCCCCCCTTATTTTTCTCCCCACAATTGACTTTGTCCCTCCTTGAAAGTGTTTATTTCTAGTAACTCCCTTCTCCCATTTGCCCTCCTTTCTATCATTCCCCTCACCCCACTTGTCGCCTCCTCCCCTACTTTCCTGTGGTGTGATATAAATTTTCATATCAAATTTAGTGAGCATGTTATTCCCTCCTTCAGCCACATGTGGAGAGAGTAGCTTCATTTTCCCCCTCTTCCCTTCTCCCTTTTCTCCTCCATTGAACAACATTTTTCTTACCTCTTTTATATGAGATAATATACCCTCTTCTACCTGTCCCTTTTACCCTCTCCGAGAATATTCCTCACTCACCCTTTAATTTTATTTTTTAGACATAATCCCTTCATATTCAAATCACCCTGTGCCTTCAATGTCTGTGTGTGTATGTGTGTGTGTGTATGTGTGTGTATGTTTACGTGTGTGTGTGTTGTGTGTATTCCCTCCAATGACACTAATACTGAGAAAGGTCTCATGAGTTACAACAAATATCACCTTTCCATACAGTAATGTAAAAAGCTCAACTTTAATAAGTCCCTTATGATTTTTCTTTCCTATTTACCTTACTTTTTCATGCTTCTCTTGAGTGCTGTATTTGAAAGTCTATTCAGCCATCTTGGCTCTGCCCACATACAGGGATCATGACCCAGAGTTTAAGAAGCACTGAAGGGGTCACAAGTGATTGGTGGATTCTTTCAATATTTATTTTGCCCTCTGGTTCTAGAATATCAGGGCAGTTTTCCTTAATAATTTCAGGGAAGATGATATGTAGGTTCTTTTTTTGATCATGGATTTCAGGTAGACCAATAATTTTTAAATTATCTCTACTGGATCTATTTTCCAGGTCAGTTATTTTTCCAATGAGATATTTCATATTATCTTCTATTTTTTTCATTCTTTTGGTTTTGTTTTGTAATTTCTTGGTTTCTCATAAAATCATTAGCTTCCATTCTAATTTTTAAAGAATTATTTTCTTCACTGAGCTTTTGAAACTCCTTTTCCATTTGGTTAATTCTGCTTTTTAAAGCAGTCTTCTCTCATTGGTTTTTTGAACCTCTTTTGTCTATTGAGTTAGCGTATTTTTAAAGGTGTTATTTTCTTCAGCATTTTATTATGTCTCCTTCAGCAAGGTGTTGACTTGCTTTTCATGATTTTCACGTGTTGCTCTCATTTCTCTTCCCAATTTTTCCTATGATTGCCTCTCCAAAAACAAACAACCAACAACAAAACTGTGACCAAGGGCTGAAAACAGGATCCTCCACCTCTCTTACTTGATTTTCAAAATCCTCTTTGAGATCTTCCACAGCCTGAGACCATTGCATATTTATTTCGGAGGTTTTCAAAACCGTGACTTACTCTGAGGGTATGCATGCTCCTTCCTCATTTAAAAGGATGGAAGAAAATACATCTTCACCAAGAAAGTAACTGTCTATGGTCTTATTTTTTCCCCTTTTGGGGCATTTTCCCAGCCAGTTATTTCACTTTTGAGTCCTTTGTCAAGTTGAGGGTATACTCTGGGGACCTGTAAGTTCTCAGTTCCTCCAAGGTGACACAATCGAGGGAGAGGAGTTCACTCCTCTCCTGGCCTGCACACCGGTCTGGGAGCAACCAAAAAACTTTTCTGCCCAGAATCTGTGAGTAGTAGAATTCCCTCACCACTGTGGCCTCCAGTCTGCCAGGACAGCACTCCTCCTCACTCCTGGACCAGGCTGTGCTCAGGGTTGAGATTCAGATCAGTTTCTCAGTTCCCCCAAGGGCTTTACACTGAGGGTTCCACAAATGGACACTGCCTCAGTCACTGCTATCTCTGCCACCTGGGGCCAGGGCTAGGGCTGCTCCTTTGTCACCAAGGTGAAAAAGCTTTCTCAATGACCTTTCAAGCTGCCTTTGGCATTTGTGGGTTAAGGGACCTTAGAACCACTGCTGCTGCTGGGTATTCCACCCCCAAGGCCTGTTCCATTCCTATTCTGGTCCAGTTATTTCTGGTGCTGTACGGCCAAGGCTGGGCTCAGCTCCATGTTCCACACGATAGACAAACCTTTCCTGTCACCTTTCCAGGCTACCTTGGGCTAGAAATCTCTTTAACTCTGTCATTCTGTGGCTTCTGCTGCTCTAGAATTTCTTGAGAGCCATTTTTTACAAGTATTTTATGGGCTGTGTGCAAAGAGCTAGAGTATGGTAGTTGGAGGAATTGTGTGTGTGTGTGTGTGTGTGTGTGTGTATGTATGTATAGACAAAGAGCACAGGTTGAGTTGAATAGGTAGGGATGAGATCTAAAAAAATAAAATTAAGGGGTGAGAGAGGAAAATATTGGGAGGAAAAAGGGAGAAAAAGAATAGGGCAAATTATCTCATATAAAAGAGGCAAGAAAAAGTCTTTCTAATGGAGAGGAATAGCAGGAAGGTGAGAGGGAAAGAGTGAACCTTAAGGTCATTGCATTTGGCTTAAGGAGGGAATTACAGGCATACTCAATTTGCCATGAAAAATTTATCTTCCGGGGGGAGGAGCCAAGATGGCAGAGTAGAAAGACTCACATATGCTAGCTCTGAAAACACAGCCCATAAATTTTCTGTAAAAAGAACTCCCAACAAATTCTGGAGCAGTACGAGCTGCACAACAACGGAGTGCAGGAGATTTCTGTTCCAGAGAGCCCTGAAAAACCGGCACCAAAGGTCCATTGCACACGGAGCCCAGAGCAGAGCCCAGCCATGGCCACGTGGCCCCGAGAGGAGCAGATCCGAGAAGACTTCAGGGATGGAATCTCCAGCAGCCATGAAGGTCGCTCCACCCACAGGTGCTACAGGTCAGTGAGAGAGACTTCTGGGCTGGTTGAGGGGGGAGCGGGTTGTCTCCATAACTCAGGCCCCCTCGGGAGGCATTGGCGGAAACAGGGACAGCAGCAGACCTGGGCTCCCCAAGCTCCGCTCCATTACTAAAGGTCTCTGCATAAACTCCCTGAAGGAACAGAGCCTGGGAGGTGGCGCTGCCCCAACCTCAGCACCAGAACTTAAGCTGACATTGAATAGCAGCCGAGTGCCCCACTGAGAGCCCTGAGGTTGAGGAGCAGCATTTGAATATCAGACCCCAAGCACTAGCTGGGGGGATCTAGGCAGGGGTGGACAGGAATCTCAGAAGTCAAGTAACTGACTGGAAAAATGCCCAGAAAAGGGAAGAAAAATAAGACAATAGAAAGCTACTTTGATGGGGTACAGATGTTCCCACCTTTCAATTCTGATGATGAGGAACAATTCTTACCATCAGGGAAAGACGTGGAAGTAGGGGCCTCTGTATCCCAAACATCCAAAATAGAAACCCAATGGGCTCAGGCCATGGAAGAGCTCAAAAAGGATTTTGAAAATCAAGTTAGACAGGTGGAGGAAAAACTGGGAAGAGAAATGAGAGAGATGCAAGAAAAGCATGAAAAACGGATCAATACCTTGCTAAAGGAGACCCAAAAAATGCTGAAGAAAATAACACCTTGGAAAATAGGCTCACTCAATTGGCAAAAGAGGTTCAAAAAGCCAATGAGGAGAAGAATGCTTCCAAAAGCAGAATTAGCCAAATGAAAAATGAGGTGCAAAAGCTCACTGAAGAAAATAGTTCTCTCAAAATTAGAATGGAACAGATGGAGTCTAATGACTTTATGAAAAACCAAGAAATCACAAAACAAAAACAAAAGAATGAAAAAAATGGAAGAGAATGCGAAATATCTCATGGGAAAAACAAGTGACCTAGAAAATAGATCCAGGAGAGACAATTTAAAAATTATGGGACTACCTGAAAGCCATGATCAAAAAAAGAGCCTAGAAATCATCTTTCATGAAATTATCAAGGAAAACTGCCCTGATATTTTAGAACCAGAGGGCAAAATAAGTATTCAAGGAATCCACCGATCACCGCCTGAAAGAGATCCAAAAAGAGAAACTCCTAGGAACATTGTGGCCAAATTCCAGAATTCCCAGGTTAAGGAGAAAATATTGTAAGCAGCTAGAAAGAAACAGTTCCAGTACTGTGGAAATACAATCAGGATAACACAAAATCTAGCAGCTTCTACATTAAGGGATCGAAGGGCATGGAATAGGATATTCCAGAAGTCAAAGGAACTAGGACTCAAACCAAGAATCATCTACCCACCTATAATCTTCAGGGGAAAATATGGTCTTTCAATGAAATAGAGGACTTTCAAGCATTCTTGATGAAAAGACCAGAGCTGAAAAGAAAATTTGACTTTCAAACACAAGAATGAGAAGAATCATGGAAAAGTAAACAGCAAAGGGAAGTCATAAGGGACTTACTAAAGTTGAACTGTTTACATTCCTACATGGAAAGACAATATTTGTAACTCTTGAAACTTTTCAGTATCTGGGTAGTTGGTGGGACCACACACACACACACACACACACACACACACACACACACACATGTACATGCATGCACGCACACACACATATACACATGCACGCACACACAGAGACAGAGAGCACAGAGTGAATTGAATAAGATGAGACCATATCTTAAAAAAATTAAAGTAAATGGTAAGAGAGAAATATATTGGGAGGAGAGAGGGTGAAATGGAATGGGGCAAATTATCTCTCATAGAAGAGGCAAACAAGAGCCTTTTTAGTGGAGGGAAAAAGAGGAGAGCTGAGAGAAAACCATGAAGTTTACTCTCATCATATTCAACTAAAGGAAGGAATAAAATACACACTCATTTTGTATGAAAACCTCTTACAATACAGGAAAGTGGGGGAGAAGGAGATAAGCAGGGTGGGGGGGGGATGATGGAAGGGAGGGTAATGGGAGGAGGGAGCAATTTGAAGTCAACACTTGGGGAGGGACAGGATCAAAAGACAGAATAGAAACAATGGGGGGCAGGATAGAATAGAGGGAAATATAGTTAGTCTTACACAACACGACTATTATTGAAGTCATTTGCAAAACTACACAGATATGGCCTATATTGAATTGCCTGCCTTCCCAAAGGGAATGGGGGGGGGAAGGATGGGGAGAAGTTGGAACTCAAAGTTTTGGGAACAACTTTTGAGTATTGTTCTTGCTACTAGGAAATAAGAAATACAGGTAATGGGGAATAGAAAGTTATCTGGCCCTACAGGACAAAAGAGAAGATGGGGTCATGGGAAGGGAGGGATGATAGAAGAGAGGGCAGATTAGTATTGGGGCGGGGGAGGGGACAAATGGGGAGAATATTTGGAAACCAAAATTTTGTCAAAATGAATGTAAAAAGTTTAATAAATAAATTTTTTTTTTTAAAAAGAAAAAAAACCCTAGCTGTATGATCCTAGGCTTATGATCCTTGCACTTTACCTTCTTCAGTTGTAAAATGGGAATACAAATAACTCCTACCACCTTAGGTTGTTGTGAGGAACAAATGAGTTAACATATGTGAAGTTCTCTATGAACTTTAAAATTTCTTCTGCATGTTAGCTATCATAATGAAACTATTCCAAGGACAGAAAGATACCAATTGTATGTGTATGGGGTGGGGGGAAATCTCAAGCTATATAAAGCCTAACCCTCTAAAAAAGTAACTGAGCAAATATTTATGAACTTATAGACTACTTTGCCATTATGGAAATTTAAACATTTATGTCATAGAAACTATGATAACTTACGTGACTTTGATTGGTTGCATATTGTGTTTTGTGTTTAAAAATTAATTATTCTTTTAACATTTAAATAAATATATATATATATATATATATATTATAAAATTTAATAAATGCTTGTTGAGTGACGACTGAGTGCATCAAACAATGTGAATACCCTTATATTCCTAAATCAGAATAGCATCTCTTCTAGCAAATTTCATGCATCTTTGGAACAATAAAGTCCTAGACTCTAGTCTAATGGATAACCAGAGTTCATGCTATATTCAGCGTTTTAAATTTCCATTTTAACAATTTATGAATATTTATTGATAGAAATCCATTCACTCTCAGTATTGACTGAGCACCTTTTAAATTGATATCTCAAATAATTTCCTTAAAATTATTATATTTTAAATATTAAAAAGTGAGTTTACCTGAAGCATTTTGTATTTATCCTGGAGAAAAACTGCTTCATCTTCTTTTTCTTTTAGGAAATCTTTTTCTAGGGTTCTATGCTTTTCCACCAATGTTGCTAAATCCTAAAGAAAAAAAAAAAAACAAAGAATACCATATTTTACAGTGGATACTGTCAAAATTAAATTTAAGCTATTTTTTAGCCAAATATTATAGAATTTAGTCAAGAATTCTGGAGTCCATGAGGGGTGGAGGCAAGATGGCAGACTGAGAGCAATAACTCACGTAAGATCTTAGACAAGCTCCTTTATATACCTCTAAAAAGAAAATCTGACCAAATGTTGAAGGGGCAGAATCCAATAAGAGATAGACTGTGGCAGATTCACAGCCCAGGACAGACTGGAAAGTTGACAGGAAGGTTCTGTTTCATAGCACAGCATGTCCCCACCTCAGCAGGGAAGAGCAGGAAATCCCAGTGAGGTTTGAGCCAGCAGCAGCACTAGAGAATCTTGGGAACAACAAGCCAGGATGGGGGTCCAGCAGAATCAAGTAAGTGAGAAGCAAGGAGCCCCAGGTATCTGCAGTGACTGCTCCTGAGACTATCAGCCCTCAGATTAAATGTCTGTAAGTCACCCACTTGAACTTCCAGGAAACAAAATGTCAGAGTGTTCAGTAAATGCTCTCTCCCCTTCCCCTTTTGATCTTGAAAAAACCATAAAATATTTCCCCTGAAAAATGCTGGATCAGTGGGATCAGAAGAAGTCTCTTAGCAGTCTCTTAGCACATGAGGCTAGGAAAATTGATAAGGAGGATTCTCTTGCTGTGGTGGAAGGGGAACAGCGCAGGCCTGGAGCTGTGCTAGACAGCTCCACTTTAGTGAAGCAGGAGGAGATAATGGAATATCTTCCAAGAAATCATCAAGAAAAACTACCCAGAAGTTCAAGATCCAAAGGGTGAAACAGTCATCAAAAGAATCCACCACTCACCTCTCAATAGGGATCCCAAACGAAAAACACCAAGGAATATTGTTGCCAAATTACAGGACTACCAGGTGAAGGAGAAAATATTACAGGCAGCCACAAAGAAACCCCTCAACTATCAAGGAGCTACAGTAAGGATCACAAGGACCTTGCAGCTTCTACTTTAAAAGACTGAAGGATTTGGAATATGATATTCTGTAAGACAAAAGAGCTAAGACTACAGGCAATGATCAATTACCCAGCAAAGTTGAGCATAATATTTCAGGCAAGCAGATGGACATTCAATGAAATAAGAAATTTCCAGATTTTCCTGATAAAAAGGCCAGAACTCAATAGAAAATTCAGTCTTCAAATGCATGTCTCAAGAGAGGCATAAAAAGGTAAATAGGGGAAAAGAAAAACTTGTTACTCAATTTGGGCAAACTGTTAACTCCCCTATAAGGGAAGATGATACTTGCTAATCTCGAGAATTGTACATTTATTAAGAAGTATAAAAGGGGTATCCATGGGGAGAAGGAATAGGTATAAAGTAAATGATGTCATGATATAACTGTGATTCAAGTATGCCAAGGGACTGTAAAAGGAGATGTGAAAAGGAGGAAGCAGAAAATAAGAAATTACACTACAGAAAGAAGTACAAAAATATATTATAGTAGAAGGAAAGAGGGGACAGAGATGAGCATTCTTTGAGAGGTACTCTCATCTGATTTGGTTCAAGGAGGGAACGACAAACTTATGTATATAAATCTAAATAGGTCTATAGGTAGTAGGAGGGGAAGGGGGAAGAAAGGGGAGGGGAAGCTAAAAGGGAAGGAAGAAGTAGTAAGGGTAAAGAGGAGTAAAAGAGAGGGGCCTGAAAGGAGGGGAAGACTGTGGGAGGTAGTGGTCAAAAATTAAAACTCTATTGAGGAGGGGAAGGGAGACAGGAGAACTAAAAGCACAAACGGTGGGAAAGAAGATGGAGGGAAAGAAACAGATTGTAATCATAACTTTGAATGCGAATTGAAAGAACTCTCCCGTAAAAGAGACAGCCGGAGAATGGATTAAAAACCATAACCCAACAATACGTTGTTTACAAGAAACACATTTGAAATGGGGGAAACACACAGGGTAAAGGTAAAAGGTTGGAGGAGAATATATTGTGCTTCAGCTGATGTAAGAAAAGCAAAGGTAGCAATCCTAATCTCAGACAAAGCAAAAGCAGAAATAGATCTAATCAAAAGAGATAAGGAAGGAAACTATATCCTGCCAAAAGTCACAACAGACAATGAAGCAATATCATTACTAAACATGTATGCTCCAAGTAGTATAGCATCCAAATTCTTATAGGAGAGGTTGGGGGAGTTACAGGAAGAAATAGACAGCAAAAATAAACTAGTGGGGGACCTCAAATTCCCCCTTTCTGAACTTGACAAATCTAACCTTAAAATAAACAAGAAAGAAGTTAAGGAGGTGAAGAAAACTCTGGATAAGGTAGATATGATAAATCTCTGGAGAAAACTCAATGGGGATAGAAAGGAATATACCTTTTTCTCAGCAGCACATGGCACACAAAGAAATTGACCATGTTCTAGGGCATAAAAACCTCACAATCCAGGGCAGAAAGTCAGAGAAAGTCAATGCATTTTCAGATCATAATGCAATAAAATGTAATAAAATTTATATGTAATAAAAGGCAATGGAAAGATAAATCAAACTGGAAACTAAGCAATATAATCCTAAAGAAGGAGTGGGTTAAACAAGAAATCATAGAAACAATCAACAACTTCATTCAAGAGAAAGACAATAATAAGACAACCTAGCAAATCTTATTGGATACTGCAAAAGCTGTTCTTAGGGGAAGGGTTATACCTCTGAATGCCTACATGAATAAAATAGAGAAAGAGGAGATCAATGATTTGGGCATGCACCTGAAAAATCTCAAAAAAAAGAACAAATTGAAAATCCCCAAGTGAATACCAAATTAGAAATACTGAAAACAAAAGGAGAAATTAGTAAAATTGAAATTAAGAAAATTAGTGAACTAATAAACAAAACTGAGTTGGTTTTATGAAAAAAAGAATAAAATTGATAAATCTTGGTCAATTTGATTAAAAAAAGAAAGAAAACCAAATTACCAATATGAAAAATGAAAAGGGTGAACACAACTACAATGAGGAGGAAATTAGAACAATAATTAGAAATTATTGTGCCCAACTGCATGTCCACAAATTAGACAATCTAAATGAGATGGATGATTATTTTAAGAAAATATAAATTGCCCAGATTAGGAGAAGAGGAAGTTAAATACTTAAATAACCCCATCACAGAAAAAGAAATTGAACAAGCCATCAAAGAATTCCCTAGGAAAAAATCTCCAGGGTCAGATGGATTTACAAGTGAATTCTATCAAACATTTAAAGAAGAGTTAATTACAATACTATACAGACTATTTGGGAAAACTGGGGAAGAAGGCATCAACTCCAATTCGTTTTGACATAAATATGGTTTTGATACCTAAAACAGGAAGAGACATTCAACATTAGGAAAACTATTAGCTTTATTGACCATGTCAACAACAAACTAACAAACCACATGATTATCTCAATAGATGCAGAAAAAGCTTTTGAAAAAATACAATACCCATTCCTTTTGAAAACACTGGAGAGCATAGGAATAAATGGAGCTTTCCATAAAATAATAAGCAGCATCTACCTAAAACCTTCAGCAAGCATTATATGCAATGAAGATAAGCATTCCCAATAAGATCAGGGGTGAAACGAGGATGTCCATTATCACCACTATTATTCAGTATGGTACTAGAAATGTTAGCTGTAGCAATAAGAAAAGAAAAAAAATTGAAGGAATTAGAATAGGCAAAGAAGAAACTAAGTTATCTCTCTTTGCAGATGACATGATGATATACTTAGAGAATCTCAGAGATTCAAGTAAAAAACTACTTGAAATAATAAACAACTTTGGCAGAGTTGCAGGTTACAAAATAAACTCACTCAAATTTTGTGCATTTCTATATATTACTTACAAAGCTCAACAGCAAGAGTTAGAAAGAGAAATTCCATTTAATGCTAGGGTAGACACTATAAAATATTTGGGAGTCTACCCCTACCTTGTCAGGTAGTGTAACAGCAAGTACCCCAGCATACACAGTAGGGCCTGCTACACAGGTTCTTAGATCTGCTTTTCTAAAAAGGAAAGCAACTCAATAGTCTTCTTTAATTACATTCAGCAACAGAGAAAATACAAGCAGAGAAATAAAGACCAACAGACATGGCTTCTAACTGTCTGACCATAAGCAATACATACATCACAGATCAACAAACAGATCCAACTGTCTGACCATTACATACATGCACAGTTACCAGAGAAAGAAGCACTAACATCTGGGTTTTTAAAGCTGGGGTGCAGGGAAGGCTCTTTAATGGCTACCCAGAGGCTCATTTGGTCCAGGAACTTTCTTCCAAAGAGTAAGCCCCCAAAGCAAAACTTCACCTCAGAGTATATATTCACTTCTCAGAGGTTGATAGCATCTAGACCCTTCTGATCCAGTGCCTCATTAATTAACAAAACGTGTGGGCCTTCCTACAAAACATGCCTACCTTAATCAATCTTCCCTTAAAGGGCTTCACTTGAGGCCTATTATTGGGTGGGAGAAGATCTTTATCTGCATTATAGGGAGCAAACACCTTCCTTTCATCTACAGAGATGGACAATCTTTGAATTCCTGGGGATTAACCTCCTCTTTCCATATAACTCAGAAAATTTCAGTCAGGTTTTGCATAAGCAGTGGAACTCATGCCTTATAAATCTCTGCTACAATGGAATATGTGCCAGGACCTTTGCCACTGGAGAGGAGTCTAATGACATTCAAAACCTCTTCTTCAGTTGTAAGTTTGTTAGAGAGAGATTGACTTCAACTTGAGGTATATATGCTCAGATATATATATACTGAATATATGTATATATATGTATATGTATATATATATTCATATATATATACATATACATATATATATAGGCTTCAGTAATGGTTGATGATAGTCTGTTGAGAACACTATGTTAGTATTCAGCCTATCTCTCCAGGATCATGTCCTTATCACTAATCAATGTGGCTCCATCAACACTGAGGAATTCAGATGCACCATAGGTCTCTGGTCCATAAATATCCTTCAGGATATGATAAAAGCATTTTGGACTGTTAGTATCAGTGTAAAATAAACTTTTATCTGCCTGTTTACTGAACCAAGAATCCTACATCTCTCTAAGCTTTGCTTGCACTTTACTTTTGATAGCACTCTACTTTTTAGAGACAGATGAACTATCCTGCTGGTAAACTCTGTGGAGTTCTCATTTTTTGTTTAGCAGCTTCTGAATTTCCCCACCATTTTCATCAAACCATTATTGCTCTAGTTTAAAAAAGTACTCGAATCTGGTGACTTAAGTCTTCTAGCAGTCATCTTCCCTTGAGGCCACTGCTTTTGTTGAATGAAATGTTTAGCTTGGAGAGGATAAGTCTAGGATCAATCTAGCACTCTGTTCCATACATCATCTACATCTGTTCTCCTTCCAATGACAAAATCTACTGAATACAAATGTTTACTGCAAGGGTACATCTACAAAGTTTTATTGCATTTAAGTAAATAGAAGAAAGTGTTGGTGATGAGATCATGAGGTACATTAGTCTTCAGTAGTAAGTTACCACTGCTGTTACTGTTTCCAACTCCATTCCTCATAAGATTTCCCTGCCACATCCAACAGTCTGTCTACTCTGGAATCAAAGTCAGTCAGAATTACAAGCTTATCTTCTTTTTGAACACTTATTATAAGGGTCTGTTGGTCTACATAAAATTTTCTTTGACCTCATCAGGGTTCATCATGGTGGCAGCATAGGCACTGATGATGGGGGCATGTCATTTTCCTGCAAGGGGTAATTACATTGTCATAAGCCTGCCATTCACTCATTTTGGGAGGCATGCAAACTTTTTGACTATATTTGTTTTTGATTGCAAAACCGACACCAGCTTCACATTTTTTCCTGTCACTGCTACCAGCCTAGAAAAATGTGTATCCAGCTCTGACTTTCATAAGCTGGCCTCATTTGCCAGCCTTTTTACACTCAGGGCTACTATTTGGATGTAATTAAGTTATCTCACAACAAGAGCTGTTCATCTTATAGTCCTATTGGATTTCATGTTGTCTAAAAGTGTACACACATTCCATGTGCCAATGATGAGTGGAATCATCTTCACAAAGGTTTTTATACATTTTTTTTGTGTTTTGACCACAAGGCAGGATCCCTACCTATTACAGGGTGAAGAAGACAATTTTTAGGGAATCTTTTCTAGCCCCTTCCTTATGCTAAGACCTACACAGTTCAGTCCTTCAAAAAGGCTGCTCAGACACCCAAGGGGTTGGGAAAAGCCACTGCTGCTTCAGTCCAATGAAAAGATGACCTCAAGTCCTAGACCACCTGTGTAAAGCTCCCAGTGTGTCTGTACCTGCCACTTCATCACTTGCCAGTCATCTCAGGATTTTGACATAGGTAAAAATGGTTAAATGGCATAGGTGATTTTTTTTTTTACTGGTGCATAAATTGGATTTGAGGTAGAGTTGTGAAGTCATCAAGCTCCCTTCCAGAGTCATTCAGAGAGTCTAATGTCAAGACAAAAGACTGATGGTGGCTTAGGGCATAGTGGTTAACTTTGGTGTCTTCAAGTTCTAACCAGGCTTTAAGCATCCCACTGCATCTGCTTCAGTAACCTTCAGAGAGGTTGGAACAAAATGTTCTCAAACACCCATTCCACTGGGGGAAGTCTTTACATGCTTTGGAGAGACACCTTCCTAACCCATCATCTTGCTTACCCTCAACCTGGTTTAGCCTGTCTGCCAAAACATTTTGCTGGAGAGTGGCCACTGTTTATGCTACAGTTTTTTGGGGCCACAAATAAGAGTTGGATGAATGGACCCCAAAACTAGAAAGCAGCCCTGAAAAGGACTTCAGCAGCAAGCTTCACACCTTTTCTTAAACATTTCTACACACCATACACCAATATGTACATATATAGCATATGTATATATGTACACATATATACACACAGACACACATACACACATACAGATCTATAAGTGTATCTCTAGTTCACGTGTGTATATGTGAATGTGTACATAACAATATGTAACTACATAGTTATATAAACAATATAATAATATATACATGCATGCACATATACATACATATTTATATTTTCATATATACATATAAAAAATTATATATAGTTACATATATCACAAAATGAATCCCAAAGCTAAGAATTCGTGGACAACTTAGTAAAACTTACTATGCACAGATTCTAAATGAGCTCTTCTCACACTGCAAATTACTTATTAAAGTCTTTCCTTGGTACTAGATTCATTTCAATGGGCAAAAATGTGTTCATGGAATTACAATATTAGTTTTCTCTGATAAGTTTTTAATCATGGTAAGGCTCTTTTGACTAAGTTTCAAAAACTTCTGCAAGGAAATCCCATCATACCTTTTTAATTCTCTGTTTTTCTTCTTCAGAAGCCTTAAGTTTAACCTCCAAGCTTGTAACTTTTTGTTGAAGTTCCATGTTTAACTCAATAGCTTTGTGATCTTCTGTAGAATCATCCACAAGTGAAATTGTTTCACTAGATTTTTCATCACTTAAATCCAATGGAAAAACTGAAGGATCAATAGTATTTGTTGATTGCTGAACCTAATCCACATGGGAAAAACACCAAAAGAGAAAAGCTTACAATGTACCAATAAATAAAAACAACTGAAAGCACTAGAAACCACATTGTGAACCCTTTAAGTAAATTGATACAGTCCTAAAAATAGTACAATAAACTTGTCTTTTAGAATGGGACAAAATTTCCTTCAAAGCATTTCTTATTTGGTTTACAATGCATAAAAAAAACCAAAACAAAACAAAAAAAATTCTTTTCAAGGCACGGCAAAATACATTTTATTATTTTATTGGCCACATTTTGTTCCAAAAACAACTGGAACTCTTAGGAGTTTCCAAAAATATCTCTATACACTTCTCTGGCACTAAATGAATCAGACTCTGAAAGTATGTATGTGTATCTATGTATGTGTTTCAAAGTGATTCCCAGCTTCTGGAGACAGAAAAGAGATGCTCGCCGACCTTCTATAAGACTCTGGAAATTCATATTAGTCTCAAGTGCTTTTTCATTTGGATTCCTTTAGTTTTCTATTCAACGTTCACAACATTAAGCATTAAGTATGTCCTATAACAATCCTGGAAAAAGATAAATTTACATTTTGACTCAATTTCTATGAAGCTGGACATTAAGAACTGTTCTTTGAGTTCTTTTTTAATACTTGAAATTCTTAGCTGTTAAGAAGTTAAATTTTGAACATCATTCTTAAATACACAATGAAAATTTAAAAACTCAACAAAAAGTGCATGATTTTTTTTAACTGGAGAGAGAACTATCCGTTAGGAAACTTCCTATTCTATTATCTGCATTTTTACAGCTCACTCACCAATCTACAATCTTAGAAATACCTTGGAAAACTGATAAGTTAAATGATTACTCCAGGGTATGTGTTGAGAGACAAAACTTGAACCCTGGTCTTCCCAAATCTGAGGCCAGGCTCATTAAATGAAATGCCATCTACCTTTAATCTTCAGATTGGGTCCACTGTCAAAAGATCATCTTTTCCTATTATATAATGATGCTCTAATACTTAAGTAATACTTTTAGCTTACTATAGATTTGTGATTGGTTCAACTTTAATGAATGTGATTTTGGAATAGGATAACTGCCACAAAAATCTGTTGCTTTTGTTGTTCATTTGGTTCACTTACATACAACTCTGTGTGACAGTTTCTTTGCGAAGATAGTAGAGTGATTTGCCACCTAACTCTTTAGGCAGCTTCAAATTCAAAGAGGTGAAATGACAAGAATCAAAAAGCATATTTTGCCCTCATGATTTCATATTATCCTTACAACACAGCTAAGATAGTAGTGAAGGTATTGCTTCCTATTTTATAAAGGACACATGAAGGCCCAAGAGGGTTAAGGCAGTTATTTCAGCCCTGGGCCCTCTTCTTCTCATGACTTCAGTACAAGCAGTCTGTCCATGGCACTACCCAGATGCTCATTCATTTTACAGATAAGGAAACTGAGGCAAATATAATTAAGTGACTTGGCTAGGATCACACTGCTAGTGTCTTAGACTAAATTTTAACTCAGGTCTTCCTAACTGCAGACCTGGTGCTCTATCCACATTACTACCTTGTTGCCCAAAACAAAAATAGTCGTTTTCTTTGAAAAGCAAACTAATTACTATCCAGCTAAACCAACAAACAGCAGGCTGGGAAAGCCAGATTACCTCTAATTTGATAATGGAATACATACACATACACATACACATACACACACAAATACACACACACACGATGTTTAGGTAAAAATATATAATAATATAGATTTCTATTAAAAATCAAGATTCTTACCTGATCTTTACATGAGGCTTGACTTACAATATTGTCAATGGTTTGTGGAGCAACCAGTGCACAATCCTGTGATGAAATGATGGGCTTAGAAGAGATAAGACAAGCTGAAGATAAAGACTGCTCCAGAAGACTCTCAGGAGACATAGGTGGAGGGATGTGGACTCCAGACACTAATAAAAATAAAATTTAAGAATTACAAAAGACAAGGCATAACTTCAAACATATTTAAAAGGATTACTTTCTGATACATGTAATAAATGCTCTTAACAAAAACATACTTGAACGTTCAGAATGAATAGCAGTATTAAAATGTAGTTAATGGGGATTGATAATATAAAATCCAACATACATTCTTTAAATTATTAATTTATTATTTATTTAAATTATTAATTGCAATACTATATAAACTTTGGGAAAATAGGTGAAAAGGGAGTCCTACCAAATTCTTTTTATGATATAAATATGATGGTGATACCTAAACCAGGAAGAACGAAAACAGAGAAAGAAAATTATAGACAAATTTCCCTAATCAATATGGATACAAAAATTTTAAATAAAATATTGGCAAAGAGATTACAGCAACTTATAATATACTATGACTAGGTAGGATTAATACCAGGAATGCTGGAGTGGTTCAATATTAGGAAAACTATCAGCATAATTGACCATATCAACAACAAAACTAACAGAAATCATATGATTATCTCAATATAGGCAGAAAAAGTTCTTGACATAACACAACACCAATTCCTATGAAAAACACTAAAGAGTACATGAAAAAATGGAGTCTTCCTGAACATGATAGGTAGCAAATATCTAAAACTATCAGCAAGCATTATATGTAATGGGAGTGAGCAAGAAGCATTTCCAATAAAATGCGGAGGGGGAGAGTAGGATGTCCATTATCAACACTGTTGTGCAATACTGTACTAGAAATGTTAGCTTTAACAATAAGAGAATAAAAAGAATAGAAGGAATTAGAATAAGCAAAGAAGAAACAAAGCTATCATTCTTTGCAGATGATATGAAGGTATACTTAGAGAATTTTAGAGAATTCAGTAAAAAAACTACTTGAAATAAAGAAATTCAGCAAAGTTGAAGGATATATAATAAACCCACACAAATCATAGACATTTCTATGTATAACAAAAAAATGCCAACAACAAGAGATAGAAAGAGAAATTCCATTTAAAGCTACTACAGACATTATACAATATTTGCGAATCTACTTGCCAAGACAAACTCAGGAACTATTTGCACACAATTACAAAACACTCTTCACACAAATAAAATTAGATCTAAATAACTGGAAAAATATCTACTGCTCATGGAAGGCTGAAATAATTTAATAAAAATGACAATTCACAGGGCAGAGTCAAGATGGCAGAGTAAAAGGATGGACCTGCTCTTAGTTCTACCCCCAAACCTCATAAAATACCTGTAACTAAATGACTCTAAACAAATTCTAGAGCAGCAGAAGCCACAAAATGACAGACTGAGATTTCCTGGTCAAGACAGCCTGGAAGGTCGACAGGAAAGGTCTACTGCATTGGGCTCGGAGCAAAGCGCAGTACACAGAATGAAGCCCAGCCTTGACCATGCTGTGACACGGACAGGACCAGAGCAAGGTGTGGAATCCCAGGCAGCAGCTGTGGTTCCCAGATCTCTCAACTCACAAACATAAAAGAGCTTCAAAGGTCAGTGAAAAAGCTGCTTCACCTCGGTGAGAAGGGAGCAGCGTCTGGCCCTAGAATTGGGACCAGAGCAGCAGAAATCGCTGCAGCACAGCATCCATTTTTGGAGCCCTTGGGGAAAGTTAGTCATTGATTTGGATCTCAGCCCCGAGTGGCAGTCCTGGGGTGAAGAGGAGTACTGGCATGGTGGAGTGGGAGACAGTTGTGGAGAGGGAACCCTACTTGCATATCCTGGGTAAAAAAGCCTGTGGTTGCTCCCTGACTAGAGGACAGGACAGGAAAGAAGTAAACTCTTCTTCCTTGTTTGTGCCATCCTGGAGGAACTGAGAACTTATAGGCCCGTAAAGCATACCCTCCACTCACAAAGGACTCTGAAGTCAAATAACTGGCTAGGAAAATGCCCCAAAAAGGAAAAAAAAATCAGACCATAGACGGTCACTTTCTTGGTGAACAGGTATTTTCCTCCATCCTACTGGACGAGAAAGACATCAAAGTCAAGGCTTCTTCATCCAAAACCACCAAAATAAATTTGCAATGGTCTCAGGTCATGGAAGAGCTCAAAAAAGATTTTGAAAATCAAGTAAGAGAGATGGAGGAAAAATTGGGAAGAGAAATGAGAGTGATGCAAGAAAGTCATGAAAAGTGAGTCAACAGCCTGCTAAAGGAGACCCAAAAAGATGAAGAAAATAACACCTTTAAAAATAAACTAACAAATAGCAAAAGAAGCCCCAAAAAATCAATAAAGAGAAGAATGCTTTAAAAGCAGAATTAGCCAAATGGAAAAGGAGGTTCAAAAACTCACTGAAGAAAGTCCTTCCTTAAAAATTAGAATGGAGAAGATGGAAGCTAATGAGTTTATGAGAAACCAAGAACTTACAAAACAAAACCAAAAGAATGAAAAAATAGAAAATAATGTGAAAGATCCCATTGGAAAACCAACTGACCTGGAAAATAGATTCAGTAAAGACAATTTAAAAATTATGGGACTACCTGAAAGTCATGATCAAGAAAAGAGGCTAGACATCATCTTTCATGAAATTATCAAGGAAAACTGCCCTGATATTCTAGAAGCAGAGGGTAAAATAAATATTGAAAGAATCCACTGATTACCTCCTGAAAGAGATCCGAAAACAAAAACTCCTAGGAATATTGCAGCTAAACTACAGAGTTCCCAGATCAAAGAGAAAATATTGCAAGTAGCCAGAAAGAAATAATTTGAGTATTGTGGAAATAGAATCAGGATAACACAGGATCTGGCAGTTTCTACATTAGGGGACTGAAGGGCTTGGAATATGATATTCCAGAAGTCAAATGAGTTAGGATTAAAATCAAGAATCATCTACCCAGCAAAACTGAGTATAATTCTTCAGGGGAAAAAATGGTCTTTCAATGAAGTACAGGACTTTCAAGCATTCTTGATGAAAAGACCAGAGGTGAATAGAAAATTTGACTTTCAAACAAAAGAATCAAGAGAAGTATGAAAAGGTAAACAGGAAAGAGAAATCATAAGGGACTAAATAAAGTTCAACGTTTTCCATTCCTACATGGAAAGAAAATATTTGCAGCTCTTGAAACTTTTCTCAGTATTTGAGTAGTTAGAGAGATCACACACACACACACACACACACACACACACACACACACACAAAGAAAACATGGGGTGAGTTGAATAGGAAGGGATGAGAACTAAAATAAAATAAAATTAAGGGATGAGAGAGAAATAGATTGGGAGGAGAAAGGGAGAAATGGAATGGGACAAATTCTCTCTCATTAAACAGGCAAGAAAAACCTTTTTCAATGGAGGGGGAAGAGGGGAGATGAGAGGGAAAAAGTGAAGCTTACTCTCATCACATTTGACTTGAGGAGGGAATAACATGCACACTCAATCTGGTATGAAAATCTATCTTACACTACAGGAAAGTAGGATCGAGGGGATAAGTGGGGTGTAGGGGATGACAGAAGGGAGGGCAAATGGGAGGAGGGAGCAATTAGGATTAAGCACTTTTGGGGACAGACAAGGTCTAAAGTGAGAATAGAATAAATGGTGGACAGGATAGGATGGTGGGAAATATAGTTAATCTTTTACATCATGACTACTATAGAAGTCTCTTGCATAACTACACATGAACATACTATATTGAACTGCTTGCCTTCACAGTAGGGATGACTGGGGAGGGAGGAAGGGAGAGAATTTGGAACTCAAAGTTTTAGGATCAATTGTTGAGAATTGTTTTTGCATGCAACTTGGAAATAAGAAATAAAGGTAATGATGTATAGAAATCTATCTTGCCCTACAAGAAAAGAGAGAAAATGGGGATAAGGGAAGGGAGGGGTGTGATAGAAGGGAGAGCAGATTGGAGGAAGTAGTATTCAGAATGCATGGTGTCTTGGGATGGGGGAAGGAGAGAGAAGGGGAGAATATTTGGAATCTTGTGAAAATGAATGTTGAAAACAAGAATAAATTAAAATTTAAAAAATGATAATTCACCCTAAATGAACTTATTCAGTGTCATAACAATCAAACTACCAAAAAGAGCTAGAAAAAATTAAAAGTCACCTGAAAGAACAAAAGGTCCAGAATAACAAGGGAAAGAATAAGAAATGCAAAGGAAGGTGACCCTACCATTGCAGATCTTATGTTGTGCTATAAAACACCAGTCATCAAAAGTGGCTAAGAAACAGAGTGGTAGATCAGTGGAATAGGTTAAGTACACAAGACGTCATAGTCCATGACTAAAATAAACTACTGTGTGAGAAACCTAAAGACTCCAAAAACTGCTAGGAAAACTGGAACATAGTATGACAGAAACTAGGCATAGACCAGTATCTTTTAGCTATGCCAAGATAAAGTCAAAATGGGTACATAATTTACAAATAAAAACTAATACTATAAGCAAACTAAGAACAGTTTTCCTGTCAGATTTATGGAGAAGGGAAAAGTTTTTGACCAAACAAGAGATATAGAACATTATGGAATGCAAAATGGATAATTATGATTAGATTAAATTGAAAATATTGTGCAAACAAAGCCAAGGAAACCAAGATTAGAAGGGAAGCAGAAAGCTGGGAAAACCATTTTTATAGAAAGTATCACTGATAAACTCCTCATTTCTAAAATACTTAGAGAACTGGGTCAAATTTTATAAGAATAAAAGTCACCCCCAAATTGATGAATAGCCAAAAGCATTTTCAGATGAAAAAATTAAAGTTATTTATAGTCAAATGAAAAAAAGGCTGAATCATTATTGATTAGAGAAAAGCAACTCCAAAGTTCCATAGTCACACGTATCAGATTGGCTAACATGACAAAAACAGGAAAATAATAAATATTTGAGAAGATGTGGGAAAACTGGAACACTCATGCATTTTTGGTGGAGTTTTAACCTGATTCAACCATTCTGGAGAACAATTTGGAATTATGCCCAAAGGGCTACAAAAATGTGCATACATTTTGACTCAGCAATACCACTTTTACATCTATATCCCAAACAGATCATAAAAATGGGGAAAGGACCCACATGTACAAAAATATTTATAGCAGTTTTTTGTGGTAGCCAAGAACTGGAATTTGAGGGGGTGCCTAGCAATTGAGGAATATCTGAATAACTTGGGGTATATGAATGTAATGGAATACTATTGTGCTTTAAGAAATGATGAGTAGGAAGACCGCGAGAAAACCTGCACTTACATGATGCTGAGTGAAGTGAGTAGAATCAGAAGAACATGGTACACATTAAAAGACACATTGTGCAATGACTAACATTGACAGATTTAGCTCTTCTCATCAATGCAAGGATCAACTCCAAAAACACTTGTGAAGAAAAATGCTATCCACATTCGGAGAAAGAACTATGGAAACTGAATGTAGATCACAGCCTACTATTAGCTTTTTTTTTTTTTCGCTGTTATTTTCTTTTGTTTCTTCTTTCTCATGTTTCCTCCCATTGATTATATTTTACTTTAGAATATGACTAATGTGAAAATATATTTAATATGAATGTATATGTAGACCCTATATAAGACTGCATAGTCATCCTGGGGCTGGGAGAGGGCAGGAAGGGGAAGAAAACTGAAAAATCAAAATCTTAAGGAAGTGAATGTTGAAAATTAAAAATATTTTTTAATTTAATTTAATTTATTTAACTTTTAACATTCATTTTCACAAAATTTGGGGTTCCATATTTTCTCCCCATTGCTTCCCTCCCCCCACCCCAAATCACCAAGCATTCTAATTGTCCTTATCACCAATCTGCCCTCTCTTCTAACATTCCTCCCTTCCCTTGTCCCCATCTTCTATTTTGCCCTGTAGGGTCAGATAACTTTCTATACCCCATTACCTGTATTTCTTATTTCCTAGTAGCAAGAACAATACTCGACAGTTGTTCCTAGAACTTTGACTTTCAACTTCTCCCCATCCCTCCCTCCCTACCCATTCCCTTTGGGAAAGCAAGCAATTCAATATAGGCCATATCTGTGTAGTTTTGCAAATGACTTCGATAATACTAGTGTTGTGTAAGACTATATTTCCCTGCACCCTATCCTGCCTCCAATTGCTTCTACTCTCTCTTTTGATCCTGCCCCTCCCCAAGACTGTTGACTTTAACTTGCTTCCTCCTCCCACTGCCCTCTCTTCCATCATCCCCCCCCCCACCCTGCTTATCCCCTTCTCCCCTTCTTTCCTGTATTGTAAGATAGGTTTTCATACCAAAATGAGTGTGCATTTTATTCCTTCCTATAGTTGAATGTGATGAAAGTAAGCTTCATGTTTTTCTCTCTCCTCCTCTCTTCTTCCCTCCACTGAAAAGTTTTTGGATTGCCTCTTTTATGAGAGATAATTTGCCCCATTCCATTTCTCCTCCCAATATATTTCTCTCTCACTGCTTAATTTCATTATTTTAAGATATGATCCCATCCTCTCAATTCACCTTGTGCTGTCTGTGGTGTGTGTGTGTGTGTGTGTGTGTGTGTGTGTGTGTGTGTGTGTGTGTGTGTGTGTGTAATCCCACCAACTACCTAGATACTGAAAAAAGTTTCAAGAATTACAAATATTGTCTTTCCATGTAGGAATGTAAACAGTTCAACTTTAGTAAGTCCCTTATGATTTCTGTTTGCTGTTTACCCTTTCATGCTTCTCTTGATTCTTATGTTTGGAGGTCAAATTTTCTTTTCAGCTCTGGTCTTTTCATCAAGAATGCTTGAAAGTCCTCTATTTCATTGAAAGGCCAGTTTTTCCCCCCGAAGTATTATACTCAGTTCTGCTGGGTAGGTGATTCTTGGTTTTAATCCTAGTTCCTTTGACTTCTGGAATATCATATTCCACACCATTCAATCCCTTAATGTAGAAGCTGATGGATCTTGTGTTATCCTGATTGTATTTCCACAATACTGGAATTGTTTCTTCCTAGGTGCTTGCAATATTTTCTCCTTGACCTGGGCACTCTGGAATTTGGCCACAATATTCCTAGGAGTTTCTCTTCTTGGATCTCTTTCAAGTGGTGATTGGTGAATTTTTTCAATATTGATTTTGCTCTCTGGTTCTGGAATATCAAGGCAGTTTTCCTTGATAATTTCATGAAAGATGATGTCTAGCCTATTTTTTTGATCATGGCTTCCAGGTAGCCCCATAGTTTTTAAATTGTCTGTCCTGGATCTATTTTCCAGATCAGTTGTTTTTCCAGTGAGATATTTCACATTATCTTCCATTTTTTCATTCTTTTGGCTTTGTTTTGTGATTTCTTAGTTTCTCAGAAAGTCATTAGCCTCCTTGTGTTCCATTCTAATTTTTAAAGAACTCTTTTCTTCAGTGAGCTTTTGAACCTCCTTTTTCATTTGACTAATTCTGCTTTTGAAAGCATTCTTCTCCTCATTGGCTTTTTGAACCTTTTTTGCCAATTGAGTGAGCCTATTTTTCAAGGTGTTATTTTCTTCAGCATTTTGTTGAGTCTCCTTTAGCAAGGTGTTGACTTGCTTTTCATACTTTTCTTGCATCTCTCTCATTTCTCTTCCGAGTTTTTCCTTCACCTCTCTAGCTTGATTTTCAAAATCCTTTTTGAGCTCTTCCATGGCCTGAGCCCATTGAATATTTACTTTGGATGTTTGGGATACAGAGGCCTTGACTTCTATGTCTTTCCCTGATGGTAAACATTGTTCTTCCTCATCAGAAAGGTTGGGAGGAGATATCTGTTCACCAAGAAACTAACCTTCCATGGTCTAATTTTTTGTCCCTGTTTTGGGCATTTTCCCAACCAGTTACTTGACTTTTGGGTCCTTTGTCAAGAGTAGGGTATACTCTGGGAATCTGTGAGATCTCAGTTCCTCCAAGGTGGCACAATCAAGAGTGTAATAGTCTGGACGCAGAGACGGATTTTTGTGCCCAGAATCTTAGCAGATACCTCTCCACAGTCACTTGGCCTCCAGTTCCTCCAAGCCAGCACTGGGGGCTGATTTTCAGATAAGCTGTATGGGCAGGGACACCATTCACTTTGAGACAAAGACCAGCTCAGCCAGGCCCTCCACCCAGGCCTGAGGTAAGACTCAGTTCTTCAGTGCCCCCATGGGTTTTTACACTGCAACAATGGAGCTTCCATATGGGCTGCTATGGAGGCTCTGTGACTGCTGCCTAATGCCAGAGCTATCGGAAGGAAGGCCTTTCTCCCTTCCTGGCCCCGTGATAAACCCCTTCACTGACCTTTGGTGCCTGTGGGTTGAGGGATCTGAGGCCCTAGTACTGCAACTGGAGATTCTTCCAGAATCTGCCAGAAGTGTCCTCCTCCCAGAGTCTCGTCGCACTGTGAGGCCAAGGCTGGACTGGGCTCCGCTCTGCCTCCAGCGCAAGCTACGTTTCCATGGGCTTTTCAGGTCACCTTGGGCTGGAAATCTCATCCACTCTGTTGTTCTCCACTTCTGCTGCTCCAGAATTTGTTGAGAGTCCCTCTCTATAGGTATTTTGTGAGCTGTGCAGGGAGTTCCTACGTAAGTGTGTCTTTCTAGCCTGCCATCTTGGCTCTGCCCCAATAAATATTTTTTAAAAGCCCTAAATTGGTCTTATTATTGCTCTTAGGAGAAGAGTGATTTCCTACAGTAGAAAACAAGAAATGGTCATCTTGCCTCAGGGACAATCAGATCTCACCCTCTGAGCAGAATCCCATCCAAAATGCTATCAATCACTCATGTCCCACAATATACAGGTGTGGGCTGATTAACTGGTGAAATAGGAGCAAAAATTTGGAACAGCAGTGGCTTGGACAAATACTGTAACCAGTGAGAATAAGTGCTCTGGGAATGGGAAGAAGAGTCACAAAGCCCAATATCCCATTGCAGAGGACAACCTTCTCTGAGAGGTAGCTGTGCATATGGGCCCTAAAACACTGAATAAAGCATCTGATGGCCAGATTATGAGTGTTGGTAAAACTCCACCAATTAACAATTAAGAGGATGCTACAGAAGGCAAACCACGGAAAGAAGGAGTAAATATTCATCTAGTCCTTTTCAGTAATGACCATATGTCTGTGATTAGGGCCAAATGAAAACCCCTGACATTATCTGAAACATTCCATGTAATGAACACAAAACATCTCAAGGGGACAAATATTTCTTCTTTAGTTATGGAAATGAAGGAAGTTGTATTACACTTTATCAAAGCAACTCCCCTTACAAGACCCTTCTGTTGTCCATAAGGAAGGAATATGTTGCTAGGCAGTTAATTGTGCTGTAGAAGTAGAAGAATGAAGAAAGGAAATAAGCATTTAAATAGCATCTACTATGTGCCAAGCTCTCTGCTAATCACTTTTACAGATATCATTTGATTTGATACTCATGACAACTCTGTAGGTTAGATGCTACAATTATCCTCATTTTACAGTTAAGGAAACTGAGAGAAACAGGTTAAATGACTTGCCCAAGGTCATATAGAGTGTGTATGGTCAGATATAAAATTAAATATCCCTGACTCCAGGAGCAGTGCTCTATTCATTGCACTATCATTTGCCTCTATGAGGGAGGCAGAGTCTCATGCCCATCACCATATTTGTTCCTGACCTCATTAATGTCATGGACCAGTCAGTTAATTCAGTTCCAGTGTGAGGGGTACATAGTGATTGACCTCACCAAAGCTTTTTTCTCTATTCCTGAAAATAGTCAGGAGCATTTTGATCTCACCTGGCAAAGTGTAAGAATCCAGTATTCTTTTATGGTCTTTCCCCAGGACACCCCTGGACACCTGAAATCTCTCTCATACACATTATGGTGTATGAGCATATGGTGTATAAACCCTAAAGAGGCTTCCCTTCCTGGGAACACTGATGTTTGGCATTATTTTCACCAAGCCTAAACCGTGGCAGATCAGATGGTATCCCTGATAAAGGACAAATGATAAGAAATAAACCCTAAGAAAATCCAGGGTCCATACCACTCAGTCAAGTTTTGGCCACATGATAAACCTAGACATTTATTGTACTCTTCAGGTTTAGAAAACCTGTATTTCTTCGGTAGGTATCCTAATGGGCCTGATTAACTAAGTCACCTGGAAGTCTACTTTTTTTTTTATTCATTTGTACCTCAGAACAGGCTCTACAGCCCTGGAAAACCTAAAACAACCTGCCCCACCTCTCTCATTAGGCCCTTATAACCCTACAGGGTCCATCTTTTGGGGAAGTCTCTATCCATAAAAAATGAGACTAAATAGAGCCTTTGGCAGGCACCAAGTGGTGACTAGAATAAGTGACTATCTGGAACCTAGAACTCCAAGTTTCCCAAAGCATCCATTCAATATAACACTATTGAAAAGTAGTTAATTGCCTGGGCCCTACATTCTACTGGACAAATAACAGAGTCAGAAAAACACTCTTTTTTCCAGAATTGCATGATACAAAATTATACCTCCAAAAATTTTAGGCAATATTCAAAAAACTTGTATTGTTAAACAGAAATAGTGCATCCAAAATCACACTTAACTAGGTCCTTCTGGTGTTAATGTTCTTCACAAACAGGTAGCAACTATACCAGAGATTAAAGTCTCCAGTTCAAGCCCCACAGTCCTGTCTCCACACTAGCATAATGGACCCCTCTCTATAAAGACATAACTCCTGTAGATTGCCAATTTGCCTGGTTTGCCAATGGTTCCATCTGTTACAGGAGAGTCATACATAACTGGACTTCAGCAGCCACTAATCTAGTAATAGGAGATATCTTAGGACATGAGGGTCCTGGTAAGTCTTCCCAGTGCACTGAACTCTAATCTGCATGACTGATACATGAGAGATGTTTGAGGGATGATTAGGCAAAGAAAATCATATAGTATATTAATTCCTATGAAGTAACTATGGGACTAGCCAAGTAGTTTGAGCTTGAAGAGCACAGAACTTGGACAATCACCCCTTTGAGGTAAGGACCAATGGAGGAATTTTGCCTATGCCTCCCACTACATACAGTTGTTTGTTGGCATGTCAGTATCCATCAGAGATGCCATGTGTTAAATAAACAACCAGGTTGTGGTCATTACAAAAAAAGCAAAGACTGGGGAGTAGGTCCATTGCTAATATGGACAAACCATCTTCTGCTGGACATAGTATTATATGATTACCTTAACTATGGATAAAGTAGTTATTCCTGTCCAGCTAAGCTCTTAGTTCCTTTTCAGGCACCCACCTAGTCCAAGTATCTTTCAACCTGTCCCAGCCTGGCAAAACAGCAATCTCCAAATGTGCATTTCAACAAAATGTCTTGCCAAGTAAGCACTTAGCATAGTATTTGGCACACAGTAGGTGTTTAATGTTTATTGATTAAAGAAAAATATGGAATACTACCTTCATTATACATTTCTGAATCCTTCAAATGAAATATTTTAAATTCAAATAGGAATTCCTAAATATTTGAGGTAAAATTGCTGAAATTACAAAAACTAAATGATTCTTGATAATTTTAGCTGTAAAACAGTGAGCCAAATCACAATTTTGTTCACTTCCTTTCCAAAACACCAAGTTGTCATACAACCTGATTTCAACTCTGAAATTTACAGGTAACTATTTAAATGCCTCATATCTACAATGAAAGTCAAATCCTGAAACCAATTCTTCTTATTAAGCTGTTCTTGTAGCTCTCATTTTCTAAAAACATTTTGATTTCATGACAAAGTTACCAAAATAATTTCAAAACTATATATGAAAGGAAAGCCAATGAACTTCTATACAATAAAGTACTCACTTTCAGTTTTTAAGAGAGGAAAACCATCATTGATTCAATCTTCAAGAAGTCCTGTTTTCTTAACAAACTTCAATACATGCTACATTTTTCACTACTTTTGAAGAAGACAGTTCCTTGGTGCACAATGCAGTGTTAATGATGAAACTTTACTATCAAGAGTAATTTCATGCTGCTCAGCCAATAATTTTGGTACAATTCCACTTTTCTCCCCTATCACTGCTACTGAATTATCCTGTCTGTAGTCACAAATACTAGTTTTGATAATAGAAGGTTAGACTCTTCTAAAACTCTATATTTTTCCTTAAAAATATCTTCACCTGTGTCATGTCATTATGAGAAAGAATACTAAGCATTTCTTCACTCATACTAAGATTTTTGTCACATACATAAATAACTCCAATTACTTAAGCTAGTCCACTAACACCTATACTTTCATTGACAACAATCAAAAAAACTAATTTCCCAACTTTAAGTTCTTCCCTGATGTCAGCAATGATTTCATTAATTCTTTCTTAATCATCATTTTGTGATAAAATATTATTTAAAAGTTTTTAACTCTTTCAGAACAAAGAATTTCAGTGGCTTTCACCATATATTCTTTCACAAACTCCTCTTCTCTAAACTTCTTTTAATGTTTAGCTAACAGTTCTAAAAAGACATACCTAACTTTGACCACCCTCTCCTTGCTTTTGTGAACTTTTGTAAAAACCTTTTGCTCTTTTGGAAGTGCAGATTTCAAATTTCTTAACTTATGTTTTTCTCTTTTACCTATGTATTAATAATACTTAGAAGAGTGTATTTCATGGTGATATTTGAAATAATATTACCTGGGGACACTAATGCTGTGTCTATAAAATGAACACATATTTTTTTTTAACTTCCATAAAGAAATAATCTAATTACCATCTAGTCTGAAAAATTCTATGTTCTTCTCGATACGAATCTTATCTTACTGATCTTAAGACATGACATGACGTATATACTTCTTATAAAATAAATATTAAAGTAAATAAGTTTAAAAACAAATAATTTATAATTTTATACTTATAGCTACAAATAAATTTATAATTTTCTTATCTTCCATAAAATGAAATAAAATTATTTTTCTCTTAAATCTTTTACCTATAGTAGACTCAAATGTGAAAACAGCACAATATCATTTCCTCCATTCCATTTAATGCAAAAATGAACCTCAGTAGTTCATGGATCAAAACTATAGATCAACTGCACCAAAACTGTGCCTCTAAGAACTTCAAAGCAGAATTTACTTATGTAGGTGCAATGCCTTCCTCCATTAGGTAGAGAATTTCAAAACACAACAGACATTTCCTATGGTACAAGAGAGGCAGAACATACCATGAGGCAATTAGAGAAGAGGAAGTGCCATTCCATACTTACCACTTTGGGTTTCTCTAATTTTATCATCTGCTCAGTTTCCAGAAGATTGCTTCACCAACATGAGTGAAACTTTAACATAAAAGTGAAAACTGCCTAACCCTTATATACTTCAGTACTGCACAAGAGGATCATTACCTATGCAAAGAAATGGAGGGCATGCTTTAAGTGTTTAGTGTGCTACAAGGCACTTAAGTCAAATGATAGTATATAATCAATAGTACACCATAATCACAGTTACCAATGCAAAGAAAAAAGTGGCATTTCTACTTTTACCAATGCCCCTTCAAATATCAAAGTATCTCTTATAAATATCTAATATATCTTTAGTTTTTAAAATATATATTTAAATATCTAAACTAAAAATAAGAAATTCTTTATAATAAGCTATTTTCTGAATTTTTTCACCACATCAGATTGAGATTGGCAAAAATAAAATTATACATACTATAAAATTCAAAGAAAATTTTATGATTTTTAGTTTTAAATTTTAATATATCTATTTTATTGTGTTATTTATTTCATTAAATATTTCCCAATTACATTTGATGTATGCTTTGAGTCACAATAAGAAGTACTCTGTATTTTGAGCCACAGTCACAGGGCATGTTTGATATCTACATTCCAGAGGATTCTTTAGAACCTTGTTACTTTGGTGGTAGTATATGTTAAGATCAAAATATACCAGGATTATCCCTTCTCCATCTTTCATATGATTAGGTCAGATTTTTTTCCCCCAAAGTCAACAAAGCCAAGACTTGACTGGAAAAGGAAGGAGCTTCCCAGTCACTTAAGGACATAAAAGTCCCATTCATATTGAATTACTAGCTTTCTAACTTGGTAGGTATCTTGAAACCATGCAAGTCACCATACCCTGACTTGTAGACCAGATGCATTTATACATGGACAACAAGGTGTACATCTACCAAAGCTAAGTGTTACTATATCCTTATTAAATACCCTTGCTATATTACTTGTTTTTTGTTCAATTGTTTTCAGTCATGTCCAACTTTTCATGATCCCATTTGAAGCTTTCTTGACAAAGATACTGGAGTGGTTTACCATTTCCTTCTCCAGCTCATTTTACAGATGAAGAAACTGAGGCAAACAGGGTAAGTGACTTGCCTAAGGTCACAAAGCTAGTAAGTGCCTGAAGCCACATTTGAACTGAGGTCTTACTGACTCCAGGGCCAGTATCCTATCACTTGTGCCTCCTACTTACCCCAGTTAGGGTTTGATTAGAAGTTATAACAGACTTCAGTTCATCCATTAATTTTGCTTCTTGCTCCTGGGCATGACCCAAAGATGCTTTCAATGAGCCTACAGAAGATAAGCTGACATTCCAATGTTTTTATTCTATTTTCCAAAGCTATTTTATTTCCTATCATTTACTCCCAAAGTTATTTTATCTGTCTATGCAATACTCAAAAAAATAGAAACCTGTCCCATGACATTTCTGTCTGAACACCAATCAAAAGAGATGAGAATCATCATCATAATCATCATCATCATCATCATCATCATCATCATCATCATCGTCATCGTCTCATCATGTTTCTCTGGTCTAAGGTTCAGTTATTGGTCTTTTCCCTCACATATAATACAGTACGCCCCTCAGATAGTTTATCTATTGACAAAGCTTCAATTATTATCTAATTCTTCTGACTCTCAGATTTATTTGATAAGCTCTCATCTGTCATCTGTTCTACAGATGCTGGGCTCAGTTTCTTCACTTCGATATAGGATATTTCTAGTTGGCTCTTCTGCCACATCTGAAAATTAATAGTTAACATGTTAACAAAATTAACATCTCATTATCTTTTCTTTTAAAATTTTGCTGATACCATGAATGGCATTACTATAATCACAAACCACTAGACCTACATATTAGGAGTGTCCATGATTCTTCTTTATCTTGGGCACCTTATGTTATTCTTCATTATTCTTTCTGATTCAATGAATTTTCACTGTTTGTCCCCATACCTGGAACTGTCTTCCTCCTCTTCTCTGCCTCTCAGCTTCCCAACTTCAAGTTTAAACTAAAATTCCTCTAAAATCTGCAAGAAACCTTTCCTTATCCCTCTTAATGCAAGTGCATTTCCTCTATGATTCTCCAATTTATTCTCTATATGTTATTTGCATATGGTTGCTTGCATGTTGTATCTATTCAATTGACTTGACTGTTTGACTGAAAAATAGGTCAATCTCTTTTCTAAAGAAGATGAAGCATTGACAAAATCTTTTTGTTTACAATCATACTCAATAAGGCAATGAAAAAAAAAGTGTTACACTCTTTCAGGAACAAGCTATTCCTTAAGCCAGATTTCTTCAGGTCAGCAAAAATCAAGGATTCTGTTTTGTCCTATCAGCTCGAAGCCTCCTCACAGCAAAAGATACAAAATCTGTCTTTTCCCCTGCCAGAAAGAAAGTAACAGAGAGCAAAGTAACACCTTTGAGAGATTTCCCTCTCTCAAGCATTAGATGGCACCAAAGAGCAAAAAGCTTAAAAGCCCTTCGTAAATCATCTGAATTCACTTTCAGCCAATGAGCTTAGAGCAGCTCGTCCAGTCTTTCTCCAGTCAAGAAGCAAAGCAATAACTCTTCCATTCAGAAAATCTGCAGCTGGGTTAGTAGCTATTTCAGGAAAAATGTCTTTTTTCTATGTCTTTTTCTATGTCTTCTGCCCATCTTAGTTCACAACTTGTTTTCAAAGCCATTTCTCTTACTGGCTTTTTAAACCGAGTCCTGCTGGCTTTTTAACTACCTCTAAAGCTTCAAATCAGAGGTTTTTGATAGTTGGTCATCTTTTCCTTAGAAAGTAAAATTCACAAAAGCACCTTTCTGAAAAGTATGAACCCAGGAGTCCTTAATGTAATATTTACGTAGTTCTGATTTTTAAAAAGATTTATAATATTGTCAGTTTTGAAGCATTAGAATTCTTTTAAAATGTTACATGTAAATTAACTGTTGGACCAGTTTTTACTGAAATTTTCACAAGTCACTGCTCTTTCCTTCCTCAAAGAAGTCATCTCAGGATATTCAACTGAGGTGAAGTTTTCTCTCTAGTCATTAGAACAGTTTATATCTCTCCTCACTTTTTTTCCTACAAGAATGTTTTCTTCACAAGTGCCTTTTATCATTTTTTCTTACACAAAGAAATGTTCTTTTTCTTCCCCTTTCATCCCCATTCATTCTAAATATAAGTGATATCTTGACACAAGAAAATAGGAAATAAGAAGTCATTTTCCTGAAAAGGGGCTTTTGATGTTCTTTCTATTTGATGAAATTTGCAAGTCACATTTATTTTAGTTATCTTTCAGAAATACATCCTCTTCATTAAAAAGTTTCCCTTTCCCTCCATTCTTTCATACTTGTCATTTTGAGAAATGATAAATTTAGATTTTTTTAAACCAATAACCATAACCAAAATTGTACAGAAGAAAATCAAAAGCACAGAACTAAATTTAATGAAGTTAAACCAAGTATATTCAAAGCCCCTCTACTGATTTTACAATTAATCATGAAAGTAAGTCACAAGGGAGAGAGAAAGAGAGAGAGAGAGGATTCTGGGGAGATGGTGGAGAAGGTCTGAAAATTCCAAGCTCTATTTTCCCCCATAAAAGAGATGAAATAGCACCTCAGGGCAAACATAGGGTAGTAAAAATTAATGAGAGTAGGGGCAGAACAGAGGTCGTCCTGGGACAATCAGAAAAATCTAAAGAAAACTCCCAGGAAGATGTTTGGTCCCTGTAAAAAATAAACACCTTCAGACTCGCTCCTAGTTCCACTTAAACAACAAACAACAACTCCTGGGATCACCTGGATTGAGAGCTGCCTTGGCCAGAGCCACAGGAACTTTTACCCCCAAGACAGGGAGAGGAGTTGAGCATCTGACTGTCTTAGTTGGCAAAGAACTAGGGGACCTGTGCTGATAAAGAACTCCACACCTAACTGTGCTGCTGGGACATGGTGGGGGTGAAAAGGAACAAGCACACACACACAACGATAACAGTAGCAATAGGGTGAGGATGTTGTTGGTTGTGGGCACTTACAGGAGGCTGAAAGTCTTTGTTCTAGTTCCAGGTCATAGGGGAGATATGGGGACAGAGGCACCATCCCCCATACCCCAGAACTAGTGGTGATAATAAAAATTAAGCAACTACAAATTTAAAAAAATGCACAGGCAAATGAGAAAGAATTCAACCACAAAGAGTTACTGTGGGGTTTATCTTCAGAGGAGGACACTACTCCAAAGATTAAAATCAAATGATCACCTGCTCAAAAAGAACTTTAAATATCAAATGAGAGAGACTGAGGAAAAACCAAGGAAGAAACAAAAAAGAACAACATAAGAGAAACAAGATTATGAAAGCAAAGTCACCCAATTACAAAAGGAGATATAGAATCTTAAGGAAGAAAATAACTCCTTGAAAATCAGAATTGGAAAAAGAAGTTAACTAAGTTATAAGAGATCAAGAAATGATAAAAGAAAATAAAAATAATGAAAAATCAAAGAGAATGTGAAACTTCTCATAAGAAAAACAATTGAACTGGAAAAAAGATCAAGAAGAGAAAACATAAAAATAATCTGACTTCCTGAAAGCTGTAATCAAAAAAAGAATCTTGACACAATAATACAAGAAATAATTAAAGAAAATTGTCCTGAAGCATCAGAACAAGAGCGGAAAGAGGAAACAGAAAAAACAATCTACCTATCACCACCTGAAAGAGATCCTATGGAGAGGAAAATCCATAGTAATATTAAAGTCTAATTCCAAAATGCTCAGCTCAAGGATAAAATATTACGAACATCAAGAAAGAAAAACAATTTAAATATGGAGGAGCCTCAGTTAGAATCACAGGAGAGCTAGCAGTAGCAATACTAAAAGACTGTGAGTCTTGGAACAAGACACAAATGAAAAGAACTGTGGTTCTAACCAAAAATATCATACCCAATCAGGAGTTTGTTAAGAAAAAGAAACTGAATTTAATAGAAGAATTGACATATAAGAGTTAAGAGGAATATAAGGTATATACCAAACACTAATTACAAGGGACTCAACAAGCATAGTTTACTTTTTGTGTATATAAAATGTATAAGATTGTTATTAGGAATTGGAGAGTTCATAAGAAAGATTTGGGCAGAACTGAGTACAATATAACTTTAAAATGTAAAACGGTTAGGAACAGCTAAAAAGATTATTTTATAAAAATGAGGTACAAGAGGAAGAACCAGCACAGAGGAATTATATGGGGTAAGAGGGGTGTTAGCTCTGGAAACCTACTTTCATCAGGAATGGGTTCAAGGAGGAACAGTACACATACACTAGAGGAAGAACCAGCATAGAAGAATTATATGGAGTAGGAGGGCTGGTAGTTCTGGAAACCTACTTTCATAAGGAATGGGTTCAAGGAGGAACAAAACACATATACTAGAAGAATATAAAAGTCTTCTAAATTCAGAAAGAAATAAAATACTAAGGGAATAAAGGAGGAGAAGAAAAGGGAGGGATTCTTAGAGGGGAAGGTAAGGGAATAGGTCAAAAGGTGTTTAGCTTTATGGGAATGTGAGCTTTATGGGAGGATAAGGGAAGGATCCTGGGGGTAGAGGTAGGTTAAATAATAGGGGGGACAAGGTAGTAGGTTCAAGTGAAGTAGAGGAGTTAAGAGGGACAGGAAACAAAAGAAATGCACACATATAAAACGAAGATCAGAAGTAGAATTTGTTTGAAAGTGTATGCCTACATTATGTATGTATGTATACATATGGGTGTATGTACATATAAAAATGTATGTGTGTATATATACATATATACGTATGTGCAGAAATACATATATACATATATATATATACATATACACACATGTATATACACATAATCTGCATCTATTACCATAATTGCTTTTCAATAGGTGCAATTAATGGGGAGGAGCCAAGATCGCAGAGTAGAAAGACTCATGTATTCTAGCTCCGAATCCACAGCCCACAAATTTCCTGTAAAAAGAACTCCCCACAAATTCTGGAGCAGAGCAAGCCGTGAAGAAACACAGTGGAAGAGATTTCCGTTCCAGAGAGGCCTGGAAAGCCGTCCCCAGGGGTCCGTCGCACTCCGTGCTGCACGGCCCCAGAGGAGCAGATCCGAGCAGGCTTCATGGACGGAATCTCTGGCCGCCACAAAGGTCCCTCCACCACAGGCGCTACAGGTCAGTGAGAGAGACTTCTGGGCTGGCCGAGAGGGGAGCGGGGTGTCTCCATGACTTGGGCCCCCTTGGGAGGCAGTGGCAGAGGCAGCAGCAGTGGCAGAGGCAGCAGCAGGGGCAGAGGCAGCCCGGGACTCCAGGCAGGAGCTCACGGCCATTACCGAAGGTCTCTGCATAAACCCCCTGAGGGAATTGAGCCTGGGAGGTGGCTCTGCCCCCGCCCCAGCACCAGAACTTAAGCTCACATTGAATAGCAGCTGTGCCAGCTGCAGAAAGCCCTGAGGCTGGGAAGCAGCATTTGAATCTCAGACTCCAAGCACTAGCTGGGCATATCTAGGCGGGGGTGGAGAGGAATCTCAGAAGTCAAGTAACTGGCTGGGAAAATGCCCAGAAAAGGGAAGAAAAATAAGATCATAGAGAGCTACTTTCTTGGGGAAGAGATGTTCCTTCCTCCTTTCATTTCTGATGAAGAAGTACAATGCTTGCCATCAGGGAAGAAGGTGGAGATCAGGACCTCTCTATCCCAGACATCCGAGGTGGATGTCTGGTGGGCTCAAGCCATGGAAGAGCTCAAAAAGAATTTTGAAAATCAAGTTAGACAGGTGGAGAAAAAACTGGGAAGAGAAATGAGAGAGATGCAAGAAAAGCATTAAAACCAGGTCAATACCTTAGTAAAGGAGACTCAAAAAAATGCTGAAGAAAGTAACACCTTGAAAAATAGGCTCACTCAATTGGCAAAAGAGGTTCAAAAAGACAATGAGGAGAAGAATGCTTTCAAAAGCAGAATTAGCCAAATGGAAAAAGAGGTCCAAAAGCTCCCTGAAGAAAATAGTTCTCTCAAAATTAGAATGGAACAGATGGAGGCTAATGACTTCCTGAGAAACCAAGAAATCACAAAACAAAACCAAAAGAATGAAAAAATGGAAGAGAATGTGAAATATCTCATGGGAAAAACAACTGACCTAGAAAATAGATCCAGGAGAGGCAATTTAAAAATTATGGGACTACCTGAAAGCCATGATCAAAAAAGAGCCTAGACACCATCTTTTATGAAATTATCAAGGAAAACTGCTCTGATATTCTAGAACCAGAGGGCAAAATAAGTATTGAAGGAATCCATCGATCACCGCCTGAAAGAGATCCAAAAAGAGAAACTCTTAGGAACACTGTGGCCAAATTTCAGAGTTCCCAGGTCAAGGGGAAAATATTGCAAGCAGCTAGAAAGAAACAATTCCAGTATTGTGGAAATACAATCAGGATAACACAAGATCTAGGAGCTTCTACATTAAGGGATCAAAGGGTGTGTAATAGGATATTCCAGAAGTCAAAGGAACTAGGACTCAAACCAAGAATCACCTACCCAGCAAAACTGAGTATAACACTTCAGGGGAAAATATGGTCTTTCAATGAAACAGAGGACTTTCAAGCATTCTTGATCAAAAGACCAGAGCTGAAAAGAAAATCTGACTTTCAAACACAAGAAGGAGAAGAAGCATGAAAAAGTAAACAGCAAAGAGAAGTCATAAGGGACTTACCAAAGGTGAACTGTTTACATTCCTACATGGAAAGACAATATTTGTAACTCTTAAAACTTTTCAGTATCTGGGTAGTTGGTGGGACCACACACAGATACACACACACACACACACACACACGTGTGCACGCATGCACACATACACACATGCATGCACATACAGAGACAGAGAGCACAGAGTGAATTGAATAGGATGGGACCATATCTTAAAAGAAATTAAGGTAAACTGTGAGAGAGAAATGTAGTGGGAGGAGAGAGGGTGAAATGGAATGGGGCAAATTATCTCTCATTCAAGAGGCAAGCAGGAGACTTTTTAGTGGAGGGAAAAAGAGGAGAGCTGAGAAAAAAACATGAAGTTTACCCTCATCACATTCAACTAAAGGAAGGAGTAAAATGCACACTCATTTTGGTATGAAAACCTATCTTACAGTACAGGAAAGTGGGGGAGAAGGAGATAAGCAGGGAGGGAGGGATGATGGAAGGGAGGGCGAGGGAGCAATTTGAAGTCTACATTCAGGGAGGGACAGGATCAAAAGACAGAATAGAAACAATGAGGGGCAGGATAGGATGAAGGGAAATACAGTTAGTCTTACACAACACGACTATTATGGACGTCATTTGCAAAATTACACAGATATGGCCTATATTGAATTGCCTGCCTTCCCAAAGGGAATGGGTGGGGAGGGAGGGATGGGGAGAATTTGGAACTCAAAGTTTTAGGAACAACTGTTGAGTATTGTTGTTGCTACTAGGAAATAAGAAATACAGTTGATGGGGAATAGAAAGTCATCTGATCCTACAGGACAAAAGAGAAGATGGGGACAAGAGAAGGGAGGGATGATAGAAGAGAAGGCAGATTGGTGATAGGGGAAATTAGAATGCTCAGTGTATTGGGGTGGGGGGAGGGGATAAATGGGGAGAAAATTTGGAACCCAAAATTTTGTGAAAATGAATGTAAAAAGTTAAATAAATAAATTTATATTTAAGAAAAAAAATTATTTTAAACTAAAAAAAAATAGGTGCAATTTGGTCTGCTGCTCGTGGTGATGGTAGTAGTTGTTTCACAATTCACTGAAAAAAATGACTGAAAAATGTATGAATGCACATATTATCAGAGTTAATATGTGCAAGGTCATGGCACTTCAGTCCATAAGGTAAAGGCAGGAATAATTCTAAAAATGGCACAGACTTTAAGATGTGTTTTCCAGGTGGTATTTTTCACAATCTGATAGGACAAGACGCTACAAGCCCCAACAGTAAACATAGAAAAGTTTCATCATAACTATACATCGAGATGGACAACAATATACATACATAGCTGAAGAATAAAAAGTGGTATACAGGACACCTTTTTAACCAAAGAAAAAAATGGCAGCACCTGAAACAGAAGACATATCTAGTCATAATAAATGAAATTCAACGATTAACATGGAACTATGAATATCACACTATGTTAAAACTAAAAAGGACCTCAGAGATCTAATGAGTTTTACAGTTAAGTAAACTGAAGCCCAGAGTGGTTAAATTACCCAAGAACAGGGGTGGAACCAAGATGGTAGAGAAAAAGCAGGTAGTTTCTATAGCTGTCTCCCCCAAAACAGTCAACTATCTATAAACAAACAATTCTAAACAAATTCTGGACCTGCAGAACCCACAGAATGAAGGATGAAGCAAATCTCCAGGAGGAGCTACAGTCAGGATCAAACAAGACCTTGCAGCTTCTACATTAAAAGATCGAAGGAATTGGAATATGACATTCCATAAGGCAAAGGAGCTAAGACTACAACCAAGGGTCAATTACCCAGAAAAGTTCAGCATAACATTTCAGGCAAGGAGATGGACATTCAATGAAATAAGGGATTTGCAAACCTTCCTAATAAAAGGTCAGAAGTTCATAGGAAATTCAACCTTCTAACGCACATTTCAAGAGAGGCATAAAAGGGTAAACAGGGGGAAAGAAAAGCTTGTTACTCAATTGGGGCCAACTATTTACATTCCCATAAAGGAAGATGATACCTGTTAATCTTGAGAATTGTATACCTATTATGAAATATGAAAGGAATATACATAGATAGAGGGAGTAGGTGTGAAGTAAATGAAGATGTAGGTATGAAGTAAATGAAGTGATGATAAAACTTTGATTTAAACATGAGAAGGGACTGTAGAAAGAGATGTGAAAAGGAGAAAGTACAAAATGGTAAATTACATCACAGGAAGAAGTACAAAATTATTTTACAGTAGAGGGAAAGATAGGAAGGAGATGAGCAATGTTTGAGAGGTACTCCCATCTGAATAGGTTCAAGGAGGGAACAATAAACTTAATTTACTACACAAATCTAATTAGCTCTATAGGCAGTAGGAGGGGAAAGGGTAAAGAAAGGGGAGAGGAGACTAAAAGGGAGGGAAGAAGTAGTAAGGGAAAAGTGGAGTAAAAGGGAGGGGGGATGAAAGGAAGGAAGGGAAGACTGAGGGAGAGTGGTCAAAAATTGAGACTATTGTGCAGAAGGGAGAAGGGAGAACTAAAAGCACAATCAGTGGGAAAGAGGGTGGAGGGAAAGACACAGATAGTAATCATAACTGTGAATGTGAATGGGATGAACACTTCCATAAAAAGGAGAGAGCAGAATGCATTAAAAACCAAAATCCAACAATATATTGTTTACAAGAAACACATTTGAAATGGGGGGATACACACAGGGTAAAGGTAAAAGGTTGCAGCAGAACGTATTGTGTTAGGCTGATGTGAGAAAAGCAAGGGTAGCAATCCTAATCTCAGACAAAGCAAAAGGAGAAGTAGATCTAACGAAAAGAGAAAAGGAAGGAAATGATATCCTGCTAAAAGACATCATAGACAACAAAGCAATATCGTTACTAAACAGATATACTCCAAGTGGAATAGCATCTAAATTCATAGAGAAGAAGTTAAAGGAATTACAGGAAGAAACAGATAGCAAAACTATAGGAGGACATCAACCTGCCCCTCTCTGAACTTGATAAATCTAACCTTAAAATAAACAAGAAAGAACTTAAGGAGGTGAATAAATCTCTGGATAAGGTAGATATGACAGATCTCAAGAAAACTGAATGAGGTCAGAAAGGAATATATGTTTTTCTCAGCAGGACATGGTACACGTACAAAAACTGACCATGTACTAGGGCACAAAAATCTCACAATTCAGGGCAGAAAGGCAGAGATAGTCAATGCATCCTTCTCAGATCATAATGCAATAAAAATTATATGTAATAAAAGGCCATGGAAAGGTAGACGAGAAATTAATTGGAAACTAAATAATCTACTCTGAAAGAAGGGGCAAGTTAAATAACAAATCATAGAAACAATCAATAACTTCATTTTCAAGAGAATGACAATAATGACACAACCTACCAAATCTTATGGGATATAGCAAAAGCACTTCTTAGGGGAAGTTTTATACTTTTGAATGCCTACATGAATAAAATAGAGAAAGAGGAGATCAATGATTTGGGCATATAGCTGAAAAGGTAGAAAAAGTGAAAATCCCCAAGTAAATACCAAATTAGAAACACTGAAAACCAAAGAGAGATTAATGAAATTGAAATTAAGAAAACTATTGAACTAATAAATAAAATTAAGAGTTGGTCTTATGAAAAAACCAATAAAATTATAAACCTTTGATCAATTTGATTTAAAAAAAAGAAAGAATAAAACTAAATTAACAATGTCAAAAATGAAAGGGGTGAACTTACATCCAATGAGGAGGAAACTAAAACAATAATTAGAAATTACTTTGCCCAATTGTTTTCCCATAAATTCGACAATCCAAATGAGATAGATGATTATTTTAAAAAATATAAATTGCCCAGATTAACAGAAGAGGAAATTCAATATTTAAATAACCCCATTTCAGAAAAAGAAATTGAACAAACCATCAATGAACTCATCAGAAAAAATCTCCAGGGCCAGATGGATTTACAAGTGAATTCTATCAAACATTTGAGCAACAGTTAATTCCAATACTATATAGACTATTCGGAAAAACTGAGGAAAAAGGAGTCCTCACAAATTCTTTTTATGATACAAATATGGATTTGATACCTAAACCATGGAGAGAAAAAACAGAGAAAGAAAATTATAGACCAATTTCTCTAATGAATATAGATGCAAAAATTTTAAATAAGATTTTAGCAAAAATAATACAGCAACTTATCATGAGAATAATACATTATGATCAGGTAGGATTCATACCAGGGCTGGTTCAATATTAGGAAAACTATTAACATTATTGATCATATCAACAACAAAACTTACAGAAACCACATGATTATCTCAATAGATGCAGAAAAAGCTTTTGACAAAATACAACACCCATTCTTAATTAAAAACACTGAAGAGCATAGGAATAAAGGGAACTTTCCATAAAATAATAAGCACTATCAACCTAAAACCTTCAGCAAGCATTATATACAATGGAGATAAGCTAGTTGCATGTCCAATAAGATCAGGAGTGAAAGAAGGATGTCCATTACCACGACTGTTATTCAGTATGGCAATAGAAATGCTAGTTGTAGCAAATAAGAGAAGAAAAAGAAACTGAAGGATTTAGAAGAGGCAAAGAAACTAAATTATCATTCTTTGCAGATGATATGATGATATACTTAGGGAATCTCAGAGAACCAAATGAAAAACTACTTGAAATAATAAACAACTTTGGCAAAGTTGCAGGTTACAAAATAAACTCATACAAATCTTTTGCATTTTTATATTACTCACAAAACCCAACAGCAAGAGATAAAAAGAGAAATCCCATTCAAAGCTAGGGTAGATACTATAAAATATTAGGGAGTCTACTTACCAAAACAAATCCAGGGACTATATGAACACAATGAGAGGAAACTTTTTGCACAAGTAAAGTGAGAACTAAGTAAGTGGAAAAACATCAGTTGCTCATGGGTAGGCCAAATCAATATAATAAAAATGACAATTCTCCCTAAATTAATTTACTTAGTGCAATACCAATCACACTATCAGATAATTATTTTCTAGAGCTGGAAAAAGTAATATCAAAGTTAAATTGGAAGAACAAAAAGTTCAGAATATCAAGGGAAACAACGAAAAGAAATGCTATGGAATGTGGCCTACCCCTACCAGATCTCAAATTGTATTACAAAGCAGCAATTATGAAAACCACTAGGTACTGACTAAGATACTGAAGGGTAAACCAGTGGAATATGCTAGGTACTCAAGACACAGTAGTCAATGAATGTAGCAATCTACTGTTTGATAACCCCAAGGACTCCAGCTGAGAAAATTAGATAACAGTGTGGTGGAAACTAGGCAAAGACCAATGCCTAACAACGTATACAAGAATAAAGTCTAAATGGGTACATGATCTAGGTATAAAGATTGATACTATAAACAAATTAGTGGAGCAAGGAATAGTATATGTATTAGATTCACAAAGAAGGGAAGAATTTTTTGGCTAAAAAAGAGATAGAAAACATTTTGAATTGCAAAATGGATAATTTTGATTACATTAAATTGAAAATGTTTTGCACAACGAAACCCAATGGAACCAAGACTAGGAGAGAAGCAGAAAACTGGGAAAGAATTTTTGCAACTAGTGTCTGTGATAAAGGCCTCATTTCTAAAATATATAGAGAACTGAGTCAAATGTACAAGAATACAAGTCATTCCCAAGTGATAAATGCTCAAAGGATATGAACAGGCACTTTTCAGAGGAAGAAACTAAAGATATGTATAATCATATGAAAAAATATTCTAAATCACTATTGATTAGAGAGATGCACATCAAAACAACTCTGAGATACCACATCACACCTATCAGATTGGCTAACATGATAAAACAGGAAGAATGTAAACGTTGGAAAAGATGTGGGAGAGTTGCTGGTGCAGCTGTGAGCTGATCCAACCATTCTGGAGAGCAATTTGGAACTGTGTCCAAAGGGCTACAAAAATGTGCATACCTTTTGACCCAGCAATACCACTTCAAGGACTGTATCGCCAAGAGATCATAAAAATGGGAAAGGGTCCCACATCTACAAAAATATTTACAGTAGCAGTCTTTGTGGTGGCCAAAAACTGCAAATCAAGGGAATGGCCATCAATTGGGGAATGGCTGAATAAATTATGGTATATGAATGTAATGGAATACTATTGTGCTATAAGAAATGATGAAGAGGAAGACTTTAAAGAGGCCTGGAAAGACTTATATGATCTGATGCTGTGCAAAAGGAGCAGAACCAGGAGAATTTTGCACAGAGCAGCAACCACAGTGTGCAAGGATATTTACGGGTAGACTTAGAACTTCATTGAAATTCAAGGACTTAAAAAATCCCCAATAGTCTTTTAAGGCAAAATGCCTTCCACATACAGAGAAAGAACTATGGAATTCAATCGCAGAATGCAGCAGAACATTTTATTTTGTATTATGTTTTGGCTTGTTATAAGATTTCTCCCATTCATTTTAATTCTTCTATGCAACATGACTATGGTGAAAATGTATTTAATAGGAACGTATGTGTAGAACTTGTATAAAACTGTATGCCATCTTGGGGAGAGAGGAGGGAAGCAAGGGGGAAGGAGGAGAGGGAGGGAAAAAAATATAGGTTATATGGTATTGATTATGGAACACTGAAAATAAATAAAATATATAAAAAAAGAAATGATCAAGGAAAATTGTCCTGATATTCTACAACCAGAGAGTAAAATAAATATTGAAAGAATTCACCAATTACCCCCTGAAAGAGATCGAAAAAGAAAATACCTAGAATATTGCAGCCAAATTCCAGAGCTCTCAGATCAAGGAGAAAATATTGCAAGTAGCCAGAAAGTAATGGAAATACAATCAGGATAACACAAGATCTAGCAGCTTCACCATTAAGGGAGCACAGCGCTTGAACTATGATATTCCAGAGGTCAAAGGAGCAAGGATCAAAAACAAGAATCATCTACCCAGCAAAAGTGAGTATAATACTTCAGGGGGGATAATAGTCACTCAATGAAATAGAGAACTTTTAAGCATTCTTGATGAAAAGACCACAACTGAATAGAAAATTTGACTTTCAGAAACAAGAATCAAGAGAAGCATGAAAAGGTCAACAAGAAAGAAATCATAAGGGACTTACTAAAGTTGACATGTTCACAAATGTAAACATGGAAAGATCATATTTGTAACTCTTGAGACTTTTCTCACTATTAGGGTAGTTGGAAGGATAAGATACATAAGATAGAGGGCACAGGGTGAGTTGAATATGAAGGGATGATAACTAAAAAATATAAAATTATGGGGTGACAAAGGAATATATTGGGAGAGAGAGAAAAGGAGAAATAGATGGGGGGAATTTATCTCTCCCATAAAAGGAAAAAAGTTTTTCAATGTAAGGGAAGAGGGGCAACGTGAGAGAGAAAGAGTGAACCTTACTCTCATTACATCTGGCTTAAGGAGGGAATAACCATGCATATTCAATTTGGTATGAAAATCTATCTTAAACTACAGGAAAGTAGGAGGAAAAGGAGTAAGGTTGGGGGATGACACAAGGGATGGCAAATGGGAGGATGGGGTAATTAGAAGTAAATACATTTGAGGAGGGACAGGGTCAAAAGAGAAAACAGAATAAATGGGGGGTAGTCTAGGATAGAGGGAAATAGAGTTAGTGATTCACAACATGAGTGTTATGGAAGTGTTTTGCATGACTACACATGTATAACCTATATTGAATTTCTTGCCTTCTCATTGTATATGGGTAGGGAGGGAAAAAAGGAGAGAAGCTGGAACTCAAAGTTTTAAAAAAGGTTAAAAATTATTTTTACATGCAACTTGGAAATAAGACATAACAGGCAATGGGGCAAAGAAATCTGTCCTGTCCCACAGGAAAATAGAGGGGATGGGGATAATAGAATGTAGCAGTATGATAAAAGGGAGGGCAGACTGAGGGAAGACGTAATCAAAATGCAAGCTATCTTGTTGTTGGGGAAGGGAAGGGAGGCAGAAATTTGGAACTCATCATCTTGTGGAAGTGAATGTTGAAAACTAAAAATTAATTAATTAATAATTAAAAAAGAAAAAAAATTACCAAAGAACACAATATAGAGCAGTATCAGGAAGATTCATCTTCTTGAGTTCAAATCTGACTTCAGATACTTACTATCTGTGTGATCCTAAGCAAGTCACTTAACCCTGTTTGCCTCAGTTCATCTATAAAATGAGTTAGTGAAGGAAATACCAAATCACTCCAGTACCTTTGTCAAGAAGACCCAAAATGGAGTCACAAAAAGTTGTACACAACTGAAATGCCTGAACAGGAACACACGACTATTTAGAGATAGAAATGAAAATATTACTTGAATTATTCATCATTACTCCATATTTGTCTTACATGTACCTGCTTGCAAAAGATAAACTGTATTCACTATTACAAATTCAACGAAACACAATACAGAGTAAATAGTGAATTTTCAATTTATAACCTCGATGAAAGTCCTGCTCCTGATGCCTCCCTGCTTTGTAGAGATGATTGCCAGCAGAGAACAAGTTCTAACCAATATCAAGCCAGAGCAACTGTCAACTCAGTTAAAGAGTAGTTGTAATCAGCATTAGTGGAAGAAGGAATACCAGCAAAAAACAAGAAACAAAAAACAAACAAAAAAAAATCAACCAGATTCCTGAAATACTTAATAATATTTCATGAAGTATTCTAGAAAAATAAGGGATTAAATATATGTATTTTATTTATACTTTTTTATATCTTCTACAGAAACCTTGCTAACAGATGAAGTCTATTAAAAAGTAGCTCTGTTGGATCTTTTGATGTGAGTGCCAATGTCCATTACAAAATAGAAGTTAGAAGAAATAAACATGGTGCCATTTTATTAATGTTCAGGCCACCCAGAGAACTCAAGGGACGATAATCAACTTTTGAAAATATTTCCACACCAGACAAACAATTGTCTTAAATAAGGCAACTTGAAACAAAGCAATTTTCTGTGCTGTAATAAATAATATACATTTATGAGATGTTGAACAATTAACCATAAAAGATCAGACTGCATACTTTTTGCAGTTCAGCTAATAAAATACCACAATTTCAATCTAACTTGCAAAACAGAGAATGTTCTTTTAATTCTATTATACCCTATACTTTTGGGATGAGGGGGCCAAGAAGGGAAGAAATAAAGTTATGCAATAAAGTCTAAAAATGTCTAAGTGTTTCCACACAGGTAAGTACCAGTTGCAATCTAAAATTCTGAACATTAATTTCATACTAGTGAGTTAAATATTGTGAAATAACTTTACTATTTGTACAATAAGAAATGAAATTATAATTTTCATTAGCAAATACTAATATTTTAAGGTCAGAAACTGTATACAGTTAAGAAAGAAAAAATTTCTTTTGAGTATGTGACTCATTCAGCTCATTAGTTTCCCACAATGACTACTTACGCCTTTAAATAAAGTTTAAGTAATATTTCCTTAGTTTTTGCCTTAAGTGAAATGATGAGGGGCAGTTAGGTGGTGCAGTGAATAGAGCACCAGTGCAGGAGTCAGGAGGACATGGGCCCAAATCTCACCTCAGACACTTGACACCCACTAGCTCTGTGACCTTGGGGAAGTCACTTAACCCCAACTGCCTCATCCTGGGTCATCTCCAGTCATCCTGATGAATATCTGGTCACTGGATTCAGATGGCTCTGGAGGAGAAGTGAGGCTGGTGACCTGCATAGCCCTCCCTCACTCAAAAAAACAAAACAAAACCAAAGTCAAGTGCAAGTCATGTCATTATTTCTCTGATCGCATGGTCTTTGTCAATGAAGGATAAACACACACACACACACACACACACGTGAAATGAAGCCATTCTTACAGTACTATTTAAATTTCTATAAATAAATATACTGTAAAATAAAGTTTTACCTCTAAGAAAAAGTAACATTTTAATCCTAGGATGAATTTTTTTATTACATTGGGGAGAGGAAAGAACAACATGGAAGATAGAGTTCGGTTAAACAAGTAAAGTTACTTCATTTATAACTAAACATTATCAAGAACATATAACATGGTATACTCATGTAGAATTACAGATGACTATATTAACCTCAGAAAGGACAAACAATAAGAAATAAAGATTTGTGAAGTGAATGTGTTGGTAGAAAGGAATTGAAGTCACTATGAATATAATTTTCCATGAAAAGTAAAAGATTTAAAACCCTTAGGGAATTAAGTTGCTAACTCAGGAAATTCTAGAAATAATGTCACATTTTAAGAATAAAGAGTTCAAAGCTACAAATCACTAAAAGTGACATCTGTAAGAGACATAAGGAATCATCTAGTCTAATTTTCCTTCATAGATAAAGAAATTAAGGCCCAGAGGTGGAGCCAAGACAGTTGAATAAAAGCAGGGACTTCCTTGAGCTCTCCCCAAAAACCTCCAAATACCTGTGAAAATGCCTCTAAACAAATTCTGGAGCTGCAGAACCCACAGAATGATGGTGTGAAACCAATCTCCAGCCCAAGGTCAATGGGAAACATCAATTGCATTGTATTGGGTGTGTAGCACAGTCCAGTGTGGGTCATGCCAGCTGGGTCTAAGTAGAACTTGGGAGACTAAATTTCTGATAGTTGTGATAGTTTCCAGACTTCTCAACTCCAAAATGTTGAGTTTGAAAGGTCAGTGGAAAAAATCCTGTTGGAATTATGTGAGAGAATGGAGTGGTCTGGTCCCACTCCTAGGGCAGCAGAGGGGGTTGAGTAGCCCATGGCAGCCACAGAAGCACTGGCAGCTGCAAAGGCTATTTCTGGACCTCTAGGCCCATAAATTCTGGAGGCATCCAGTGGTTCACGATACACTCCCTCACCCCTACTGGAAGTAGAGAACTACCTTGACAAAGAGTTCAAAAGGCACAAAATTGGTTGGGGAAATTAGGAAAAATCAGGGAAAAAATTAGATTATCAAATCTTAGTTTGGTGAAAAGGATGATCAAAATATACAACCAGAAGAAGGCAGCAAAGTTGAAGCTCTTATATCCCAAGCCTCCAAAAAGAAATGAATTGGTCTTGGGATGTGGAAGAGGTCAAAAAGGATGTTGAAAATCAAGTAAGAGAAGTATAGGAAAAATTGGGAAAAGAAATGAGAATGATGCAAGAAAATCATGAAAACCAAATCAACAGTTTCATAAAGGAGATCCCCAAAAATGCTGCAGAAAAAAACACCTCAAAAAATAGATTAATCCAAATAGCAAAAGAAGTTCAAAAATCCAGTGAGGAGAAATATACCTCAAAAAAGGAATTAACCAAATGGAAAAGGAGGTCCAAAAGCTCACTGAAGAAAATAATTCTTTCAAAATTAGAATGGAGGAAATGGAAGCTCATGACTTTATGAGAAATCAAGAAACACAAAAAGAAAACCAAAAGAATGAAAAAAAATAGAAGTGAAAAAAATATCAAAATGAAATATCTCATTGGAAAAACAACTGACCTGGAAAGTAAATCCAGGAGAGATAATTTAAAAATTGGTGGTCTATCTGAAAACCATGATAAAAAACAAACAAAAAACAAAAAAAAAACCACATCATCTTCCAAGAAATTATCAACGAAAACTGTCCTGATATTCTAGAACCAGAGGGTAAAATAGAAATTGAAAGAATTCTCTGATTACCTCCTGAATAAAGACCCCAAAATGAAAACTCTTAGGAATATTGTAGCCAAATTCCAGAGTTTCCAGATCAAGAAGAAAACATTACAAGCAGTCAGAAAGAATCAATTCAAGTACTGTGGAAATACAATCAGGATAACAGAGGATTTAGCAGCTTCTACACTAAGGCATCAGAAGTCTTGGAATATGATATTGCAGAGGTCAAAGGAGTTAGGATTAAAATCAAGAATCACCTACCCAGCAAAACTGAGCATAAAACTTCAGGGGAAAAATTGAAATTTCAATGAAAAAGAGAAAATAAAATCATTCTTGATGAAAAAGAGAGCTGAATAGAAAATCTGACTTTCAAATATAAAAATCAAGAGAAACATGAAAACATGAACAGAAAAAGAAGCCATAAGGAATTCATTAAAGTTGAACTGTTTGCATTCCTACATGGAAAGATGATGCTTGTAACCCATGAAATCTTGTCCAGTATTAGGGTAGTTAGAGGAAATACACACACATACATATACACATAAATATGCACTCACATATATACACACACACATATTGTGTATATTATATATGTGTAGGCACGTAAATGTGTATGTATATGTGTATGTAAATTTGTATGTATATGCATATACATATATAGACAGAGAAAGATAGAAGGCACAAGGTGAGCTGAATATGAAGAGAGAATACCTAAAAAATAAAATTTATTGTTGAGAGGAATGTGCTAGGAGAGAAAAAGAGTGGTAGAATGAAGCAAATCATCTCACATAAAAGAGGCAAGAAAGAGCTTTTACAATCGAGGAGAAGAGGGAAGAGATGAAAGGGAATAAGTGAAAATAACTCTCACGGGATTTGGCCTAAGGAGGGAAAAACACACACTTAATTGGGTATGGAAATCTATTTTACCCTGGAGGAAGGCAGATGGGAAGGAGATAGGAGAGGGAAAATAATAAAAACAGACAGCAAATTGGGGAAAGGGATAATTAGAAATAAACACTATTGTGGGGGGACAAGTCAACGGAGAGAATGGGATAAAGGGAGGGTAAGACAGGATAGAGAGAAATGTGGTTAGTCTTTCACAACATGACTATTATGTGAATCATTTGTCTTCTCAGTGACAGTGGGTAGAGAGGGAGGAAGGGAGAGAATGAGGAATTCAAAATTTTAAAAATGAATGTTAAAAACTGTTTTTGCATGTTAACTGCAAAATAAGTTGCACAGGCAATAGGGTATAGAAATCTATGTTGCCCTATAAGAAAATAGAGGGAAGGGGGATTGGAAATGTGGGGTGATAGAAGAGAGGGCAGGCTGGGGAAAGGTGTGGTTGGGGTGAATGCTGTCCTGGGGTGGGAGGAAGGGAGAGATGGAGAGAAAATTTGGAATTCAAAATCTTGTGGAGGTGAATGCTGAAAACTGAAAATAGATAAATTATATTTTTAAAAGTTGTTTTTACATACAAGTGGAAAGTAAGACATACAGACAATGGGCTATATAAATCTGTCTTTCCCTTCAAAAAATAGAGGAGAAGGAAATGAGAAGCGGGATGTAATATAAGGGAGGGCAGACTAGGGAAAGGTGTGGTTGGGGTGAATGCTATCTTGGGGTGGGGGAAGGGAGATATGGGGAGAAAATTTGGAACTCAAAATCTTAAGTGAATTTTGAAAACTAAGAGTAAATAATTATCAATTATAAATAATTTATATATAGTTATAAATATATATTAAATATATTCATAAATAACTATTATAAATTAATTAATTATGAAAAAATTAAGGACCAAAGAAGCTGTAATTTGTCTAAGGTCAAAAATTAATTAGTGGAAGGTCAGAGAGGAATTCATGTTGTCCAGTGCTCTGGTCATTGCACTACCGCTACAAAAGCACATCATGATTCTTTCATGACTTCACTCTGGAGTGTGATTCAGAGAGAGAGTTTCAGAGATAAAAGATAAGGACTTTGCAGGGCAACTTTCAAAGTCATTAATAATAACTCACCTAACCTCTGAGGAAATTTGTTTAAATGACAAGAATTGAAAGTTCCAAGGGAATTCAACAGTCATCTCATATATCTCATAAGTGAGAAAATGAATCTTCATTATAACACCCCTGACAATTAGTCATCTGACTTATGCTTGAGGACTTGTAAGGAGGGGGACCTCATACCTCCCAAAGCAGCTCATTCTACTTTTTAATAATTTTAGTTTTCCCTAGTATTAGGACTAAATATATTTCTTTGCAATTCCTAGGAAAGTTGCTTCAGTTGCTTTAATGTCTCTACCCCTCAGTTTCCTCATCCATAAAATGGGAGTAACAATAGCACATACATAATGGAGTTATTATGAAGACCAAATGAGATAACATCCAAATTACTTTGCAAACCTTAAAACAATAAGTAAATTTTAGCTATTATTATAAACTATTATTTCATCCTTTGCTTCTGGCTCTTCCTTCTACAACCAAATAATTTTAATTCCCTCCTCCATATGGGAGCCCATCAAATAATGCAATACAGTTTATCAATCTCTCCACAATTCCCCAAGTTTTCTCCTCTTCAAGTTTACCATCCTTTACAGCCTATCTTCATGTGGCTTACTTAAGGGTTTCCACTATCCTGGTGACCCTCCTTTGAATTCTCTCCACCATATCAATGTTCTTTTCAAACTGTGACCCAGAACTAAACCAAAAACTCCAAATGTCTGAGAGGGATAGTTACTCCTGTTACTTTGACCAAAGGGAAAGAAAGCAAAAAAGAGAGGGGAGGGGAGGGAAGTTCCCATGAAGCATAACAGATTTTGATTCATCCCCAGCTTTTAATTCCATGTAATCCATTATCTTTACATTGTGTTTCTGATACATAACATCACATTAGATTCTGCTTTCTAGTGCATTTTGTAATTCTTTTCTATTTTGTGGGTGAGTTCATCCATTGATGTTTATGACTGTGATGTTAATTGTTTTTCCTTTATCCTAATATACTTCCTTCTCATTTGGCCCCCTCATCCATTTTTACAAAGAAGATGTCAAAAAAGGAACTGCTTAACCTTAATGATATGTCTCTATTCCCTTACTCTTCTTCACTTCCCTTGTCCTACTCTAGTCACAGGTTTTTCTCTTTCTTTTCTTTTAATCACCTATCACACTTCACTCTCTGACATGAGAGTTTGTTTTGCTTGCGACTACTCCACCTATGGGAAAGTGAAATGGCTCAGTAGATAAAGTGCTGAACTTGGAGTCAGGAAGACTTGAGTTCAGATTCAGCCTCAAACACTTACTTTCTGTGTGACCTGGGACAACTCCCTTAACCTGTTTGCCTTCATACACATTCTAGTATCTTTGCCAAGAAAAGATAATAGGGAGACAAGATGGTGGAGAGAAGCCAGAGAGTTGCCTGAGCTCTTCCCAACTGCCCTTGGAAACAATGTTAATTCAAGCTTCTAAAAGGATTCTGAAGTGACAAAATCATAAAAAAACAAAGTGCAGCAATTTTCAAGCCCAAGATAATTTATAAGGAATTCAGGAAAGGTTTATCTCATTTCAAGGGGAGCACAGTACAGTGTAGGTGGTGTCCAGGTAAGCCAGCAGTAGGCTCTAAGCCACAGCACAGATCAGCAGCAACCAGGGAAGAAAATAGTGCCTATGGTCACTCACAGACCAAAGCATAGGCCAGGAGAGTAGTACACATCTCTCCTTAGATCATACCACCCTACAATTGAAAGTTTACAGGTCCCTTGAAGTATCTTTGAAAACAGCTGTATAAAACCCCTAAAACTTGGGAAACTTCACCCTCCACCCTGGAAGCAGAACCCGAATTTAACAAAGACTTAAAAGCCAAATAAGCTGGAAAAATAAGCAAAGAGTAGGAAAAAAAACTCTGACTACTGAAAGCTGTTATGGTGACAAGGAAGATCAAAACACACACTCAGAAGAATACAACAAAGTCAAAACTCCTACAAACAAAGACTCCAAGAAAATATGAATTGGTCCCAGGTCATGGAAGTGCTCAAACAAGATTCTGAAAATCAAGAGAGGCAGAGGAAAAGTTAGGAAGAGAATGAGAGAGATGCAAGAAAATCATGAAAAACAACTCAAAAGCTTAGTAAAGGAGACACAAAAAATACTAAAGAAAATAACATTGTAAAAAGTCCAGAAAGTCAATAAGGAGAAGAATGAAAAATTGGCCAAATGGAAAAGGAGGCCCAAAATTTCACTGAAAAATGTTAATTCCTTAAAAAAATAAAATGGAGCAAATGCAAAGTAATGTCTATGAGAAATCAAGAAACAATAAAACAGTTCACTCTACTTGCTTGTCTCATAGTCATCTCAAACTCAACATATCTGAGGAATAATTCATTAACTTCTCACACCACTCTTCCAAATTTCCTCTTTTCTTTCATGGGTAATTCATCCTTCCAATAACCTAGATTCACAACTTTAGAAGTCAACTTCATCTTTTCGCTCTTCCTCATCCCTACATCTAATCACTTGCTAAGCCCTGCCAATTCTACCTACAAAACACTGTTCATGTACAAATAAAAATAAATGTGTAGGCAAAATTAAATAATGTTCTGAATAATTTAATCAATCTTTCACTGAGATCTGAACAATGTGTGTTTGAATATTGACAGCAGTCTAGTCAAAAGTCTTTACAGGGTATATTAATGTGTAAGGAAATCATTGTTAGACTATAACTAAAACTTCCGTAATATTCGAAATTCACTTTAAAATATGCAAAAAGGCCTTGATTAAGTTTCAAGTACAGGATGTTGTTTTTTGCTTTTTTCTTTCTTTTTAAAGAAGGGTAGAGGATTAGCAAGAAGGTTTCTTTAGAAATAGATGAGAGATTAAAATGAAAGAAGAGGGAATTAAGAGTTGCAAATCATTCAGCTGATAAAGGTAACATAAAACTATGCTGCCAAGAATGTGATGCACCACTACTCTATATGAAACTCTACTACTGTCAGTTTTCCAATAATAATGAGATCATTGGTTTACCTGAGTAACTTTTTCCGAGCTCTCTCCATAACATTCTCTTTAAACACTAATCACTGCATGTCTGAGGCAATTTCACAACTTACAGGGATCCCATCCTTTTATTATTACAACTCTATGTTACATCTGAACATGACTTTTTTAAATATATGTCAACAGAGATACAAAACCACACTCTCCACAACCCTGTTAGTAGTGTTAAAATGAGGTTCTACTCTATCTCTTCAATATTATGTGGAAATATTTGGCAAAGGTACAAAAGGTACAAAGGTACAAAAGTTGAAGGCTCTGTATACTGCTTCCATTACAATGGAGAATAATGAAAGTGGCAGTATCAACTAGCAGTCTAATATAAGTTCAGAGGACACTGAATAATAGAGCACATACAGGCATGTAATTATGTATATGGTCACAGACTGTTGAGGAAAATATACTGAGAGAACTATTTTTTTTTAATTTAGTCTATTTTACCTCATTACTAAGCCCTAGAAATATAACCAAGGATTTCACCTCTTGGTATCCTCCTCACTGTGTTTTTAACCGTGCCTTCACTTCAGGCAGTACTTTCTGACTCCAGCCCTTTAGCCTCATGAATCATATCCAGGTTACATGCTTCTGGCCCAAAATGGCAAAGGAACTTTACAGCTGTGGCATTACTATTCTTCAAAATGGGAAGTTTGACTTCAACTAGCATTATGGTATCTGTTCAACCAGAACATCTGATGGATTTTGACCCCAACCCCTTCCTTGGCCAGAAGAAGGGAATGGTGGTACAGGTGGATGGAACAGATTATGGATTTCACTTCACAATTCCTATTTACCTAATAGAAAGTCAGATAAATGAACAACTCTACCATATGAAAAAGCATGTACCCAAAATAACATCCATGTCAGTCTTTAAAAACTTTCTCTGAAATGAAATTACTATAACATTTTCATGAATGCAGTTCATGTATTACATAATATATGAGTCCCAGAAATTTAGACCCTATTCAAAAATATGAAGTTGGCACTTAATTCTTTCAATCTACTAGAAATTACTTCTCTACTGCACAAATTGGCATCATGAAAGCAAAATACTTAAATGAAAGTATTATCTGGAACTGGAACCAGCCTCTAACCTGTGGGTGGCTGGAGCCAAACAAAGCAGTCCAGAGGCAGGAATGTCAGGACACAAACAGAAGTTTAATTTCAAGTGAGGAAATTATTGCACATGATAAGTGGAACACAAACTGCCCCTCCTCCCCAAAGAAGGAGGGCTCAATATGCTGGGGCAATGCAGTGCTTTATGTACATAAGTGAATTGGACCACTAAATAATCAATAGTAGTTGTTCCCACAGAAGGCTCATGTGGAGACAATGTTAATTGTCTCACAGACACAAACAGAACCAGAGTTAGTGTGGCAGGAACAGGAGTGTAATACCGGTTCAATTAACTTAGCTGTCACACAAGCACAGGGTTTGTGAGCATGTTAAGAGACATGATAGATGGCTTTAGGCTGCAGGACACTGGCTCTCAAGTCCCAAGGAAATAGGGGATATAAATCCTTCAAGTGAACAACTGGAACTAGTCACTGCCATAGGGTGAGATCATCCAGAGTGCAAAGGACTGTTGTTATGCCAAGCTCAGGGCACAGCCTACTTCTGGGTCATAGCTCTAGGAAACAGGATGTGTCCAAAATATTTTGACAGAAGCTATTCAAACAGTCTATATGAGAGGTGATAAGAGGCCTGAAATAAGGCAGTGACCATGTGAGAAAAATGATTATTTCTCTCATATTAATATTTTCTCATTCAGAAATCAGCCCCTTGTAAGTTATTGAGCTAGCATCTGAAGCACATTGCTGATAGATTAGATTGCTCAAATCCTTAGAGTACATGCTTTCAGATCTTGGGTAGGGATTCATTCAACTAGAAGACCTTACAAGGACAATCTAATCTAAGTGAACTATTTAACCTACCATCTTTCATGGTTCACTGACTAGGTGGAGGATAGATCCCTTTTATAGATTGCCAAGATGGGAGTAGACTGGCTTGAGATGAGTCTTTATCCATGAATGACATAATCATTGTCATCCAGTTGCTCATTAGAAAAGGCCCACCTCTCATTATAATATTTATTCTCTCATTAATTGCTAACCAGAGCAGATTTCTGCCTGTCAAGAAGATCTACATTTCCAGGCATCAAGAGGCCTCTATGATGGATCTTTGGTTTATGAGAGAAAGTCAAATGATCATCCTTTTACTAACTGTTCACTAGCCATAATTAATAAAATGATTAGTAACCCAGAAATTATGTCTCTCAAATTTGTCATACATCACACATATCAACGGAGAGAAGAGAAGGGATGCAAGAGATGTTGTGAAGGCATAAACATAACAGGCCAGTGAAATGACTATGTGGAGTGAGGAAGAGCAAAGTATAAAGGATAATGCCATAATTGCAAATATATTTAATGTTTTATAATAAAATACTAACAAACATTGTATCTGTATTTTTTCTTGAAAAGTTAGAGAAAAGTCTCAGAAGTCCTCCTCTCTTCTCATATCTCTTATCTTTCTCTACTTTTTCTTTCCCATGTACTTGTAGCACTCTCAGAAAGGGAGTGGGCAGCTTTCACAGATTTGGTGTACAGCACTGCATTTGCTCATCTGGATCAGAACATTCGTAAATACCAAGGCTGGTTTGATGAAAATGATGGGGAAAATCAGAAGCTGCTAAATGAAAAAGAAGAACTCCACAGGATTTTCCAACAGGATACTTCAACCACCTTTAAGAAGGTAGCATTCAATTCCATCAAAAGCAAAGTACAAGCAAAGCTTAGCAAGATGCAGGATTTTGGCTCAGTAAAAAGGCAGATGATATTCAGATTAATCCTGATAGTAACAACCCAAAGCGCTTTTACGATTCTTGAAAACTATTTATGGACCAAAAACCTATATAGTGCATCACAACTACTCAGTGCTTATGGAGCCACATTGATCAATGATAACAACATGATCCTAGAGAGATGGGATGAACACTTCCATAGTGTTCTCAACAGACCATCATCAATCAATGATGATGGTAATTGACTGTTTACCTCAGGTTGAAGTCAATCCGTCCTTAACTGAACTTCCAACTGAAGAAGAGGTTTTGAAGGCCATTAGACTCCTTCATGTCGCAAAGCATCTGGTGCTGATTCTATTACACCTGAGATTTACAAGGTAGGGGGGCCATTGCTCATACAAAAGCTGACTGAAATCTTCCAGGTTATACGGCAAGAGGAGGTTATCCCCCAGGAGTTCAAGGATGCCTCCATTGTCCATCTTTATAAAGATAAAGAGAATAGATTGTCCTGCAACAATCACAGGGAGATCTCTCCCTTACCCATTTCAAGCAATATTCTTGCTAGAGTCCTCCTTAATAGACTGATCCTTCACCTGGAAGATGGCCATATACCTGAGAGCCAGTGTATCTTCAGAAAGGGCAGAGGAACAGCTAACATGGTATCAGCAGCCCAACAACTCCAGGAGAAATGCCAGAGCAGAACAGAGGTCTGTATACCATGTTTCTAGATTTGACCAAGGCCTCTGACACTGTTAGTTGTGAGAACTTATGGAAAATATGTCAAAATTTGGTTGTGCAGAGAAGTTCATCAATATTGTACGTCAATTTCACGATGGCATATTTGCCCAAGTTCTGAATAATCAACAATTCTCTCGTGCCTTCCCAGTCACCAATGGATTGAAACAGGGCTGTGTACTTGCTCCCATGCTTTTTAGCATGATGTTTTCAGCCATGTTGACAAATACTTTCAATAAGGATGAACATAGCATCAAGTTCAACTGCCACACTGATGCTAAGTTCTTCAACTTGAAGAGGCTACAAGACGAAAGTGGAGGGAGTGTTAGTGCATAATTTTCTGTTTGCAGATGATTGTGCACTCAATGTATAGGCTGAGGTTGAGATGCAACAAAGTATGGATCAATTCTCTGCTGCTTGTGCTAATTTTGGCCTAATAATTAACACCAAAAAAAATAGGTGCTTCATCAGCCACTACCACACCATCCATACATGGAACCATCAGTTACAACAAATAGAGAAGTTCTGAATGCTGTGGATAAGTTCACTTACCTTGGTAGTGTACTTTCCAGGGTTGTATACATTGACAATGAGGGTGATGCACACATTGCCAGAGCTAGCTCAGTGTTTGTGAGGCTTCGAAGAAAGGTTTGGGAGAGAAGAGGTAAACTGAAGGTATACAGAGTCATTGTGCTGACCTCATTGTTATATGCTTATGAAACATGGACAGTCTACCAGTGCAATGCCAGGAAACTGAATCCCTTCCATTTGAACTGTCTTGGGAAGATTCTGAGGATCACCTGGCATGATAAAGTACCAGACACTGAAGTCCTTGCTTGAGCTGAACTGCCAAGTATTCAAACTATGCTTCAGAGAGCGCAACTCTAATGGGCTGGCCATGTTGTTTTAATGCAAAGTGTACACTTGCCAAAAATATTTTATGGAGAACTTGCATGGGGCCAGTGATCACATGGTGAACAAAAGAAGAGATACAAGGACACTCTCAAGATCTCTCTAAAGAACTTTGGATTTGACTGTGCAACATGGGAGACACTGGCACAGGACCACTCAGCATGGCATGCCCACATCAGAAAGGGTGCCGTGCTCTTTGAGCAATGCAGGCTTGAGACAGCACAAAGTAAATGCAGGATGGGCAAATTTGGGATATCCACTCCAATTATTTACATAGATTATCTGTGCCCAACCTGTGGTAAAGCATTCCAAGTTCGTATTGGTCTGACCAGCCAAAGTCGGCCACATGGAAGTTTCACTTTATCATGGTGATGTCATTTTGGTCCACTTCAAAGACAAAAGACCACAACCACCCAACCAACTATCCTTCTCTACTTTTCCTTTCTATGTACTTGTAGAACTCTTGATGTTTCAGGTACACATATATTTTATCCCCTCAATACAGTTTAAACATAGTGAGTACACAATACATTTCTGTTGAGTTGAAATGACCAAGATTTACCAAAGAACTGTTAATTCTCACAATCAAGGTACTACAACTAAAGAATACTAAAGGAAAGAATTATTTTTCCGTAAAACTTTGCAAAAAGAAAAAAAAAGAAAACAGCTTATAGACATATACACAAACACACAACAGATAAACATCCCTTGCTATGTCATATGCACTCCTACCATTACAACAAATTATTTTTATTACTATGATATTTTAAGAACTTTTAAGTATAAGTACTTTAGAAAAGCAATATTTATGGCTTAAACACATAATGCTATATTTTGACACAATATTTTTTTTAATTTCACTTCTATAATGTTCATTCATCTTAAATGCCCACTTTTAAACTACTATATATGCTCACAGAGAAATGTTTATATTGCTTAGAAAAACCATAAATATTTTTAATAAGGTATGTTTGTGACATATGGCATCAATTAGCCTTTGGAAAATTGATACCATATCTCTAAAATTTAATTTCCTATAAACCTTAGCAGGTAAATAAAACATAATCATAAAATTTTAAATGTAAAACAAAAAGCTGAAATTTCCATAAACTACATGTGGAATTATTATAAAGAAAACTTTGAAAATATACATATATATTGCAGCAGACTCATTTTGAAGTTTATATCTACAATACAATTACACCAATTTAAATCCATATATATATATATTTGCAAAACATAAAATAAAGAAGATCCTGCCTAGACAAAAATTTATCTTATGTTACCACTCAAATATTACCACTAGAACTTTTGTAAAATCTTTCAATCAGATAGCACTCCCCCCCACCTCCAAAAGTGACAAACTGAAAACAATGAAAAGAAATAAATCTCTCTATTTTGAGAGACACATAGTTAAGCAGATTTCCACTTAGCATGAAAGAAGAGGAAAAATGTTAAAAATATAAAAGTCAATTTACACCTTTTATGGAGACAGAACAGACTCATCAATTTGCTCAATACTACATTATTGCATATTTGAAAATAACAGTTTTTTCAGTAATCATCTCCTTAAAATTGATACTACACACACACACACACACACACACACACATCCAGCTCTAATCTCTTTCTTGATTTTTAGTCTTAGATTATAAACTACCTATTAGACATTTCACACTAGATGCTCCATGGGCATCTCAAATTCACCATTTTCAAAACAGAACTTATTATATTTCCCCTTGCTCCAACCATGTCCAGTACATATAGCCACTCTTTCTTTAAACCTCCCTACTATGTCAAGGACACCAATGTCCTAGTCAACTCAGATTCCCAACCTATTTAATAACCAACTCCTCATTATAAATCAGTCCACATATCTAATCAATTGCCAAACATTTTCATTTCTATCTACCCTGTATGTTGTGTACATTGCCTTCCCTCCACTCACAGGGTCACTTGTGGTGCTGAGGTCACCATCACCTCTTGGGCCATTCTATTTGGTCTCTTCTCTCAGTCTCCTTCCACTCCAATCCACTGTTCTTATGGCTGTTAAAGTGATTTTCCTAATTCTGTCACCATATCATCCTATCCCCAGACCCAATAAATTCCACTGGTTCCCTATTATTTCTAGTATAAAATATAAATCCCCCTGTTAAGCATCTCAAACTCTTTACAATCTGGCCCATCCTACCTTTCTAATTTCTTTTCATATTCTTCCCTTCCACTCACTCTATGGTTGGTCATGTTGACCTAGTTCGCATTCCTCTAATGCAACAAAAACTTTCTCTGGGCCCTCAAACTAACTGTCCTTCAAGACGAGAATGTCCTCCCATTTCACATTAAATATCTTGGTACTCCTAGTGTCTTTTAGGATTCAAATCAAGTACTATCTACTACAGGATGCATGTCTTGGTCCTTACCTTCCCAATTTTCTCCCCTTCATGGTTATTTTATATTGATTGTACATGACTTACACATACCTAAATAAGTACAAGTTGGTTGTCCATTTAGAATATAAGCTCTTTGAGAAGAGGGGCTTCTTATTTTTCTTTTCTCTTCATATCCTCAGGATTTGAACAGTGCTTGGGACATAGTGTCATGGTGGGTGCATAATAAAGGCTAAGAGACTGCTTAAATAGACAAACTGGGACATAATGAAGTCAAAAGACTCAATATAAGTACTAGGAAAGGAAATACTAAATAATGTCAGGCACTGATATTACTACCAGGTCACTGCCTTTTCATCCTAAAGATATAACGTTCAAAAATGTTAAATTTTAAAGTTACATGACTAAATTTTTCAAGGAGATATTAATTGTGCTTAAAGTTTATGAAACGCTGAGATTTTATGGTTTATACATTTCATAAATCTAAGGAAAAGGAATAATTGTTTCAAAGCCCAATGTCTTCAAGTATAATTAAGTTCATAATTAACAGTGAGAATACTGATGTGACACCAGGCAAAACTGAAGCAAATTTAAGTTTCATAAATGTCACAAAACTATTTTATCAGTTAAAAGAATCACTCAGGGAAGAATTTTAGATACTTCAATCTAGTATCAACTACTTTCATTCATAACACCAGCAAATAAAATGAGACACAACCTGTTAAGAGACATGACTGAAAATTTTAATTATAAATTTAAAATGTTGATATTAAAAATAAACTCTAATAGTTGAAATAAACCTTAAAATATCACTAATTTCAGTCATTTTCATTGTTTTGTCACATATATAAGCCTTAAATAGAAATCATACGCAAATAATTTTTTTAAATTATTTCTTTAATATTTAATTTTCCCCAAATACACATTAAAGTTTTTAATATTTTAATATTTAATTTTTTCAGAGTTATGATTACTAACTATATTTTCCTCCATTTTATTCTATTCCTTCCTTCCTCTTCTTCTCCCTCTTTCTCTCTCCTTTTCCTTTTACATACTGCTGCTTGCAATATTTATACCTGGACCTGAGAACTCTGGAATTTGGCTATAATAATCTTAGGAGTTTTTATATTGTGATCTATTTCAGGAAGTGATTGATGGATTCTCCCAACTTCCATTTTACTCACTGCTTCAAGGATATCTGGGTAGTTTTCTTTCATAATTTATCAAAAGATGCTGTCTAGGTTCTTTGTTAATCATGGATTTCAGGTTGTCAAATAAGTCTTACATTTTCTCTCCTTGAACTATTTTCAAAGTCAGTTCTCTTTCCAATAAGATATTTCACATTTTATTCTATTTGTCACACTTTTCATTTATTTTTTCTTCATGTGTTAAAAAGTTATTCCCTTGCACTTAATCAAATTCTAGTTTTTAAAGAATTATTTACTTTATTGAACTTTTATGCCACATTTTATATTTGAACAAATCTTATTTTTAAGAAGTTCTCTTCAGTAAATTTTGATGATCTTTTTCATTTGGCCAATTCTGCATTTTGAGGAATGCTGCAGTAATTTTTGTCTTTTCTATTGGGCTAATTCTGCTTTTTAGGGTCCTCTTCCCTTCACTGAATGTTTGTGCTTCATTACCATTTGGCCTCTTCTCTTTGCTCTTTCTTTTAAAAAACTTTTGTAACAGGTAATCTACAGCATCCTAGTTTCTAGCTGAAAAAACCAGAGGCCACAATACACAAAGCCTAAAATTCTAAGCACAAGAACCATGGGATGGAGACCCCTGTGCCTCAGAAGCAGAGATCCACTTTAAAAGCCAGGAAAAGAGTGATCATCATGAGCAAGAAGCAAACCAGAAAAGATAAGACCATAGAATCTTTCTATGGGGATGAGGATCAAAACACAAACACCAAAGAGATGAGCTTTGAGACTTCATTCCCATCTGAAACTTCAAAAGGGAATATGAACTGGTCTCAAGCCCAAAGAGAATTCTTGGAAGAGCTCGAGAAGGATTTTTAAAACTAAATTAGAGAAGTAAAAGAAAAACTGGCCAATGATTTTAAAAATATGAAAGAAAGAAATCACATAAGAACTTAAAAGGAAGATTGGACTCATGGAAAAGGAAGCACAAAACCTAACTTGGGAAAATGGACAAAAAGAAAACTATGTACAAAAATCAACTGAAGAAAATAACTCCTTAAAAGAAACAATTGGACAGATGGAGAAAGAGATGGAAAAGTTAACTGAAGAAAACAATTTGATAAAAATTAGAATTGGGCAAGTAGAAGCTAATGAATCGATAAGACATCAAGAATCAGTCAAACAGAATCAAAAGAATGAAAAGACAGAAGAAATGTAAAATATCTCATTGGAAAAACACTGACTTGGAAAATAGATCAAGTAGAGAAAATTTAACAATAATTGCTCTGATAGAATATCATAATGAAAAAAAAAGAACCTGCACAATAATTTCCAAGAAATCATCAAAGAAAACTGCCCAGAGTTCTTACATTCAGAGGGCAAAATAGTCATTAAAGAATCCATCATTCACCTCCTGAAAGGGATCCCAAACTGAAAACACCAAAGTCTTTTGTTGCCAAATTTCAGAAGTAGCAAATGAAGCAGACAGCCAGAAAGAAAAGATTCAAATATCGAGGAGCAACAGTCGGGATCACACAGGATCACACATTAAAAGATCGAAGGGATTGAAACATGATATTCCATAAGGTAAATAAGTAGGGACTAAAACCAAGGATCAATTACACAGCAAAATTGAGCGTAATATTTCAGGAAAGGAGATGGATGTTCAATGAAATAAGGGATTTGGAGGCCTTCCAGATGAGAAGGCTGGAATTTAACAGAAAATTCAATCTTCAAACACAAGTCTCAAGTGAGGCACAAAAAAGGCAAAAAGGAAAAAATAAACCTGTTATTCAATATGGGCAAACTGTGTACATCCCTATAAGGGAAGGTGATACTTGTTAATCGTGACAATTGCATATTTATTATCACATATAAAAGGCACATACATAGATAGAGGGACTGGGTAAAAATTAAATCTAACCTTAAAATAAACAAGAAAGAATTTAAGGAGGTGAATAAAACTCTAGATAAGGTAGACATGATAGATCTCTGGAGAAAACTGAATGGGGATAGAAAAAGATATACCTTTTTCTCAGCAATACATAGCATATATACAAAAACTGAAGATGGACTATAGCATAAAAACCTCACAATACAGTTCAGAGAGGCAGAGGCAGTCAATGCATCCTTCTCAGATTATAATGCAATAAAAATTATATGTAATAAAGGACACGGAGAGATAAACCAAAAATTTATTGGAAACTAAATAATCTAATCCTAAAGAATGAGTGGGTTAAACAACAAATCATATAAACAATCAACACCTTCGTTCAAGCGAATTACAATAATGAGACAACCTACCAAAATTTATGGGATACTAAAAAAGGAGTTCTTAGGGGAAGCTTTATATCACTGAATGTCTACATGAATAAAATAGAAAAAAGAGACCAGTGAAATGGGTATGCACCCGAAAAAGTTGGAAAAGGAACAAATTGAAAACCCCTATGTAAATACCAAATTGGAAATACTGAAAGCCAAAGGAGAGATCAATAAAACTGAAATTAAGAGAACTATTGAACTAATAAACAAAACTGAGTTAGTTTTGTGAAAAACCAATAAAAGTGATAAATCTTTGGTCAACTTGATAAAAAAAAAAGAAAAAATCAAATTGCAAATATTACAAATGAAAAGGGTGAACTCACCTTCAACAAGGAGGAAATTAAAACAATAATTAGAAATTATTTTGCCCACCTGTATATGCCCATAAATTTAACAATCTAAATGAGATGGATGAATACATTTAAAAACATAAATTGCCCAGATTAACAGAAGAGGAAGTTGAATACTTAAAAAACCCCTTCTCAGAAAAAGAAAGTGAACAAGTCACCAATAAACTCCCCAGGAAAAAAATCTCCAGGGCCAGATTGACTTACAAGTGAATTCAATCAAATATTTAAAGAACAGGCACTTCAAATACTATTTGGGAAAACTGTGAAGGAGTCCTATCAAATTCTTTATATGACGCAAATACGTTTATGATACCTAAACGAGGAAGAGTCGAAACAGAGAAAGAAAATTGTAGACCAATTTCTCTAATGAATACAGTTGCAAAAATTTGGAATAAGATTTTAGCAAACAGAATACAGCAACTTATCATAAGAATAACACATTATTTTCAGGTAGGATTTATACCAGGAATGCTGGGTTCGTTCAAGTTATGAAAACTTTCAGCATTATTGATCATATCAACAACAAAACTAACAGAAATCATATGATTATCTCAAGAGATGCAGAAAAAACCTTTGACAAAACGCAACATCCATTCCTACTGAAAACACTGAAGAGCACAAGAATAAATGGAGCCTTCCACAAAACAAGTGGTATCTACGTAAAACCATCAGCAAGCATTATATACAATGGGGAAAAGCTGGATTCATTTCCAATAAGATCAAGGGTGAAACAAGGATGTCTATTATCACCACTGTTATTCAATATGGTACTAGAAATGTTAGTTTTAGCAATAAGAGAAGAAAAAGAAATTGAAGATATAAGAAGCTGCAAAGAAGAAACTAAGTTATCACTCTTCGCAGATCATATGATGATATACCTACAGAATCTCAGAGAAACAAGTAAAAAAGTACTTGAGCTATTTAAACAACTTTGGCAAAGTTGCTGGTTACAAGATAAACCCACATAAGTCATCTGCATTTCTATATATTATTAACAAAGCCCAACAGCAAGAGACAGAAAGAGAAATTCCGTTTAAAGGTAGGGTAGACACTATAAAATATCTGGGAGTCTACATGCCAAAACAAACCCAGGGACTATAGGAACACAGTTACAAAACACTTTTTGCACAAATAAAGTCAGATCCAAGCAAGTGGAAAAACATCAGTTGCTCATGAGTGGGCCAAGTTAATATAATAAAAATGACAATTCTACCTAAATTAATTTATCTATTCAGTGCCATATCAATCAAACTACCAGAGCTAGAAAAAATAATATCAAAATTCATCTAGAAGAACAAAAGGTCCAGAATATTATGGGAACAAATGAAAAGAAATGCTAGGGAAGTTACCCTAGCCCTACCAGATCTCAAATTGTATTATAAATCAGCAATCATTAAAATCACTTGATACTGGCTAAGAAATAGAGGGGTAGACCAGAGGAACAGGTTAGGTACTCAAGACACAGCAGTGCATGAACATAGCAATATACTGTTTGATAACCCCAAGGACCCCACTTTCTGGGATAAGAACTCACTGTTTGACAAAAATTGCTGAGAAAACTGGATAACAATGTGGTGGAAACTGGGCATAGCCCAATGTCTAACACCACACACAAGAATAATGTCTAAATGGATACATGATCTAGGTATAAAGACTGATATTATAAACAAATTAGGGGAGCAAGGAATAGTGCATTTGTCAGATTTGTGGAGAATGGAGAAATTTTTCACTAAAAAAGAGAGAGAGAACATTATGAAGTGCAAAGTGGAAAACTATGATTACATTAAATTGAAAAGATTTTGCACAAACAAACCCAATGCAAGCTTGATTAGGAAGGAAGCAGAAAACTGAGAAAGAATTTTTGCAACTAGTATCTATGATAAAGGCCTCGCTTGCAATATATACAGATTACTGAGTCAAATTTACAAGAATACAAGTCACTCCCCAATTAATAAATGGCCAAAGGATATGAACAGGCAGTTTTCAGAGGAAAAAATTAAAGCTATTTATAGTCATATGAAAAAATGTTCTAAATCACTATTGATTAGAGAAATAGAAATCCAAACAACTATGAGGTCCTACATCACACCTATCAGATTGGCTGATGTGATAAATAGGAAGATGATAAATGTTGGAGAAGACCTGGGAGAGTTGGAACACTAATTCATTGCTGGTGGAGCTGTGAGATGATCCAACCATTCTAGAGAGCAATTCAGAACTATGTGCAAAGGCCTACAAAAATGTACATACCCTTTGACTCAGCAATACTTCTTCTAGGACTGTATCCCCAAGAGATCATAAAAATGGGAAGGGGTCCCACATGTACAAAAATATTTACAGCAGCTCTCTTTGTGGTGGCTAAGACCTGGAGATCAACTGGATGCCCATCAATTGAGGAATGGCATAACAAGTTAGGGTATATGACTATAATTAAATACTATTGTGCTATAAGAAATGATGAACAGGAAGACTTCAGAGAGGCCTGGAAGTACTTATATGAACTGATGCTGAGTAAAAGAAGCAGAACCAGGAGAACTTTGTACAGAGCAACAACCATAGCGTGTGAGGAATTTTTCTGGTAGACTTGTCCCTTCACAGCAATGCAAGGACCTAAAAAATTCCCAATGGACTCAATGCAAAATGCTTTCTACATTCACAGAAAGAACTATGCAATTGAATCACAGAATGAAGCAGACTATATTCTCTTGTGTTATGTTTTGTTTTCATGGTTTTCTCTATTCATTTTAAGTCTTCCATACAACATGACTAAAGTGAAAATGTATTTAATAAGAATGTATGTGTAGAACCTATATGATATTGCATGCTGTCTCAGGGAGGGAGCGGGGAGGAAAGGAGGAAGATAGAGAAGTGGGGGGGTGGAAATTTCTAAGATATTCAGAAGTGATTGTAGAAAACTGAAAACTAATTAATTAAAAAAACTTTTTTTTAAATATATTTTTAGTTTCCAAATTTCACCTTTATAATATTTTGATTTCCAAATTTTCTTCCTATCTCTCCCCTCTCCCAAACCCCGATGGCTTACATTCTGATTACCCCTTCCCTGAATCTGCCCTCCCTGCATCACACCCCCCTCATATCTTAACCTTTTCCCCTCTATTTGCTTGTACAGCATGAAAGATTTCTATATCCCATTGCCTATATGTCTTATTTCCCAGTTGCATATGAAAACAATTTTTAACATTCTCTCATTGAGTTTCACATTTTCTTACTTCTCTTCCCATGTACCCCCATTAAGACTGCAAGAAATTTGATACAGATTATACATGTGTAGTCATGTATATGTCCATAACAGTCATGCTGTGAAACATTAACTATATTTCTCTCCATCCTATCTCTTCCCCCCACTTATTCTATACTTTACTTTGACTCCCTCCCTCCTCAAAAGTGCTTACTTCTCTTCCCCCCTCCTTCCATTTTTCCTCCCTTCTACCATCCCCCTTTATCCCATTGCCCCCTTTCACACAGGGTAAGATAGATTTTTATACCCAATTGAAAATGTTATTCCCTCCTTAAGCCAAATGATGAGAGTCAAGTTCACTAATTCCCTCTCATCTCCCCCCTTTCCCCCTCCATTGTAAAAGCTTTGTCTTGCCTCTTTTATGTGAGATAATTTACCCCATTCTAATTCTCCCTTTCTACTCCCAATACTCTCATCCATTAATTTTATTTTTAGATGCCATCCTTTCATATTCAACTCACCCTGTACCCTCTGTATATATACATATACATATGTATATATATACATATGTATATGTATATATACATATATGTGTGTGCATGTATATGTCTATGAATGCATGTAAATATGTGTGCATGTACATATTTATGCGTGTATATAGATACACATACACTATATATTTGCATGTTCTCCAACTATCCTAATATTGAGAAAGTTCTCATGAGTTATAAAAATTGTCCTTCCATGCAGGAATGTAAACAGTTCAACATTAATAAATCCCTTATGATTTTTCTTTCCTGTTTCCCTTTCATGTTTCTCTTGATTCTTGTATTTGAAAGGCAAATTTTCTATTTCAGCTCTGTTCTTTTCATCAAGAAATGCCTGAAAGCCTTCTATTTAATATCCATTTTTTCCCATGATGCATTTTATTCAGTTTTGCTGGGTAGGTGATTCTTGGTTCTAATCCTAGCTCCTTTAACCTCTGGAATATCATATTCCTAGCCCACTTTAATATGGAGCTGCCAAATCTTTGCTATCCTGATTATGTTTCTATACTACTTAAATTGTTTCTTTCTAGATGCTTGTAATATTTTCTCCTTGACCTGGGAACTCTGGAATTTGGCTACAACATTCCTAGGAGTTTTGCTTTTGGGAATCTCTTTCAAGCAGTGATTAGTGGATTCTTTCAATTTCTATTTCAACCTCTGGTTCTAGAATATCAGGGAAGTTTTCCTTGAAAAATTTTTGGAAGATGATGTGTAGGTTCTTTTTGGATCATGGCTTTCAGGTAGTCCATTAATTTTTATATTATCTCTCCTGAATCCATTTTCCAGGTCAGTTGGTTTTAAAATGAGATATATGCCACTGTATTCTATTTTTTCATTCTTTTGGTTTTGTTTTATATTTTCTTGATTTCTCCTAAAGTCAGTAGCTTTCACTTGTTCCATTCTAATTTTGAAGAAATGATTTTCTTCAGTGAGCTTTTGGACTTCCTTTTCCATTTGGCCACTTCTGCTTTTTAAAGCTTCTTCTACTTATTGCCATTTGGGTTAGTTTGTTTTTTTAAGGTGTTATTTTCTTCAGAATTTTTGGAATGTGCTTTAGCAAGTTGTTGACTCATTTTTCATGATTTTCTTGCATTATTCTCATTTCTCTTTCCTTTACTTTTCTTATTTGATTTTCAAAAAAATTTTGAGTTCTCCCGTGAACTGCAACCAAGTGATATTTTTCTTGGAAGTTTCTGATGTTGGAGTTTTGACTTTATAGTCTTTCTCTGCTTGTATGTATTGATCTTTATTGTCACCGAAGTAAGATGCTATAGTCAGAGTATTTTTTTATGCTGTTTGCTCATTTTCCCAGCTAATTGCTTGACGTTTTAGCTCTTTGTCAGGGCAGAACTCTACTTCCAGGGGCAGGGATTGGGCAGTGTAAGCTTCAGGAATTTTGTGCCGCTGTTTTCAGAGATACTTCTAGGCACTTGTAAATTTTCAGCTCTTCCAAGGTGGTATGATCAAAGAGGAGGTGTTTACTCCCCTCCTGACCTGTACTCTGGTCTATGAGTGACCAGAAGAACTCTTTTCTGTCTTGGAACTGCCTTGGAGGATTCCCTCTTCACTTCCACCACAAGCTCCACCAAGCCAACACTCCTCCTCACCACAGGACTGACAAGCAGGACTTCTATCGAGATCAAAGTACTGGCAAAGCAAGATAATTAAGACTCAGTGCCAAAGAGATCCCAGTAACCCCCTCTGCTGAGCCACTTGGTCCCCCACCATCTGTGGGCCAAGAACTCCACAAAGCTGCAATCACTGTAACCACTGCCCCAGGTCTGGGGTCAGGCCATGCTCATGCTCCTCTCTCATACAAGTCTGACAGACATTTCCTAATGACCTTGTGAGTTGTCTTTGGCATTTTGGAGTTGAGAAGTCTAGAAAATGCCACAGGTCCCAGTGATTCAGGCCCTATGGCTGCTCCAGCATGGTCTGTGCTGGTGTGGCCTACACTCCTGGACTGTACTTTTCACATACACTGGTGGAACAGATCCTTCCTGCTGAAAGTACAGGATGTCTTGGTCTGAAAATTTGTTTCACTCTGTCATTTTGTGGGTTCTACTGCTCTAGAATTTGTTTAGAGTCATTTTTACAGGTCTTTGGATGTGTTTGGGGGACAGTTCAAGCAAGTCCCTGCTTTTTCTCCACCATCTTGGCTCTGCCACCAGAGATTCTCCCTTTTCTGTTTTTTAAGATGTTGTTTTCTTCAGTATTTTTTGATGTCTCCTTTACCAAGCTGTTGACTTTTTCTGCATCATTTTCTTGCATCACTTTCTTTCTTTCTTCAGTTTTTCCTCTACCTACCTCTACCTTACTTGATTTTTAAAATCCTTTTTTAAACACTTTAGGTACCCGAGACCAAATCACATTTTTCTTGTAGGCTTTGTATGTAGCAGTTTTTATTTTGTTGTTTTCCGAGTTTATTAATGATTTGGAGCATGCTTTCACATAGTAAAACCCTAAATCTTTTGAAAATCATTTGTTCATATACTTTTAAGTTCTCAAATGAGAGGATACTATTTAATGAGGAACAGCTAATACACAGACATAGACAGTTTATGTGTCTTGTACACCAAACACTTAGAAAACTTTGATCCAAAACTTTTCCCCCTATTTTTTTCATTCTTTTGATTTTGTTTGACCTATTCTTGATGTCTCATGGAGTCTTTAGCTTCCACTTCCCCGATTCTAATTTTTAAGAAATTGTTTCTTTCAGTTAGCTTTTGGGCCTTCTTTTCCATTTGACCAGTTTTACTTTGTAAGGAGCTCTTCCCTTCATTGAGTTTTGCATCACTTAGCCAACAGTATTTTTTAAGGAATTGTTCTCTTTAACCAATTTGTTCTTTTTGTCCTTTCTTTCCCAAGCTGTTGACTCTCTCATATAGCTCTCATTTCTTTTCCCAATTTTTCTTCTACTTCTCTTGTGTGAATTTTAAAATCCTTCTTGAGAACATGGTGAAGCAAAAGCCAGGACTCACCTGAGCTCTCTTCCAAACACCTCCAAATACTCTGAAAAAATTCTAGAGCAGCAAAAGTCACAAAAAGACAGAATGAAACAAATTTCCAGCCCATGGAAATTTGAAGGTCATAAGAAAGTCCTACTGCACCAGGGTTGGAGAGAAGCACAGTCTAGGACAGACTTTGCCAGAGAAGACCAGGCCAAAAGAAAAGCCAAATCATATCTCAGAGTGACTAACTCACTGACAACAGTGGCAGTTTCCAGACATCTCAGTGCACAGATGCCAAAAACAACTGAGAAGGTTAGCAGGACCACAGCACCTGGATGAGACTGGAGCTAAATCCAGTGCAGGCCACCACAGCACAGACCCAGTACCAACAAAAACTTGGGAGTAACTGAATCGGCAATAGCAGTTGCTTCTGGAGCTTTCAGCCTACATACACTAAGCTTCAATGAATATTACAGATAAATTGCAGAACTCTCAGACCAAGGAAAATACTAGAAGCAGTCAGAAAGAAACCATTTAAATATTGTGGAAGTACAATCAGGAATAAGAAAGACCTAGCAGCTTCTACATTAAAGGATCAGAGGAGTTAGACTATGATATTCTGGAAGGCAAAGGAGCATGGATTGCAACCAAGAATCAACTACTCAGCAAAACTGAACATCATCTTTCAAGGGAATATATGCATATTAAATGAAATAGGTGACTTGCAAACTTGCCTGATAGAAAAGACCAGAACTAAGCAGGAAGAAAATGATATTCAAATACCTGACACAAGAGAAGCATAAAAAGATACAAAGGAAAAGAAAAACATCAATAGGGTTAAACTGTTTATATCCCTACATGGAAATATGACACTTGTAACTCTTGAGAACTGTACCTATTATGACATTTAGAAGGGGTATACATGGACAGAGGGTGTGAATGTAAAGCTGAATTTGATTTAAAGATAAAAAAAATTCACTGAGGGGTGAAAATAAGGATTGTGCTGGGAGGAGGAGGCAAAAAAAGTAAATAACATCACATGAAGAGGTAAAAAGACCAATTACAGTAGAGAGAAAGAAAGGAAGGACATAAGCATTGTCTGAAATTTACTTTCATCAGATTTGGCTCAAAGAAGAAATACTATACACACTCAATTAAATATAAAAATCTATCTTACCCTTTAGGAATCAGGATGGGAAAAGGGAAAGAAAAGGGATGGGGGCTAACAGAAGGGAGGTGGCCAGAAGCAAAATACTGGTGAGGAGGGAAAGGCAGAAAGAAGAGAGAAAAGCATAAATAGGGGAGAAAATAGGATACAGAGAAAGACATAGCTTAGACATAATATAGACATAACAATAACTAAATGTGAATAGACAACCTTTTCCATAAAAAATGAAGAGGAGAAAAACACCATAATCCCACAATATGCCATTTACAAGAAACACATCTGAACCAAGATTAACACAGAGTAAAGGTAAAAGGCCGGAGAAAATACATTATGCTACAGCTAAAGTGAAAAACAAAACAAAACAAAAAAAAATGTAAGGGCAGCAATCCTAATCTCAGACATAGTAAGAAGCAAAAATAGACCTAATTAAAAGAGATAAGGAAAGAAATTGCATCCTGCCCAAAAGTATCATAGACAATGAAGTAACATCAATGCTAAGCATATATGCAGTAAGTGGTATAGCATCAAAATTCTTAGAGAAGTTAAATGAGCTACAAAAAGAAATAGAAAAATTATACTAGTGGGGATCTCAATCTTCCCCTTTCAGAACTAGATGAATCTAGTTACAAAAATAAAATGAGAAAGAAGTTAAGGAGGTTAACAGAATTTTAGAAAAGTTAGATGTGGTAGATCTCTAGAGAAAACTGAATGGAGATAGAAAGGAGTATACCATTTTTTCTCAGTGGTACATGGCACCTACAGAAAAACTGACTATGTACCAGGCCCTTACACGTAAACTTCACAATCCAGTGCGAAAGGCAGAAAAAAATAAATGCAACCTTTTCAGATCATGATGTAATAAAAATTACATGTAAGAAAGGGCCATGGAAAGATAGACTAAAATTCTAATCTAATCTAATCTTAAAGAATGGTTGTATTGAACAACAAATCATAGAAACAACAACTTCATCAAAGGGAAAACCAATAATTAAAAAACATTCTAAAATTTATGTGACATAGTCAAAGAAGTCCTAAAGGAAAATGTTATATCTCTAAATACTTACATGAATAAAATAGAGAAAGAGGAGGTCAATGAACTGGGTATGCAACTAAAAAAAAAAGCTAGAAAAAATTTTAAAATCCTCAATTAAATACCAAATCAGAAATTCTGAAAACCAAAGGAGGGACTAATAAAATTGAAATGAAGAAAACTGTTAAACTAATAAATAAAACTAAGAGTTGCTTTTATGAAAACACAAAATAAACATTTGGGAAATTTCATGTAAAAAAAAGAAGGAAGAAAAGAAATTATTAGTATCAAAAAAATTAAAAGGGTGAATTCCCCCACCGATGAAGAGGAAACTAAAATATTAGGATCTATTTTGCCCAACAATATGCCAAAAACTCTGACAATTTAAGGGAAATGGATGAATGTTTACAAAAATACAAATTATCCAGATTAACAGAAGAGAAAATGAAATACTTAAATAACCACATTTCAAAAAAAGAAATTGAAAAAGACATCATTGAAATCCTTAAGAAAAAAACATCAGGGTCAGATGGATTTACAAGTGAATTCTATGAAACATTTAAAGAATAATTCATTCCAATACTGTACAAACTACTTGAGAAAATAGGCAAAGGAGTACTATCCAATTCCTTGTATGAAACAAATATGGTGCTGATACCTAAACTGAGAACCAAAACAGAGAATGAAAATTATAGACCAATTTCCCAAGGGAATATATATGAAAAATTTTAAATTAAATATTAGCAAAGAGATTAAAGTAATCTGTCACAAGGGTAATACATTAGGTGGGATTTATGCCAGGAATGCTAAGCTGCTTCAATATTATAAAAACTATCAGCATAACTGATCAAATGAATAAGAAAATTAATAGAAATTACGTTTATCTCAATAGATGCAGAAAAAAAGCTTTTGACAAAATACACCCATCCCTATTAAAACCACTAGAGAGCATAGGAATAAAAAGAGCTTTCCTTAAAACAATATTTAACATCTGTCTAAAACCATCAGCAAGCATTTTGCACAATGGGGATAAGTTAAAAGCATTTCCAATAAAATCAGGGATGAGACCGGGATGTTGTAACGCTATCACAATATTCAGGGATCCAAGGCAGCCATGAATATGTCCATGCAATTTGGAATCATGAAATACAACAGACTCTCCATATGAAAGACAGAACCAAAGTATTTATTCAGACATCAGAGAGCCAAATCCCAACACCAGAAAGCCACATCCATCATAGTAACAAAAAAAAAAATCTATACACTGTAACAATGCAGAAGGCAACACCATCCCCAAGCCTTCCCTCTGTTAGGTTTCCCACAAACCAGCTCCCTTAACCAAATCACAAACAAGATCCCTTAAACAAAATCACAACCTAACTCTCCCACTCAGTCTATCCATCTGCTTTCTCTCTTCCCCTCAGTTTCAACTACTCTGACCAATTTCCTCCCAGCTCTGCTCTAGTTTCACCTCTTCCTGTTCCAGTCAGTTCAGCAAGCTTCTCCCTCCACAGACTTATATGACTCAGGCTTCCATGTGACCCAATAGATCCAAAAGCAAACTAAGAGAGTAAGAAATAGTTTCTTCTCAGATCCATAGACAAAGGAACAATTTATAACCAAACAAGAGATAGAGAGCATTATGAAATGGATAATTTTGATTATGTTAAATATTTCTGCACAAAGCCAATGCAACCAAGACTTTCTAGAAGGGAAGCAGAAAACTGGGAAACAATTTTCACAGGAAGTGTCTCTGAATAAGGCCTCATTTCTAAAACATATAGAGAACTGAATCAAATCTATAAGAATACAAGTCATTTCCCAATTGACAAATGGTCAAAGTATAGATATGAACTGAGTTTTCAGATAAATTAAAGCTATCTACAGCCATATGAAAATGCTTTAAATCACTACTGAATAGAGAAATGTAAATTAATGCAACTCTGAGATATCACCTCACATTCATAAAACTGGCTAACATCACAAAAGAGGAAAATGACAAATATTGGAGAAGATATGGGAAAAGAGGAACACAAATATATTATTGGTGTAGTTATAAACATATCCAACCATTTTAGAAAGCAATTTGGAACTACTCCTAACAAACTATAAAACTGTGCATACCCTTTGATCTAGAAATGCCACTAGTAGGTCTGTTTCCCAAAGAGCTTATTAGAAAGGGAAAAGGACCTGCATGTACAAAAATATTTATAGCAATTCTTTTTGTAGTGGCAAAGAACTGGAAATTGAGGGGATGCCCATTGACTGGGGAATGGCTGGACAAGTTGTGGTATATGAACATAATGGAAGACTATTTTTCCATAAGGTATAATAAGTAGGCAGATTTCAGAAAAACCAGGAATGATTTGTATGAACTAATGTTGAGCGAAGTGAGCAGAACCAAGAGAATGTTACACACAGTAACAGCAACATTGTGCAATGATTGACTTTGTTAAACTTAGCTCTTCTAAGCAATACAATGATCTAAGACAATTCCAAAAGACTCATGTGGAAAATGATATCCATATCCAGAGAAAGACCTATAGAGTCTCATCGCAGATCAAAGCATATTATTTTCTCTTTTTTGTTTGGGTTTTTCTTTTTTTTCTTTCTCATGGTTTTTCCCTTTTGCTCTGATTCTTTTTTCCCAACATAACCAATGTAGAATATATGTTTAATATGATTGTACGTGAATAGCCTATGCCAGATTGCTTGCCATATTGGGGAGGGGGCAGAGGATGGGGAGGGAAGAATTTTAGAACACAAAATCTTATAAAAATGAATGTTGAAAATTAAAATTAAATACATAAATATAAAAAAAAGAAAGAAATCGAGGTACTAGGCAGAAAATCACCAACCAGAAGAAGGATCCTAGGGATGAGTCTAAAGAGCAAGAAAATTACTGTTATGGTGTCATAAAACTGTGGAAAATTAGAAGCATATCTAGAAGAGTATATATTTTGAGCATTAATAACAACATTCATGTGCTTATAGTATGTAAAAATCTATCCGCCATTAGAAAATAACTTAAATGTATATTTTAAGTTCAAAAAAATAACTTTTTTCCTATCAGACCCCTTTCCTTCTTATCCTAAATGCATTAATTTTGCCTTGGAAGAAGCTTTTCAGTTTCATATAATCAAAGATTTTTTTTTCTTTTGTAATTGCCAGAATCTTTTTTTTTTAGATTAAGAATACATCTCCTACCCATAACTGTAAGAAGTACACAATCTGTTCATTAACTCTTTTGTCTTATCTTTAATATAAAGAACATGTATCCATTTAAAATGTATTATGCAATATCTTATAAGGCACTGATCTAAGAATAGTTTCTTCCAGAATGGCTTCTAGAGTTTCCCAGTAACTTTATCAAATATGAAAGTTTTGGTTTTTGTTTTTTTCCCCTAGGTAATTTAAGTTTTCTATTTTATCAAGAAGTGGGCTATTTAATTCCATTGTTTCTCATTCTCTATTCTATTGACTATCTATTTTTAAACCAATACCAGATGGTCTTGATGTCTGCTGCTTTATAATACAGTTTGAAGCCTGAGGGTACTATTCTCTACTTTGTCCCCATTTTTTGATTATTTCCCTTAATATTCAAGTTCTTTTTAAATTTATTTTCAATTCTACATTCTCTATTTTTCTAAATTAATTTTACTACTTTGTTGTTAATGTTTAATTTGATTTATTTAATTATTATTACCATAAAATTCTCTAAAATATATCCTTGCTACTTTCATTGGTATTGCATAAAAAGTATAAATGTACTTTGGTAATATTATTTTTTTAATATACTGGTGGGCCTACTATGAGCACTGAATATCCCTTCTCTATTTAAGGTATTATTTATTTCCTTAAGGAGCATTTTGTAATTGAATCTATGTAAGTTTTATGTAGACTTTCATAGGCAGATCACAGAACAGTTTATATGCATTTTGTAGTAATTTAGAATGGGATTTCCATTTCTATTATTTCTTCCTGCATTTTGTCATTTTGTATAAATTCTGTACATTTTTGAGAGTTTATTTTGTAACTTGCAACTTTGCCGAAGATATTTTCTTAATTAGTATTTTTGTAGATTCCTCAGAATTTTCCAAATATATCATCATTCTCTTTTTTCCCCTGTTCAGGGAGGACTTCTGTCACTCTCTTCATCCTTTCTGTCTATTCTAAATACTCATTCTCTCATTAACGAACCCTATAATTATCTTTTTTTAATTCCTGTATTCCTCATGTAGTCAAAACTTCCAAGGTATTCATTATGGGCTCTCCATCTTCAGCAGTTTCTGCTGCTTTCCTCTGTAACTTACTCTGTGGATTATCCTTTTCCATGATGCCTCACTCCTAGAACAAAGCCAGTTCCTGGAGGCAACAGAAAAGACACTGCCCCATGGCAGGAACCATCCCCTGCCCCAACCTTATCATGCAGCTCACCACTGATCTATATTGTCTCCCTTGTTAACCTTTTTTCTCCATTTGCTTCAAAATCTGCCTTCTAGGTTCATGTGCTCCCAGATGATGGGGTCCCTAAAAATTCCGACTCCTACCCCACCTCCTTCAAAAATAGAACAAGTGGTCTTTTCAAATCCCAAATTCCACAGATCATACCTAAACTAAGGTCCCCATTTCCTTTCACAGAACACTTTTTCTTCACTTAAAGTATCATTCCTTTGGGGAAAGCCCTCCCATAATCCAAGCAAGGACTCTCTCCTTTCTTTACTTTTCTAAACTTTCCCCTCTTCCCCTACCCATAATCTACACTGTTTTTCTTTCTGAGAGCACATGAGACACCTCCCCTTCAATACATGTTCTTGATTTAATCCAAGTACATCAAATACTTCCCTCTACGCACCTGCTCTCCTCCCTCCTTTTCATTCACAATGCCATTATGTTATATAGTCCCACAAAACACATTTGTGTGTCACATGGTGTCACCATGTTCTGTCCAAAATGGTATAGGCTCTTTTCTTCACAGTGGATTACTAAATTTAACCACTGTGTGTTCTGGAGTTTGCTGCCTTGGGTTTGGTTTGTGGGGTTTTTTTGCTTTGTTTTTTCAGCACATGATTAATGAGTCATTTCAATTGGCATTTGATTTTCCGTGTTCAAAAATTCAGGGCAGTTTTCTTGTATTATTGGTGATATCTATATCATGGTTTAATATTGTTGTTGCTGTTAGCTTCTCTTCTAGTTTGGATTTCACTTTTGTGTATCTGAGTTTCTAACCTTTTCCTCTGTTTTTTTTGGTGACACTTGCCATTGTAGATTTCATTTTTTTATTCTGCCCATTATTTTTACTTTATGGGTTATAAATTTCACTTTCATGATTCTCCTTTCTCTTTTGAACAATTCAGGAACAGCATGTTGTGGTTCTATATTTTCCTCAAATTCCAGAGTCAAGTTTTGGATTGTCTTCCTTTGTTTTTCTATATTTATTGATATCTGTATCAGAACTGGTACACTAGATCTGGAGGGCATATTTCTTCTTTTGTTAATGTTTTCCCTATTGATTTACCTACTTATGTTCAAGGTCTTGAGTTTTCTTCCTCCTGCAATTTTTGCTAATTTTAGGGTTTTTTTCCTTCTAATTTTCCACAATCCTCACTTTCTGATTGTGTCTTCTCTGCTTGTGGCTTCCTTGGGGGATGGATATTAAAGTATGTTAGCCTCCTACACTGGGCAACTCACAGTTCCTCAGCCTACATCTCTGCCACAAATTACTTGTGGGTAACAGAAATGGACCTACCTGAATACTGAGTTCTTTCTCTCAGGTGTGGCAAGGTGTAGAATAGACTACCCCACACATACATGGTATGTTCCAGTGACCTGTCCTTCCCCTTCTGTTCCTCATTTTCTGGATGGTTCAGAGGGGTGATGTGCTTGTACTAGTGGGTTGATTTCTGTAGTTTGTGGGGAGTGTTCAACTCTACTTCAAAAAACATGTCCAGTTCCTCTCCATCTGTTCCTGACTTTGCTACAGGGTCATCTGCAGTAAAGATAATTGCACATGCTGTGGCCTCAGCAAGCATCTACTCCCATAGTACTGCCACAACACTGTCAGTGATGACCAAAGCAAACTTCTGCAGTCTGCAGGTGGGATCTCATTAGCCCAAGAGAGAGGATCTGGGTGTGGATTGGGTTTTGTTGCCAGCATATGTGTGGGATCATTGATCAGGACGACTTCCTGTAGGAAACATGAGAGATAGAGGAGGATTGCCCAGTAAAATCTGTGTAAGTTTGTCTGAACTTCTTTCAGAAGGTGTCCTAAATCATGGGGACAGTTAAAGTTGCTTAGTCGTTGCCACATAATTCTTGTTTGGGAGAAGTTTTGTGAGGTCAAAGGACTCTAAGACAATGCCTAATCCTCTATTTTGTTGATTACATGACCCAGAAATTGTCCCCAGATGAACTTTTAAAGATTGATTCTCTTTCTGTAAAGAAATCAATTTTTCAAATCCCTCAAAAACAGATTAGAATATCATTTGTAAAATCATAGATCATAGTTCCATAGCTATAGATCTGGAAGGTTATCTAATCCAACCTTCTCACTTCACAGAAGAGGAAACTGAGACCAGGAGAAGCAAAATGGCATACTCAGTGGCAGAAGTGACATCTGAACCCAGGTTCTCTGACTCCAAATACAATGTTTGTTCTACTGCAGCATGATGCTAGAGGATTTTACTGTCAGCTTTATGACTTAATTGCTTTAATTAAAGAAAAGTAGAAGGAATGTTTTGTTTATTTCCTAATGCACTTGTACTATTTGATTTTAAATCTGTTGTGGCTTTTTAGTTACATTTTATTGATCAAGTGGAATTTTTAGTTACTTAAAAATAAGGAAAACTACAGTAATGAATTTCTCCCATCAATATCTGAGAAGTATGAAAAGCAAATTCATTCAGCATTTGGGGGAAGGGATATGGGTGAAGGGGATGTTTTGAAACAGTCTATACAATTTGGCTTGCAACTTTATGAAATAAGTAGATCCATTTCTCACTCCCAGTTTTACTAGTAAAATAATTACTGATAAGTATCATTTGGAATGCTTTTGGTAATATACATAAATTATTTTTTATTATTAGCCCTTTAAAAGAAAAATTGACATTTAAAGTCTCCCTAAAACCTACAACATATAATAAATTAGAGAATAGATTAACCAAAAAACAACTTCCTAGTGGATTTCCTTTTAAACAAAATCATATTAAAACTGTAAGGCACCCCAAAGTTCTACCACTTTACCCTGAAAAAATGAGACTAATAAAGGGAAAGTGATCTGCCCATACTCATATAGCTGATTAGATCAAGCTTTTGATCCAAGACAATAGTGTCATAACCCTAGCTCTTACTTTAGGGCAACAAGAACAAAATATGGGCTCAAGAAATGCTTTTTGACTAGAAAAATGAATCACTTTTATTGCCAGTAACATTATTCTCTTAAGCTTAACTTTAGCTATGTTCATATGATGCAAAGAAAATGACTGAAGAAAAAAAATCCGTTGATTTAGTTGCCTTAAGGACATCTTAAAAAACAATCTTAGTGTAATGTTTGGTTTTACTCTATTTTCAATGCAATATTAGTCACCTAAACTGAAATATATTTTTCATACACATCAACTGACTCAGATTAGCCCCATTTCTCTTCTCCTGATCTCAGATTAAAGAGAGACCAAATTATATACAAAACTTCATGTATGAAGAATGATAGGTAGCTCATGACCATTCTATAAATAGGAAAAAGTTTAAATGACAATTTCAAAATCTATCTGAAATACAAAAGTTTTTCCCATCAATCTTCCACATTCTACTATTCTCATTTTAAAGTATGTTTTAAATAACTTCTGTCATTTATTATATAAATTTGTGGAATATTCCTTCCCTAACTAACTAGATTTATAAGACCTTACCTTATTTATCTCACCAACTTTCTTCTCAAGTCCACAGTCAAGTTTTTTTTTTCCAAGTCTGAATTTAAAATCAATTCTTTATAACTGAAATGCTTTATATATCTGCAATAATGCTTTGTGACCAAAAATGATCATTTTGTCACCTTAGTGATACTTGACAAGAAATGTAACTATACAGTGTATACTGGTGATAGGCTGATAGAAATCACATAAGTCAATATGGAATCAGAATGTGTTGAAGGCATGTGTAGGCATAACAGTTATGACAAATTTATGTGTGGTTTTATGGCTATAATTAGTTAGTGTGGCTTATTCAATAGAATGCCTTAATAACTGGTACAAACTTTTAGTTCCTGATTTAGAGATTTATTCCACCAAATCTGAAACCAAGTAATACACTGCTTAGGAATCCAATTTTTAAAGCCTTCTAAATGATAAAATAAAATGTTATGACTCAAAAGCATTTTTACCTAACAGGCTACTGCTAATCTGCCCACATTATGGGTTTTCTGTGTGTATAAATTCTTATGTTTTCATGTAAGGTATTGTAAGGTTTCTTAATCTACTTTTCATGCATAAAAATATGACATATGCTGATCTATGAACATAGAATTAGTAGTGTAGCCTCCTATGAATGTCAGTCAAGAAAATGGTTGATATGCTGACAAATTTTAAATAATCTTTCTCTTCTGTCACAGAAAAAAAAGGGTTAACTATGCCAAATTCAAATGTCATGGCTGATATTGCAGCAGGGCTGAAGAAAATGTAATGAAGAAAAGAAAGATAAACGAAGTGAACTTTCCACATGATGAAGCAGTGTTGCAAAGTGGAAATGAAAATTAATCCCAGCAAGAGCTCTGGGGAATCTGATTAAATGAGTGGCTTTTCTATGTCTTTCTGTTTGTATTCTCCTATGTTGGGTATATCCCTGAGAAATGTTTCCTGCAGTGAGTTGTATTACAACATGATGAGGGTCTTAAGGCATAATATATACCCAAGGGCTAATTCAATATGATAAAATTGAATTCTTGGCATTTAAGTTCCTCACTCTTCTTTGGAGTATACTGGTGCCCAACATCATGATATGTACACATTATAACAACCAGTATGATATTGTAGAAATGATCCTAGCCTAGAAGTCAGGACGATCTAGGTCTTACAGTAAGTTACTGAGCTCTGAAAGTCAATTTACTAATTTATAAATAAATAAATCTAATCTCCAGAATGTAAAAGATTTTAGTGGAAAATCACTGTTAGCATGGATAATCATGATATATTCATAGGATGACCAACTATTGTCCTGGGGTTTCCTGGTCAAGAAAAAGGAGGATGGAAAAACTGAACCATCAAATCAAAAAGTCATCTGTCTTCCAGGCTTCTTTCTGCCAATGTCTTAAGAAAAATGTTTGAACTTTCCTGTTGGCTTTGTATGCAAATAACTCCAGATGCAAAGGAACCACATCTAAGTTATTCGGTTCAACATCTGTTGGTCCAATTCCCATTACCCTTTCTGATGTCTCTGTTTTCTGTGCCAATCTGACAGACAGTTTGGTATGCCCTCTTTCTAAATGGTTTTGACGGATATAACTTGAATCAAAGTCTCTGTCTAAGCCATCTGTTTTTTCCCTTTGTTAGCCAATGTATTGTATTGTGGTCTATATACTATTACAGTAAACTGAGAATTATATTGGAAAAGAGCATTCAAAGCTTGTATTCCTTCCCTCTTGTATTTCAAGCAATAAAAAATAATAAATAATCATTTGGCTCAAAAATTGTACTTATTTACACAGTGCAGTATAGAAACATGACCCTGTATTACCTGTGAAAATATTTTTATCAATTACTCTAAAAAACTACTAGAAATAGTCCATTGAGTATCAATGTTCCCCTCTATTTACTGCAGATTTCATGAAGTGAAAATGTCATAATCTTGCTGAGGAGAAGGGTTCCTGAGAAATGTCGAAGTCTAGGAATTCAAGTATTTGTACATGTGACACTGTTGGCATTGCTAAATTCTTTTAACCCAAGAAAGTGAATGTTAAAAAGCGCAAGTAAGGTACTAAATTCTCTAGAATTCAAAATGTAATTACAGATTTTGAGAAATGAATAAACATGATTAGATATTCCTGGATGAAAAGTTAAACTACAGAAATAAAATTACTGAAAGATCTCTAAATAGTAAAGATCTATTAATGGCTATATTTCAAAGAGGGCCAAAAAATCTCCCAACCCAAATTGTGGTTTTCTTTTTTTTATTTTTTTGGAATTTTTTTTTTGGATTTTTTTTTTAATATAAATCTATTTAACTTTTTACATTCATTTTCATAAAATTTGGGGTTCCAAATTTTCTCCCCATTTATCCCCTCCCCCCACCCCAATAGACTGAGCATTCTAATTTTCCCTATCACCAATCTGCCCTCTCTTCTATCATCCCTCCCTTCTCTTCTCCCCATCTTCTCTTCTGTCCTGTAGGGCCAGATGACTTTCTATTCCCCGTTAACTGTATTGCTTATTTCCTACTAGCAACAACAATACTAAACAGTTGTTCCCAAAACTAGGAGTTCCAAATTCTCCCCATCCCTACCTCCCCACCCATTCCCTTTGGGAAGGCAGGCAATTCAATATAGGCCAAATCTGTGTAGTTTTGCAAATGACTTCCATAATAGTCGTGTTGTGTAAGACTAACTGTATTTCCCTCCATCCTATCCTGCCCCCCATTGTTTCTATTCTGTCTTTTGATCCTGTCCCTCCCTGAGTGTTGACTTCAAATTTCTCCCTCCTCCCATTGCCCTCCCTTCCATCATCCCCCCTACCCTGCTTATCTCCTTCTCCCCCACTTTCCTGTATTGTAAGATAGGTTTTCATACCAAAATGAGTGTGCATTTTATTCCTTCCTTTAGTTGAATGTGATGAGGGTAAACTTCATGTTTTTTTCTCAGCTCTCCTCTTTTTCCCTCCACTAAAAAGTCTCCTGCTTGCCTCTTGAATGAGAGATAATTTACCCCATTCCATTTCACCCTCTCTCCTCCCATTACATTTCTCTCTCACTGTTTAACTTAATTTCTTTTAAGATATGGCCCCATCCGATTCAATTCATTCTGTGCTCTCTGTCTCTGTATGTGCATGCATGTGTGTATGTGTGTGGGTGTGTGTGTGTGCGTGTGTGTGCATGTGGTCCCACCAACTACCCAGATACTGAAAAGTTTTAAGAGTTACAAATATTGTCTTTCCATGTAGGAATGTAAACAGTTCACCTTTGGTAAGTCCCTTATGACTTCTCTTTGCTATTTACTTTTTCATGCTTCTTCTCATTCTTGTGTTTGAAAGTCAAATTTTCTTTTTACCTCTGGCCTTTTCATCAAGAATGCTTGAAAGTCCTCAATTTCATTGAAAGGCCAGTTTTACCCCTGAAGTATTATGCTCAGTTTTGCTGGGTAGGTGATTCTTGGTTTTAGTCCTATTTCCTTTGACTTCTGGAATATCCTATTCCACACCCTTCCATCCCTTAATGTAGAAGCTGATAGATCTTGTGTTATCCTGATTGTATTTCCACAATACTGGAATTGTTTCTTTCTAGCTGCTTGCAAGATTTTCTCCTTGACCTGGGAACTCTGTAATTTGGCCACAATGTTCCTAGGAGTTTCTCTTTTTGGATCTTGAAAGGGTGGTGATTGGTGGATTTTTTCAATATTGATTTTGCCCTCTTGTTCTAGAATATCAGGACAGTTTTCCTTGATAATTTCATGAAAGATGATGTCTAGGCTCTGTTTTTCATCATGGCTTTCAGGTGGTCCCATAATTTTTAAATTGTCTCTCCTGGATCTATTTTCCAGGTCAGTTGTTTTTCCCATGAGATATTTCACATTCTCTTCCATTTTTTCATTCTTTTGGTTTTGTTTGGTGATTTCTTGCTTTCTCAGAAAGTCATTAGCCTCCATCTGTTCCATCCTAATTTTGAGAGAACTATTTTCTTCAGTGAGCTTTTGAACCTCTTTTTCCATTTGGCTAATTCTGCTTTTTAAAGCATTCTTCTCCTCATTGGCTTTTTGAACCTCTTTTACCAACTGAGTTAGCCTATTTTTCAAGGTGTTATTTTCTTCAGCATTTTTTTGGGTCTCCTTTACCAAGGTATTGATCTGTTTTTCATGCTTTTCTTGCATCTCTCGCATTTCTCTTGCCAGTTTTTCCTCCACCTGTCTAACTTGATTTTCAAAATCCTTTTTGAGCTCTTCCATGGCCCGAGCCCAATGGATATCTATTTCAGATGTTCGGGATACAGAGGCCTTGACTTCTATGTCTTTCCCTGATGGTAAGCATTATTCTTCTTCATCAGAAAGGAAAGGAGGAAACATCTGTTCACCAAGAAAGTAGCCTTCTATGGTCTTATTTTTCTTCCCCTTTCTGGGCATTTTCCCAGTCAGCTACTTGACTTCTGAGATTCCTGTCCACCCCTGCCTAGATTCACCCAGCTAGTGCTTGGGGTCTGAGATTCAAAATGCTGCTCCCCAGCCTCAGGGCTTTCAGTGGCAGGCGGGGCTGCTGTTCAGGGTAAGATTAAATTCAGATTCTCAAGTGGGAGCAGGGCTGCCTCCCAGGCTCAGTTCCCTCAGGGGCTTTATGCGGAGACCTTCAGTAATGGAGTGGAGCTCCTGTCTGCTCCGGGGGCCCAGGTCTGCTGCTGTCCCTGTCTCTGCCGCTGCCTCCCGAAGGGGCCTGAGTTATAGAGACACCCCGCTCCCCTCTCAGCCAGCACAGAAGTGTCCCTCACTGACCTGTAGCACCTGTGAGTGGAGGGATCTTCCAGCTGCTGGAGGGTCCATCCCTGAAGCCTGCTCCAATCTGCTCCTCTCGGGGCCACGCAGCCAAGGCAGGGCTGGGCTCCGCTGTCCGCTGCGTGACGGACCTTTCGTGCCGGTTTTTCAGGGCTCTCTGGAATGGAAATCTCCTCCACTCCGTTGCTGCATGGCTTGCACTGCTCCAGAATTTTGGGGGAGTTCTTTTTACAGAAAATTTATGGGCTGTGGGTTCAGAGCTAGCATACGTGAGTCTTTCTACTCCACCATCCTTGCTCCTCTTCCAAATTGTGGGTTTCATTGTTTGATATTTCTGTAGTGTTCTTTTTTTTTAATTCATGTGTTCAGCTAAAAAAATAGACTATGACTTCCAGTCAACCCTAAAATTGCCTTGAAACTAAATTGGCAAAATCTACACTGTCTTTTTCCCCATGGGACTATGTTTATAATTGTGAGAAAGGAGAAAAAGGAGAGAGAAATGGACAATACTAGTATTACTCCCAGAAATATAATATTCTGAACCTGACTTATTTTCCTGCTGATGCACAGTAAAAGTGAAAGAGGAGAATAAAGGGTTGTGTTCTTTCCATGATAACAGAGTTTTATTTTAAAATCCTATTTCCACTGTGTCTGAAATAGGCATGATGCAAGAGGGAAAAAAAGTTTTAAACTGCTATTATGGAAATTTATTTACAAGCCAGCTCTATATCACTAACATGTTTTGTTAAAAGGGAGTTTAAGTCATTATTTCTTTAATTTGTGATTTGGAAAAATGTTTCTTAATTCTAAAAGAATTGAAGGGATCAAAACAATTGGTAGGGATGGTCTCCTTATCAACACCATCAGCAATGAACATTTAGCACCTACTATGCATAGAGAATTTGGTTGGGCATGCAGGGAACAAAGGGGGAATGTCTGCTCTGTGCTAGGAACTGTACCAAGTGCTTTACAAATACCTTCATTGTTGGAAAATTTTAAAATGTATAAAATATTATTGTCCCTATGGTCAAGGAATGTCTTCAAAATATTTGGGGAAAGAAGACATATACTTTTAAAATACTAATTAAAAATTATTACTAATAATATAAGATGGGGAGCAGAATAATGAAAAGCTGGCCTAAGAGAGTAACCATGTTACTTTGGAAGAGTTGCTAAACTTATTTTTTTTATTTTAAACTTAAATAGAAAATGGGACACAGGAGGACTTACAGGAGCAAAGATGGCAGAAAAAGCAGTAGATCTCTTTCCCTCTTCCATTCTCATCCACAAACACTTGTCTTTTTTGTTATTTTTGTTCTTTTGTTTTTTTGTGTTTTCTTTCTCATGGTGTTTTTGTTTTGCTCAATTCTTCTTTCACAACATGACTAATGTAGAAATATGTTTAAGATGATTGCACATGTATAGCCTATATCAAATTGTATGCCCTCTTGGAGAGGAGGGCGGGAAGAGAGAGGGGAAGAATTTAGAACTCAAAATCTTATAAAAGTGAATGTTGAAAACTAAGAATAAATGAATGAATGAATGAATGAGTAGATAAATGAATAGATGAAAAAATAAATAAAAATTAATGAAAGAATGAATGACTTTTTTAAATGGACAATTAACCAATTCTATCACATTTCATTTTTTATCATTACACATACAAAAAAAGAAAAAGAAAATAAGAGAAAAAAATATTGCCCTGCATAGAGCAGAACATGAGAGGATTCAACATAAAACAACAAATTTCCATGTCAAGAAAGCATATATAGTAAATACTACACATTATTTTCAAAGGTGACCCAATTTTCTTTGCTTCTTTGTAGATTTTCTTTTTGTGAAATTCTATTGTGCACTTTTTACTTTATTTTTTCCCTTCTTCCTCCTCCCTTTCCCACATTAAAGAAGGCTACAATGAAGCATGGATATGTGTATATATACACACACATACATATATATCTATATATGTAGACATACATGCACACATAGCTAACATGACAAAACAGGAAAAAAAGAAATTTTGGAGAAAATGTGGGAAAATTGTAACACTTCTACATATATACTTAGGTATCTATGAACATACACATATACAGACACAGATACACAGATATAGACACATGTATGCAAGATCATATTATGTTTATTTATACTTGTCATCAGTTTCTCTGAAGGTAGATAGCATCTTCCTTCATAAGTACAAGTGCTTCCATGTTTTTAAAAATCAATCAACTCATTATTTCCTACATCACAGGAACAAAATCAAACACAATTTGAGAGATTATCCCATTTTCTAAATTTCTTCTATTCTTAGCTGAATAAGGATTATTTATACAAGAAAATTTTAATTTTAGATAATCATTTTAAATTTTAACAATACTCTCATATTATAATACACTTTCAATTCTGCTACTACTAAATCTACATTGTTTACATCTATTTTTCTAGTTTTTTTGAAATTTCTGATCTTATGATCTCCTAAATGAAGTTTGTTATTTTTTTCTAACTCAGCAAGATTTTTTTTTAGTAATTTAATTGGGATGGTATTACATAAAGATATTAATGAGGCAAAAGTGTCATGTTTTATTACATTGGCTTTATATACCAATGAACGATAAATATTACTTCAATTATTTTTCCTCTGATGTGTACTTTATTTGTTTTTCCAACCTCATAGTTTTTTTTTCTAATTACATGTAAAGACAGCTTTCAATATTTACTTTTTATAATTAGATTTTGAGTCCCCAATTTTCTTCTTGCTGACACCCTCCCCAAACCTCTCCATGAGAGAGCAAGCAATCTGATATAGGTTATACACGTACAATCACACTAAACATTTCTACATTAGTCATGTTGTGAAAGAAGCAAGAGAACAAAAGAGAAAAACAAGAAGAAAGAAAAAACGGGGAGAGAAAATAGTATTCTCTGATTTACATTCAGACTCCATAGTCCTTTCCCTGTATGTGGATGGCATTTACCATCATGAGTCTTTTGGAAATGTCTTACTTAGATCATTCATCATATTGCTGAGAAGAGCTAAGCTGACCATCACAGAATGATGATCATTCTGTTATCATAACATTGCTGTTACCATATAAAACTTTCTATGACTTCTGCTCAGTTTACTCTGTATTAGTTCATGTAAGTCTTTCCAGGTTTTTCTGAATCTGCCTGCTCATCATTTCTTATACCACAACAGTATTCCTTTACATTCATATACCACAACATGTTCAGCCATTCCCCAATTGATGGTCATCCCCTCCATTTCCAATTCTTGGCCACCAGAAAAAGAACTGCTATTAATATTTTTGCACATGTGGGTCCATTTTTATTATCTCTTTGCGATATAGATCTAGAAGCAGCATAGCTGGATCAAGGGATATGCATAGTTTTGTAGTCATTTAGGCAGTTTCACATTGCTATCCAGAATGGTTGGATCAGTACACATCACCAACATTGCAGAAGTGTTCCAATTTTCCCAAATTTTCTTCAAAATTTATCATTTTCCTGTTTTGTCATGTTAGCCAATCTGATAGGTGTAAGGTGGTACCTAAGAGTTGCTTTAGTTTGTATTTCTCTAATCAATAGTGATTTAGAGCATTTTTCTATATGACTACAGTTCACTTCAATTTCTTCCTCTGAAAACTGCCTGTTCATATCCTTTGATACTGATTGACTGATATTCCCAATTTCTCAATTGGGAAATGACTTGTATTCTTATACATGACTCAGTTCTCTACATGTTTCACAAAGGAGGCCTTTATCAGAGACATTGGCTATAAAAAATTTTTCCCAGTTTTCTGATTTCCTTCTAATCTTGGTTTTATTAGCTTTGCTTGTACAAAAGCTTTTTAATATGCTCAAAACTATCAATTTAGAATTTCATAATGGTCTCTATCTCTTGATTGATCATAAATTCTTCCATTCTCCACTGATATGACAGGTAAACTTTTCACTGCTTTCATAATTGACTTATGGTATTATCCTTTATGTCTAACTCATGTACTCATTTTGACTTTATCTTGGTATACAGTATAAGATGTTGGTCTATGCCTAGTTTCTGCCATACTATTTTTCCAGTTTTCCCAAGAGATTTTGTCAAACAGTGAGCTCTTATACCAATAGCTGGTGTCTTTGAGTTGTTTTGTAATTGTGCTCATATAATTCCTGGATTTGTCTTGGCAAGTACACTCCCAAATATTTTATACTGTCTACAGTTATTTTAAATGGAATTTCTCTTTCTATCTCTTGTAACTGGGCTTTGTCAGTAACATAAAGAAATAGTGGTGATTTAAAACTTATGGGGTGAATCCAAAGCAGTTCTTAGGGGAATTTATAATTTGGTATTTAATTGGGATTTTTAATTAGCTCTTTTTCTAGATTTCTTAGTTGCATACCCAATTTATTGATTTCCTCTTTTTCTATTTTATTCATATAAGCATGTAAAGATATAAAATTGAGGATGACTTCTTCTTGCCATATAATCTAGAAAACTGCAGTTAGCTTTTATATGAGCAATGGACTCCCCATCTTCGTAAAGCTCAGCTGGAAGATAATCCGTTTCAGGTGCTTTAAAATCTCTTCTTCATTTGCAACTTCACCTAGGGAGAGATTAACTTCAACTTGAGGTAAACAGTCATTGACTTCCCTATCGATTGATGATGATCTGTTGAGAACACTATGGAAGTTTCAGCCCATTTCTCCAGGATCATGTCCTTATCACCAATTAATGTAGCATCATTAGCACTGAGTAGTTGAGATGCTCCATAGATCTTTGGCTGATAAAAAGCCTTCAGGGCATAATAAATCACTTTGGATTGTTATTATCAGCATAAAACTGAATTTCATCTGCCTTCTAACTAAATCTAGAATCCTGCATCTCTCTAATCTTCACTTACACTTTACTTTGAATTAAATGCTGCCTTCTTAGAGATGAATAAACGATACTTGTGGTAAATCATGTGGAGTTCTCATTTTTCATTTACCAGCTTCTTCAGTTCCCCATTACTTTTGTCAAATCAGTCTTCATGGTTGTGAGTGTTCTGACCAAGATGAGCAAATGCAGTACTGAACACCAAATCTCTGAAAGTTGCCCACTCCTTTTCTGCTCCACTGTTGCCAACTGTGAGTTGGCTCAACTTTTTCTCCAAGTTAGCACCAACTTCAGCATTAATTCTTCTGGTAGTCATTTTGCCTTGGGGCCACTGCTTTTGTTGAATGTGAATATTTAGCTTGGAGAGAATAAGTCTATGACCAGTCCAGCACTCTGGGTTACACACTGCCTTTATTACTCACACATGCTCTGTCTCTTCTCCTTACAATCACAGAGTCTATTAAATGCCAGTGTTTGCTGTCAGGGTGCATCCACAAAGAATTATTATGTTTAGATAAACAGCAGACAATGTTAGTGATGAGAAGGTCATGAGATGCATAAGTCTTCAGTAGTAAGTGACCATTGCTGTTGCTGTTTCCAATCCCATTTCTCCCCAGGACTCCCTGCCAAGTCTGGTAGTCTGAGCCTACTCTAGCAGTAAAGCCACCCAGAATTATAACTTCTCTTCTTTTGTCACGTTGATGACAAGGATCTCCAAGTCTTCATAAAATTTTTCTTTGGCCTCATCATGGTTCGCAATGGTGAGAGCATAGGCACTGATGATTGTGGCTTGGTATTTTTCTGAAGGTGGCAAATGCATTGTCATGAGTCTGTCATTCATTCCTTTTGCTAGGCATACAAGCTTGTTGACTAGATTAGTTTTGATTGCAATAGGTACACTAGCTTCATGGCACTCCTTTTCACTGCAGCCCTTCCAGAAAAACAAGTATCCAGCTCTGATTTCAGTAAGCTGGCCTTTATTTGCCAGCCTTATTTCACTCTGAAATGTGATACCTGCTGAGCTCTCTGGCAACAAGGACTGTTCTTCTTTTAGCTCTACTGGACTTTGTGTTGTCTAGAGGTGTGTGCTCATTTCACGTACCAACGATGAGTGGAATCATCTTTACGGAAGTTTTTCTACATTTTCCTATGCTTCAAAAACAAGATGGGATCCCTGCCTGCAAAGGTAATCAGGCCAGGGTTGAGTAGGCAGACAATTTTTGGGGTACCATTTTTAGCCCCCTTCCTCACAGCAGTAGTTGAGCAGTGAAATCCTTACATGTCTTCTCAGAAACCCAGGGAGCTGCCAAAAGCCAGTGCTGAAGATGACAGTATGGACTAGGCTGCTTGTGTGCACAGTTGTGACTACAGTTCCCAGCATACCCACACCTGTTGCTTCATTTACTTGCCTGTTGCCACAGGAGTTTGAGATAGACAAAAATGTTAAACGGTATGGGTGATGTCTTTTGGTTCATGTGGAAATTGGATTTAAGCGAAGCAGAGTTGTGTAAATGCCTCTTTCAGAGTGATCACAGTCTAGTGATAAAAATTCATAAAATACCTAGGAATCAGTCTACTAAAATACACTCAAGATTTACAATTATAAAATGCTATTTAAACCAACAATGAATTAAAAAATTGGAAAGCTATTCACTGCTTGTGAATGGTCCATGCCATCATAATAAAAAATGGTCATATAATAGAAATTTATTTACACCTTCAGTGCTATACCTACTAAGGGGTGTTTACTAGTTAGCTTGGAATAGCAGAAAGTCTATCCGCTCACGTTCAACCCTGAGAAAGGTTTAAGTTGGACAGAAAATGTCTGTACCTGTTCTGAATCATTTCTATTCTAAAAGTCACCAGGAAAACCAACAGTTTAGAATCTGATTTTCTAAGACTCAATGATCCTTCTCTGGCCTGAAGGAATAACTTTAATCCTCCTTAACATTGATTTTATTACCATGAAGTCACTGAAAGTTATATGTTAAAGACAACAACAACAAAATCCCACCACCATATAGAAGGAATTATCTAGGAAGACACCGCCTCTCCCTCAGCACTTCCTGCTAACCTATTAAGACTGCTAGGCAGTCATATATGAAGTTTAGCATCGTATATTGCCTGCCATGTGCCAGGTACTATACTAGATGCAGAGGACATAGAAATAAAAACAAAATGGCTTTGTTCTCGAAGATCTTAAGTTTTGTTTAATGTAATATCAAATAATTCAATTAATGTAATATAACTAATACAGAGCAGACTATTAGCTGAGAGACAGAATTACCAGGACGTATCTATGCTCACATTAATTTCTACTGCTTTAATAAAACTGCCTATGGTAGGATAAGACTCACCAAGTTATATGACTGATCCTTGTCAAAAACTAATTTTGAGTAAGAATCTAGAAATCCAATCCAGACCTGGGAACACCCAACTAAGGGTCTGTGATTTCACTAGCAAAAGGAAATCAGAAATAGGAATACCATTTATCAATGTCATAGCAACCTACCTATGACTTTGTAGACAAATCCTAAGGAGACTCTAGGGACTTGGACCCAGAGTCAAAGAGCTATTAACTGTAAGAGACAGATTTTGAACCCAAGACTAGAATTCTAAACACTATACTATTTTGCCTATATAGGATGGCACAGAAGGAATATATTGAATGGCCTAATACATTACATTTACATAATATTTCTCATTCACTGACGTAGTTGATTCCCATAATAGTGTAGAGGAAGTAGTAGGTATTAGTCTTTGTCTCATGTGAGAAAACAGAGGTTCTGAGAGGTGAGATGAGTTACCTAAAGAAACAGAACTAGCAAGTGGCTGTAAGTTCAAGAACATATTATTGAGAGTCATCCTTGTATTCTTTTTTTTTGTACTGTTTTTATACAAACAGTTGGCTCTACTTTAGATTTATCTTATATAAGAAAATTCCAGGGAAGTTGGACAAAAACTTCACATCTACTTAACAAAGTCAGAGATCTTATTCATATATTATTCATACCAAGTCACATTCAAGGTATAAACTATAACACTGGAAAAATTATTGGTTTTCCCAAATTCGTCCCAAACTATACACACATGTTGTTCAACTAGGAACTATATAAACTAGGAGGCAGTTAGGTGGCACTGTGGATACAGCACTAGATTTGCAATCAGGAATACCTGAATTTATCTCCAGTCACAGATACTAGCTAGTTGTGCGACCTTAAGTAATTCACTTTATGCCATTTGCCTCAGTTTCCTCAACTGTAAAATGGGGATAACAATGGGATGTACTTCCCAGTGGAGTTGTGCGGATCAAGTGAAATAATATCTTTAAAATGTTTAGCACACAGCCTGACACATAGCAGGAGCTATATAAATGCTAGCTGTTTGTCATTATTATCACTGTTACTGAACTAGCCTTTTATGATCTTTATTTCAAAACTATTAGATTCCAAGTAACTTTAATCTATCTTTTCATTGCCAATTACTGAATAAAATTTTATTACATTAAAATCTAAAATGGATGCATCTACCCTTTCTGCATTTGGCAGTGAAGTTTTTATGTCTTAATACATGGTTAATTTTTGTGTATGTAATGTCATGTATTGCTGAGAAAAAAGTATATTCCTTTCTATTCTATTCAATTTTCTCCAGCGAGCTATCATATCCAATTTTTCCAAAATGTTATTCACCTCCTTAACATCTTTCTTGATGTTAGAAAGACATCAAGATTTAGATGGAAGATTTATGGAGTCCTGAGAGGGGAAAGTTCAACTCCCCCACTAGTACAGTTTTACTGTCTATTTCCTCCTGTACCTCATTCATATTCTCCTTCAAAAATACATTTATTACTATTTGGTGTACATATGTTTATTACTGCTATTACTTCATTGTCTCTGGTACCTTTCATCATGAGGTACCTTCTTCATATATTTCGTTTTATTTTATTTTTGCTTTTGCTTTGAAAGACTAGAAAATTCTCACATTCTTCCTATAAGAATGAGGGTTTTTCTTTTCAGAAACAGGGAGGGGGGATTGTAACTTCGCAAGGGAGGGGAGATGTCAATGGTCTGCTGTGTCTTTTTACACTTCTTCTTGGGCTTTAGCTCTATAAGAAAATTTTTGAATATAAAAAAAAAATTTTTCTAAATTATTATCTTAGGTGGGAATAGGCAGAAGAGCAGACAACATAACAGAGAAAAGCTGCTTTCTTTTCTCTTTTATTAGTATTAAAAGAATCAACTTTATATTCTTAGGATTTCCATCTTGTCTAACAGGATTTAGCATGGAGGTGATTAGACTATTATGCTAATAGTCATAGTTCATATTCATATTCATATTCATGTTCATATCATTCTTATCTAAACATTTTCCAGACTCTAGAGTGAGAAACAGACTTCTCCATCAGACAGAGGAAATAAAATCATGTTTTCATATGTTGAAAACTTTTTGGCTATATATAAACCTACTGTACCTTACTTTTCATAGTGACCTTTAGAAATTGTCTTTTCCTTCCATTTTTAGAATTCATTGCTAAAACCCGCAAAAAGAATGGCTGCTATAAAACTAAACAGTTTTTTGAGACAAGTGAACTTCAACTGCTAGAAGACTTGGAGGTAGATGTTTTAATTTTAATCTTATATTTATTCAATTTTAAAGATTTACATATACATATGCATATACACATATATATGTGTATATATATATATATGTGTATATATATATATATATATATATATATATATATGTAGAGAGAGAGAGAGATGGAAGTGAAGTTAGGACTTTATATTTTAATTCCCATGAAAAAGGATCAATGACTTGTCCATTCTGATCTATTTCTTTTGTTTCTAGTATAATGCTATGAATGGTATAGGTTAAAGGAAAAAAAACAAAAATAAAAAACAAATTACTCCAAGAGGTAGAGAGCTCCCCCTCACTGGAGATCTTCAAGCAAAAGATGGATCACCACTTGTTAAGTGGTTTGTAGAGGGGATTCTTGCTTAGGTTTGGATCTCACTATATGATCTATGAAATCCCATCCAACTAAGAGAATCTGAGATACTGAGAATAAAAACATTAAAGAAGAAGAGAGAAAGGAATCTAAGGCAATACTGAAAGGCATATCATCCAGAATGTGTGAACTGATATTCCTGCTCTCCTCTGCAGTGGACAGATCACAGATGAAGGATTATGCCTAGTTCTAAGCGGCACTTTTCATCTAGCATGGATAATAACAAGCTGGAGTTTGTCTAGAAGAAGATAAACAGGATGATAAGTAGACATGTACGATGTTAAAGATAGTCACTCACAATTAGATCATTTATTCATGGATATTCACTGATCTTTCACTTCAATGATTCAATCATATAAGGGACTATTTAGTCTATCCCTTGTAGGGTTATTTTGCGAAATGAAATTTTTAAAATATAAAGTGTTACATGAATCTGAAGTTATCATTATTACTAGCATGCTCCCAAATGTCACTAAAGTCCTATAACAATGTCCCATTGTTGGAGAGAGGTAAACCAAATCTTTGAAAACTCTGCTCAAGATCAAACACCAAAACATCTAATATAAGATGAATAACAAAATACTAAACATATTTCTCATCCAACTAGTAAGCTACTTATGTCAAAGGAGTTTCATCACTAGAATATTGACTACTAGGCGATAAATCTGGTTTTGTCCATTATGAAATTTATGTAACTGTGTATTAAAACACAGAGGGATTCTGATTTGTCTAGTAGTACACACATTATTGAAACCATGGATCGTGGGGTGCCAATACAATGAAATAAAGTAATCATTCTTTTTTGCCAACTTCTCCGAACACATCCCTCTAAACAACCTTAAAAATATTTGTCACACTAAATTCGGAGCAGGATAACCAACAAAAAGTCACAGCGAATCATTTTTCCCACCCAGGAAAGTTTAGGAGGACAGAAAGACAAGCCTGTTGACAATGGCAGCTGGAGTGACAGCTGGCCAGGAATGTGGCACAGTGGAAGTGGTACCAGGTATGGGCCTTGAAGGTTGCAAAAGCAGCAACAGAGGCAAAAGTGGCAGAAGCAGCAATGGTAGCAGCAGTGGTGATACCACCATGTATGCATAATACAACGGTACAATAAAGGGACTGAAATGTCAGACAGAGATTCTGGTGCTAGCACTAGGGACAGGATCAGGTCACAGTTACAAGCCAGAAAGGAGTAGTTGTAGTAAAAGAGAGCAGAGGTCTTACCTGGGTAAAGACCAGAGGATATACAAGGAGGGCAGTGACTAGGCCACATCTATGAATAGTGAAAGAGTTCATTTTCTATACAAGAGACAAATTCACAGGAGGCAGAATAGATAATTTTGATTCCATAAATTTTTTTAAAAAGTTATATAAGTAAAACCATTGCAGTGAAAATTAGAACAAAAGCAGGAAACTGGGGGTGGGGTGGGAAACTAGACCATGTTTCTCTGATAAAAATCTCATTTTTTCAAATATATAAAGAATTGAGACGAATTTATAAAAATAGAGCCACTCTGCCATTGATAAATTTTCACAGGATATAATAAGTAGTTTTCAGAAGAAGAAATCAAATTTCAAACCTTTAATCATTGTAAATGGTTCTAGAGACTTAAAGTCAGGTGGATTTGGGTTCAAATTCCACCTCTGATACTTGTTAGTTCTGTGACTGTCATCAAATCACCCTCTTTCATTATTCTCCACATCATAAAAAATGGCAATAATAATATTATCTACCTCAACTGGTTGTTGTCAGCATTAAGTGAGAAAATACGAGTAAAATGCTTCACACACCTCAAAGCCCTCTATAAATATAAGCTCTTTTTTTACTCTCTTTTTTACATCTTAATCAGCCACAAAATCCAACTGATTCTTTCTTCAAAATTTTCTCTCAACATTCCCACTCCTTTTCATTTTCAAGTACAGCTTTACAAGTTTAATTCCCTAATTAAAAAACCTTTAATGGTTCCTTCTTTTCTACCAAACAATGTAGAAACTAGTAAGCTTAGCATTCAAGACTCCATATAAAACAGCCTCAATATGCTTTTCCTGCTTTCTTGCTCAATTGTTGTCCTTCTGTCAACCTTTTTTACTGTTCTTGATGAGTCGCTCAGTTAAATCTGACTCTCCACGACCACTTTTGGAGTTGTCTTGGAAAAGGTACTGGAGTGGTTTGCCATTTCCTTCTCTAATTAATTTTACAGATAAGAAATTGAGGCAAACAGAGTTACGTGATTTGCCCACAGTCACTGTACCCCTGACTCCAGGGTCAACATTCTATCCATTCCACTACCTAGCTGCATTATGAGCATATTAAATACATGATCTCTCCAAGCTCTGGAGAACTTGTTTTTGCTATTACCTCTTCCTAGGTTTTTCTCCTTCTCCAATATTTGCCTTTTAAAGTGCATTAAAATTCACTGTCCACCTCAAATGCCACTTCTGTTAGGAAACCCTGATCAACCATGATCTCTCCAGTTGCAAGTGATCTTCCCCTCCACAATGCTCACATTATTCTTATGACACTCACATTATGCTTTATACCATACTTAAGACTCATTTATTCTCTTGTTTTGAAGGTACAAATCATATTTGCTACATTCCCCAAATCAATCACAGTATCTTGAACACAGGTATTCAATAAATATTTGTTGAATAAATAGGCCTTAATATTTATAAGAGGTTTTAAGTATTTTAAGCAAAGATGCTTGGAAAGAAAATTTCTACAATTTCTCCCTTTTAGCTGACTTGGATGGCTGAACAAAAGTGTCTTAAAATACTATGTAAAGATTATCAATAAACCAATCACAATTCATTAATATCAGTAATAGCACCCACTATTCATCTATTAAGTACAAAGCAGTATGTATATGAAAGTTAGCTGCCATTCCTTAGATCTTTCAACTAGTCCATCTTACTGGAATTTATTTTTATGTATGATTCTGACAAGTACATTTTCATCTTCATTATCAATTCCAATTTTAATGGTCTTTCTCTAAATTCATAATAAATATACTTCATTTTTTTTTATGTTGACAATGGAGAATCTCTTTTATTCTGAGAAACAGAGAGAGATTCTGTTACCATTAAAGTGAATAAACAGTGAAAAATTATTTGGTACATTTGCTTTCTAAAACTCAGGCCAATTATAGAATGTGAATAGAACTCAAGATTCATTTAATGTTTACTTTACCATCTTCAGAATCAAATCTGCTAGCAACATTGCACATTTGTTACATAAGAAATAAGTTAAAGAATGAATTCAACATCCCATTTCCAACCCAGAGAATAAGTGCCTCAATAAGGTGCCAAAAAAACTAAAATAATAATAAGAATATATGTGAAAATGTAAGACAGTTGCCAATCATTAAAAAGCAATACCTGTTGGAAATGCTGCCCATGGAATAGCAGGAGAGGTAGTGTGGGTTTCACCACTTCCACCCTCAAAGGTCTCTGCTGCCTAAAATAGAAAACAAGGATTATTATGAAAGCTTTCAAGAGAAATTTTCATTTAAGGCACAACAAAGAAACAAAAGATCTCAGTTCAGCATGCAAATTTTACCCTAATTCTGTACCACTCTCTCAAATTTTTAAGACCATTTACTGACTGATTCTATCTGCCCTTAGCACTCCCTACAACTGAATTTTGCAGCTTTAAAACCCTGAATTAGCTTTTCATCTAGATAGAGTTGATATTTGAACCAAAATGCCCCATGTAACTATAACTACAAACCATTCGTGAAAGAAAAGAATATATTCTTCTCTCCAATATCCAAAAACCATAAAAACCATCTAGGAGAATTTTTTCTTGATTCCAGACTACATGGAGACCAATTTAAAGAGATGGATCCCATTCATTCATTTCAATGACATGATATTTGTTCTGATATCTTATATCATGATATCTGAACATGTGGAGAATTCCAACAACCAACAATAATCAGTAAACCCTTTCTCTCAAGAGTTTAAAGCCATAAGAGAGGTCACTTCTAAATAACGAATAACAAAAGGAACCAAATTTCAATCAATCAGTAAAGATTTATTGGGCACCTACTATCTGCCAAGTACTGTGCTAAGTTCTGGAGATACAAAAAAAGGCAAAAAGGTAGTCCCTAGCCTCAAGGAGCTCACAATCCAATGGAAATGGACAATACACAAACAAATATATACAATCTATATACAAGATAAATAGAAAACAATTATCAAAGGGAAGGCACTAGAATTAAGAGGAGTTGGGAAGTCTTCCTGTAGAAAATGAGATTTTGTTGGGCCTTAAAGAAACCCAATGAAGTCAGCTGGGAGACCTGAGAAAGGGCAGAATTTCAGGCAGGGGGCTAGCCAGAGAAAATGCCCAGAGTTAAGAGATGGAGTGTATTCTTCTTGGAATAGAAAGATCAATGACATTGATTAAAGAATATGTTGTGGAGAGTAAAACAACCAGACTGGACAGGTAGAAGGGACTAGGTTGTAAAACGTTTTGAACACCAAAGAGAGGATTTTGTATTTGATTTTGGAAGCTATAGTCACTAGGGTTTAATTGGTTGACATGGTCAGACAGGAGATTCAGGAAAATTACTTTGTGGCAGAATGATGGATGGACAGGAGTGAAGAGAGACCTGAGGCATCCACAAGAAGACTATTGCAATAGTCTAGGCATGAGGTGATGAAGGCCTACACCGAAGTGGGGGCAGTATCAGGGGAGAGAAGGGGGTATAATTAAGAGGTCTTGGCAATAGATTGGATTTTGGGTGGTGATGGGGGAGCAGTAAAAGATAGGGAGGAATTGAGGATGAAACCTACCTTTTGAGGCTGAGGGACTGGGAGGAAATTGGTGCCCTCAACAGTAACAGGAAAGGTGGAGATGGGCATTAGGGGAGGCATGCAGTTTAAGATGTGTGAAAGGCAGTTTGAGGTATGAGACTGAAAGTCAGCAAAAAGGATAGGACAAAATAGGTAGATATCAGAATTATCATGATAGAGATTAATTAAATCCATAAGAACTCATGAGATCTCCAAGTAGTAGTATACAGACAGAAGAAAAGAGGACCCACAACAGAGTCCTGTAAGACACCTACACTTAAGAGAACATGATCTGGATAAGAATCCAGCAAAAGATACTGAGGAGCAGTCAGATAGGCAGGAAAACTGAGAAAGAGTGGTATTCCTAACAACCAAGAGAAGAGAGCATCAAGAAAGAGTGCTCAACGGTGTCAAAAACAACTGTAGAGGTCAATAAGAATGACCACTGAGAAGGGCCATTGTATTTAGTAACTAAGGTAACTTTGGAGAGAGCAGTCTCAGTGGAATAAGGTCAAAGGCCAAACTCAAAAGGTTTAAGAAGAGAGGGAGAGGAGAAAAAAATGAAGTCACCTACCGCAGACAGCCTTTTCAAGGTATTTTACCACAAGGGGCAAAAGAGGTAAAGGACCATAGTAAGCTGGAATAAACGGATTAAGTAAAGATTTTCACACAAATATTCTAGAAAAGCTCTAAAATAGCATCAGAAGAGACAATGATAAAGAAATCGAAAGAGATATGGTTTTAAATTTTCTCATCCATAGAATCAAACTTAAAAGCAGAAAGTAACTCAGAGGTCATCCCATCCAAAAACCTTCATTTTACTGATGAAAAAACTGAGATTTAAAGAGATAAAAGTAGACTCTTCCAGGAGCCAAGATTGAGGAGTAATCAGTAAATTGTCATAACTCTCCCATATTCACCTCCAAAAACAAATCTTGGAATAGAAAAGTCAGCACAAGGTGAAACAATCTTTTACCTCCAAGAAACTTGGAAGAGAGGCAAGAAAGGTCTGTCTCACTTGGACAAAAGGAGAGCACAATCCAGAACAGGAAGTGTCCCAGCAAGAGAGTAGCAAGCCCAACCTTACCAAACAAGCAGAAGATTTTTGAGCCCCAGGGTGGTAGAGCAGGAAAACACCAACAAGGCCCATCACATGACTACCATAGCCAGGGGAACTTGCAGATTCCAGTTCCCAAGAACAACCATGTTCTTCAGGATAACTCAGGGTAAACAAGAAGGTTCTAGTGGTTTGACCTCTATATGTTTCACCATAGCCCTGGGGAATCAGGCAACCTCCAGAAGCCAAACCTTCATGTGCTTCAGCTAGATAATGGAAACAGGCAACTTTGATCAGCCAGACTTTCACACGCACTGGGGAAATGCAGAAACACAAGACTCAGCACATACCAGCACTAAGATCCTGGCTCAGCAAAACGTATGCTTCCAGACACCTAGAGACTCCAACAGCACCAAAAACCCTCCACCCTATCACTCAGTGCAGCACCAGACATGAGAGTTAACCCACAGGTCTCAAGGGAACTCAGTGCCACACCAGGTGGCCAGAGTCTGCAGCTCCTGACACAAGAAGCCTGAGACAGTGCCCCTAAAACCCCAGGAAGATAGATCAAATTTAAAAGAAAGGAAAATAGCCAAAAGAAATGGGCAATAAAAAAGAATCTGACAACAGAAAGGGAAGATCAAAACACAAGCTCAGAAGAGGAGAACAATGTCAAAATGCATAAGGGCAAAACCTCAAAGAAAAATGGGAAGTTGTCTCAAGCCCAAAAAGAACCTATGGAAGGGAATTGAAAAATCATGTAAAGAAGATTTAGATATGAAACTGATACAGCAAATTAGGAAAGCAAGGAATAGTTTGTTTGTCAGATTTATGGATATCAGAGGTATTTATGACCAAACACGAATAACAGAACACTATGAAACACAAAATGGATAATTTTAATTACACTGAATTGAATAGTTTTTGTACAAGCAAAGTCAATGCAACCAAAATTAGGAGGAAAACAGAAAACTGGGAAAGAATTTTTATACCCAGTGTCTTTGATAAAGGCTTCTTTTCTAAAATATATAGAGAACTAATTCCAATTTATAAGAATTCAAGTCATTCCCCAATTTATAAATGATCAAAGAATGTAAGCAGGCAGTTTTCTTTTTTTTTTTTTTTTAATTTATTTATTTAGCTTTTTACATTCATTTTCACAAATTTTTGGGTTCCAAATTTTCTCCCCTTTTCTCCCCTCCCCCCCACCCCAATACCCCAAGCAATCTAATTTTCCCTATCTTCAATCTGTCCTCTCTTCTGTCATCCCTCCCTTCCCTTGTCTCTATCTTCTCTTTTCTCCTGTAGGGCCAGATGACTTTCTATTCCTCATTAACTGTATGTCTTCTTTCCTAGTTGCAACAACAATACTAAACAATTGTTCCTGAAACTTTGAGTTCCAAATTCTCCCCATCCCTCCCTCCCCATCCATTCCCTTTGGTACGGCAGGCAATTCATTATAGGCCATATCTGTGTAGCTTTGCAAGTGACCTTCCTGATAGTCGTGTTGTGTAAGACTAACTGAATTGCCATCCCTCTTAACCTGCCCCTCATTGTTTCTCTTCTGTCCTTTGATCCTGTCCCTCCCCAAGTGTTGACTTTCAATTACTCCCTCCTCCCTTTGCCCTCCCTTCCATCATCCCCCCCCCAATATCTCCTTCTCCCCCGCTTTCTTATACTGTAAGATAGGTTTTCATACCAAAATGAGTGTGCATTTCACTCCTTCGTTTAGTCAAATGTGATGAGGGTAAACTTTTGTTTGTTTGTTTTTTTTTTTTGTTTTTTTTTTTTTTTTCCCTCAGCTCTCCTCTTTTTCCCTCCACTAAAAACATCTCCTACTTGCCTCTTAAATGACATATAGTTACCCCCTTCCATTTCCCCCTCTTTCCTCTCACTACATTTCTCTCTCACCATTTACCTTAATTTCTTTTAAGGTATGGTCCCATCCTATTCAGTTCAATCTGTGCTCTCTGTCTCTGCATGTGAATGCATGTGTGTATGTGTGTGCATGCATGTACATGTGTATGTGTGGTCCCACCAACTACCCAGATACTGAAAAGTTTTAAGAGTTAGAAATATTGTCCTTCCCTGTATGAATGCAAACAGTTCATTTCTGGTAAGTCCCTTAATACTTCTCCTTGCTGTTTACTTTTGCATGCTTCCTCTCATTCTTGTGTTTGAAAGTCAAATTTTCTTTTCAGCTCTGGTCTTTTCATTAAGAATGATTGAAAGTCCTCTGTTTCATTGAAAGACCATATTTTCCCTTGAAGTATTATACTCAGTTTAGCTGGGTAGGTGATTCTTGGTTTGAGTCCTAGTTCCTTTGCCTTCTGGAATATCCTATTCCACGCCCTTCGATCCCTTAATGTAGAAGCTGCTAGATCTTGGGTTATCCTGATTGTATTTCCACAGTACTGGAATTTTTTGTTTCTGGCTGCTTGCAAGATTTTTTCCTTGAGCTGGGAGTTCTGGAATTTGGCCACAATGTTCCTAGGAGTTTCTCTTTTTGGATCTCTTTCAGGTGGTGATCGATGGATTCTTTCAATACTTATTTTGCCCTCTGGTCCTAGAATGTCAGGGCAGTTTTCCTTGATAATTTCATGCAAGACGATGTCTAGGCTCTTTTTTTGATCATGGCTTTCAGGTAGTCCCATAATTTTTAAGTTGTCTCTCCTTGATCTATTTTCCAGGTCAGTTGTTTTTCCCATGAGATATTTCACATTCTCTTCCATTTTATCGTTCTTTTGGTTTTGTTTGGTGATTTCTTGGTTTCTCATAAAGTCATTAGACTCCATCTGTTCCATTCTAATTTTGAGAGAACTATTTTCTTCAGGGAGCTTTTGGACCTCTTTTTCCATTTGGCTAATTCTGCTTTTGAATGCATTCTTCTCCTCATTGGCTTTTTGAACCTCTTTTGCCAATTGAGTGAGCCTATTTTTCAAGGTGTTAATTTCCTCAGCATTTTTTTGGGACTCCTTTACCAAGATATTGACCTTTTTTTCATACTCTTCTTGCATCTTTGTCATTTCTCTTCCCAGTCTTTCCTCCACCTGTCTAACTTGCTTTTCAAAATCCTTTTTAAGCTCTTCCAAGGCTTGAGCCCACCCAACACCTCCCTGGGGTGTCTGGGGTACTGAGGCCCCGCCCTCCACATCTTTCCCTGATGGGAAAAATACGTCCTCGTCCTCCCCATCAGATCCGAAGGTCGGAATCATTTGCATTTGTTGGAAAAAAACTCTCTAAAGTCTTATTTTTCTTTCCCTTTCTAGGCATTTTCCCAGCCAGTTACTTGACTTCTGAGATTCCTTTCCACCTCCGCCTGGATCCGCCCAGCTAGTAGTTGGCCTCTGAGATTCAAATGCGCTTTCCCGCGGCAAGCTTTAGTTCTGGTGCAGGGTGGGGGCAGGGCCGCTTCCTAGCTTGGGCCCTCAGGGGCTTTCTGAAGAGACTTTCAGGAACAGAGCAGGTGGGGGCGGGGTGGGGGGCCCCGCCTGCTGTGCTCAGCTCCCTTGGGGGTTTTATTCAGAGGCGTTCAGCAGTAGAGCAGGGTGGGGGCAGGGCCGTCTCCCCTGCTCGGCTCCCTCAGGTTGGAAAGACCTTCAGTATTGAAGATCCTACCTGCTGCTGGGGGATTCCTGAGTCCCGGGCCGTTGCCGCCTCAGCCGCCCGCCCACGCCTCTGCCTCCGCCGCTTCCTGCCCCCGTCTCTGCCGCCGCCGCTTCCTCCCGAGGGGGCCCGCTCCCCTCCCCTAGTGCAGGCTTCTTTTTAACTGACCTTTAGCTTCTGTGGGCAGAGGGACTTTCCCGGCTGCCGGAGATTCTCCCGGAGCTTTCCTCTCTGAAGTCTGCTCAGGTCAGCTTCTCTGGGTCGCGGCCAGGAGTGTGGGTGGGGTCCGCTTTCCGGGGTGCGATGGACCCCGGGGACGGCTCTCCAGGGTTCAGTGGAACGGAAATCTCTTCCCCTACGTTTGTGCACCCCCTGCAGAGATTCAGAATTTATGGGGCTCTCCTTTTACCTCAATTCCATGGGTTGTGGGCTCGGAGCTCGTGAATGTGCGTCCTTCTACTCCGCCATCTTGGCTCCGCCCCCCAAGCAGGCAGTTTTCAGAGGAAGAAATTAAAACTATGTATAGTTGTGTGAAAAAATGCTCTAAATCACTATTGATTAGAGAAATGCAAATCAAAACAACTCTTGGGTACCACATCATACCTATCAGATGCCTAACATGACAAGATAGAAAATTATAAATGTTGGAAATGTAGAAAAACTGGAACACTAATGCATTGCTGGTAGTGTTGTGAAGTGATCAAACCACTCTGGAGAACCATTTGGAACTATGCCCAAAGGGCTTTAAAAATGTGAAGATGTTTCAACTTGGCAATACCTCCTTTAGGACTGTATTCCAAAGAGGTCATAAAAATGGGGAAAGTACCCACACATACAATAATATTTACAGCAGCTCTTTGTGTGGTGACCAAGAACTGGAAATTAAGGGGATGCCCATAAATTGGGGAATGGCTGAACAAGTTGCAGTACATGAATGTAAAGGAATACTGTTGTGGTAAAAGAAATGATGAGCAGGTTGACTTCAAAAATACATAGAAAGACTTATATGAACTGATGCTGAGTCAAATGAGCAGAACCAGGAGAACATTATACACAGTAACAGCCACATTGTGCAATGTCTGACTTTGATGGACATAGCTCTTCGCTGCAATGCAAGGACCTAAAACAACTCCAAAAGACTCATGATGGAAAATGCCATCCACATGCAGAAAAAAACATGGAGTTTGAATGCAGATCAAAATGTACAACATACTCTCTTTGTTTGGTTTTGTTTTTTTCTTTCTCATGGTTCCTCCGATGGTTCTAATTCTTCTATACAATATGACTAGTGTGAAAGTATGTTGAATAAGAATGTATATGTACAGCTTCTATTGAAATTGCATGCCTTCTTGGGAAGGAGGGTGGGAAGGAAAGTGGAGAAAATTTAAAACTTATGGAAGTGAATGGTAGAAACTAGAAATAAATAAATTGCTTTAATAAACCATGCAAGAGAAGTAGAAGAACAATTGGAAAAGAAAGGAGAATGATGCAATAAAATTATCAAAAAAAGAATCAACAATTAAGAAAGAGAACATAACTGCTTAAAAAGTAGAATTGGCCAAATAAAAAAGGAGATACAAAACTTAACTGAAGAAAAGAATTTCTTAAAAAGTACAATTGGATAAATAGAAAAGGAAGGACAAAAATAGGAAAACAACTCCTTAAAAGTTAGAACTGGACAACTGTGATGGCAAGAAAAATAGGATCTTCTGCTGTTTTTGTTTTAGTATAATCAAGGGCCTATGGCTGAATCCTGCCTTTATCAATCAAGAGTCTTTACTAGGAGTAAAGTACAGAAACAAGAGTTTATTTACCTAGAAACAGTATTTGTATTATTAATTATTTTAATACGATTAAAGATCTTCCCCACCCATTAACAGGTTTACCCATTAAGGGGAGTTTGTTTAGGGAAGATTTGTGGGAAAGTCCACATCTTTTGTTAATGATGTATGGGTCCTCAATGGTTGTGATGCCCTCTGGCTTTAAAAAAGGTATATATAATCTGAGTTGAGGTTTCACTTTGGGGCTTAGTGACTGAAAGTGTTTGTTTGGCCACATGAGGACTCCAAGAAGCTGCTAAGGGAGACCTCCAGCTTTCAAAACCCAGATGTCAGTGCTTCCCACTCTGGTAACTATGGTCAGACAGTTGGACCTGTTTGCTGAATTCAGGCAGAGGAAGCTAGGATTTTCCTGTATCTTCTTTGAAGTTCAGGATGTTGACTCACTTGAACTGGGTGAATGATACATGTGCTTGATTAAAGTGACTGTTAACCCCTTGAAAGTTGCTTTCTTTTGTGAATGCATATCTAAGAACCTGAAATAACAGGCACCCCTGTGTATGGTGGGGTACTTAGTGTTACAAGAACTGGAAGCTAAATAGTATATAGGACATTAAAAATCAATCAAACAAATTCAAAAGAATGAAAAGAATAGAAGAAAATGTAAAATATGTCATGGGAAAAACAACTGACATGGAAAATAGGAGAGATAACATCAGACTCACTGGACTACCTGAAAACCATAATCAAAAGGAGGACCAGGACAGCATCACTCAAGAAATTATCAAGGAAAACTACCCTAATACCCTGAAACCAGAGGGCAAAATAAGAATTGAAAGAATCAACTGATAAACTCAGGAAAGAGAACCCAAAATAAAAAAATCTAAGAAACATTATAGTCAAATCACAGAACGAGAAAATTACAGATTACAGGTCAAGGAAAAATTACAGATGAAGAAAATTACAAATTACTAATCAAGGGGAAAATATGACAAGTGGCCAGAAAGCAACAATTCAAATATCAGGGAGCCACAATCAGGATTACACAGGACTTGGCAGCAACAACATTAAAGGATCAGACATCATGAAACATGATATTCTTGAAAATAAGAAATTTAAGACTGTAACCAAGAATCATCAATCCAACAAAATTAAGCATAATGCTTCAAGGAGAAAAAAACTACCATGGAATGAAATACAAGGATTACAAGTTTCATAAGGAAAAGACCAAAAATGAACAAAAAATTTGTTCTCCAATGTCAAGGCCTAGTAAAGGGAGAAAATAAACCTAAGTGATTCAATGGTGTTGAACTTTTTGGTTCCCTTCATGGGAAGATGATAATTGTAATTTTTAAAAATTGTATCACTAATAGTACAACTAGAAGGAATATACATAAACAGAAGAGACAGGTATAATGTGGATTTAAGGGAATGACATTAAAAAAGACTAATAAATGAGAAAGAGGAGTACACTGGGTACAGAAGAAAGCAAGAGATAGAATAGGGTAAATTATTTCACATGAAGAGGCAAGAAAGACATATTATAATGGAGGGAAAGATGGAAGAGTCAGCAATTGAGCATCATTTGAACCTTACTTTCATCAGTATTAGCTCAAAGATGGAATAATGTACACAGTCAGTTGAATACAGAAATCTAACTCCACAGCAAAGTAGGAGGAGAGGGTAACAAATAATGGGGCTGGGCAGGCAGGACTGATAGAAGAAAAGGCAGACCAGAGAAGATAGCAGAAAGTAGGATCCAGAATCCTACAATATGTTGTTTACAAGAAACACATCTGAAGCTAGGGAATGCACATACTCAGTAAAGGCAAAAGATTGGAATAGAATACATTATGCTTCAATTGAAGTTAAAAAAGAAGCAGAGGTAGCAATTATGATCTTAGAAAAAGCAAAAGCAAAAACAGATCAAATTAAAAGAGATAAGGAAAGAAACAACATCTTGCTAAAAGGTCCTAAACAATAAAGTAATATCAATACTAAACATATATGCACTAGGTGGCATAGCTTCAAAATTCGTTTTTTTCAGATTTTTAAAATTAATTTATTGTTACTTTTCAACATTCACTTCCAGAAGATTTTGAGTTCCAAATTTTCTCCCCATCTCTCCCTTCTACCCACCTCAAAACAGTATGCATTCTGATTTCCCCTTCTCCCAATCTGCCTTCTCTTCTCACACACCCCTCCCTTCTCTTATTCCCTTCCCCTCTATTTTCTTGTAGGACAAGAAAGATTTCTATACCCCATTGTCCTTATATCATATTTCCCAGTTGCATGTAAAAACAATAGTAAACATACATTTTTAAAACTTTGAGTTCCAACTTCTCTCCCCACCCATCCCCACTGAGAAGTCAAGCAATTTGATATAGGTTATACATGTGTAGTCATGCAAAACACTTCCATAACTGTAATATTGTGAAAGACTAATAATATTTCCCTCCATCCTATTCTGCTCCCCATCTACTCCTTTCTCTCTTTTGACCCTATCCTTACTCAAAAGTGTTTACTTCTAATTATTCCCTCTTCCCATTTGCCATCCCTTGTATCATCCTCCCAACCCCCTTACACTCTTCTTCCCTACTTTCCTGCAGTGTAAGATAGATTTTCATACCAAATTGAGTGTGCACGTCATCCCTCCATAAGCCAAATCCGAAGAGAATAAGGTTCATCCTTTCCCTCTCACCTCTTCCCCTCCCTTAAAAAAGGGTTTTTCTTGCCTCTTTTATGTGAGAGATAATTTACCCCATTCTATTTCTCCCAAGCTTTCTCCTACTCACAGTATTTTCCTCACTCCCATTAATTTTATTTTTTAGCTATTATCTTTTCATATTCAACTAACCCTATGCCCTCTGTCTATATGTATATAATCCCTCCAACTACCCAAATACTGAGAAAAATCTCAAGAGTTACAAATATTACCTTTCCATGTAGGAATATAAACAGTTCAACTTTAGCAAGTCATTTATGATTTCTTTTGTCTGTTTACCTTTTCATGTTTCTCTTGATTCTTTTGTTTGAAAGTCAAATTTTCTATTCAGCTCTGGTCTTTTCATCAAGAATTCTTGAAAGTCCTCTACTTCATTGAATGACCATTTTTTTCCCCTGAGGTATCATACTTAGTTTTTTTGGGTAGGTGATTCTTGGTTTTAATCTTAGCTTGTTTCACCTCTTTTTTAATGGAGGGGAAGAGGCGAGAGGTGAAAGGGAAAGGATGAACCTTATTCTCATCGTATTTGGCTTATGGAGGGAATGACGTGCACACTCAATTTGGTATGAAAATCTATTTTATACTGCAGGAAGGCAGGGAAGAAGAGTGTAAGGGGATTGGGAGGATGATACAAGAGATGACAAATGGGAGGAGGGAATAGTTAGAAGTAAACACTTTTGAGTAAGGATAGGGTCAAAAGAGAGAATGGAATAAATGGGGAGCAGAACAGGATGGAGGGAAATATAATTAGTCTTTCATAACATTACAATTATGGAAGTGTTTAACCTCTGGATTACCATATTCCAAGCCCTCTGATCCCTTAATCTTAGCTTGTTTCATCTCTGGATTATCATATTCCAAGCTCTCTGATCCCTTATGTAGAAGCTGCTAGATTTTGTGTTATCCTAATTGTGTTTCCACAATACTTGAATTGTTTCTTTCTGGTTGCCTGCAATATTTTCTCCTTGAATTGAGAGCTCTAGAATTTGGCTACAATATCCCTACAAGTTTTACTTTTGGGATTTCTTTCAAGAGGCAATTGGATGATTCTTTCAATATTTATTTTGCCCTCTGGTTCTGGAATATCAGGGCAGTTTTCCTTGATAATTTCATGAAAGATGATGTCTAGGCTTTTTTTTTGATCATGACTTTCAGGCAGCCCCATAATTTTTAAATTGTATTTACTAAATCTATTTTTCAGTCTGGTTGTTTTTCCAATGAGATATTTCATGTCATCTGCTATTTTTTTTATTCCTTAGGTTTTATTTAATTTCTTGATTTTTCACAAAATCATTAGCTTCCATCTGCTCCATTCTAATCTTTAAAGAATTACTTTCTTCAGTGAGCTTTTGGACCTCCTTTTCAATCTGGCCAATCCTGCTTCTTAGGGCATTCTTCTCCTCACTGGCTTTTTGGATCTCCTCCTTTGTCATTTGGGTTAGTCTACTTTTGAAGGTGTTATTTTCTTCAGCATTTTTGGTTCCCCTTTAGCAAGTAGCTAAATTATTTTTTTCATGATTTTCTTGCATCACTCTCATTTCTCTTACCAATTTTTGCTCTACTTTTCCTACTTGATTTTCAAAATCTTTTTTGTGCACTTTCATGACCTGAGACCAATTCTTATTTTCCTTGGAAGTTTTGGATGTAGGAGTTTGACTTTGTTGTCTTTTTTCCGGTTTGGCTCATTTCCCCAGTCTCGACTTTTGAGCTTTTGGTCAAGGTAGTTCTCTGCTTCCAGTGTATATGGAGGGGGGAGGGGTAGTTATGTCAGCACCTTTATCCCCCTACAATATGTAAGCCTAGAGCTCCAGAAACAGCTGCAGCCTCTGCCTATGCTGCTGCTGTAGTTGTTGTTGGCTCTTCCACCCCCTCCACCACCCTAGGGTCAGGGTCAGAGCATTCTACTCTCACAGAAGTCTGACAGGTTTTTTCCACTGACCTTTCAATTTGTCCTCAGCATTTGGGGTCTTGAAGTCTGGAAACCACCACAGGTGCCAGATATTCAGTTCCCTAGCAGCCTTCTCAGGTCCATGTTGGACTGTGCTCTGCTCCCAGCTCAGCATGATAGATGCTTTCCATTGACCTTCCAGGCTGTCTTGGACTAGATATTTGCTTCACATCATCATTCTGTGGGTTTTGCAGCTACAGAATTTGTTTAGAGTCATTTTTTAAAGGTATTTGGCTGGGTTTGGGAGGAGAGTGATAGCAAGTTTCTGCTTCTATTCTACTATCTTGGCTCTGCTCCTCCCCCTAAAATTCTTAAAGAAGTGAGTTACAGGTTCATGACCAAACAAGAGATAGAGAGCATTATGAAAAGTAGAATAGATAACTTTGATAATATTAAATTAAAAAGCTTTTGCACAAACAAAACCAATGCAACCATGATTAGAAAGAAAGCAGAAAGCTAGGAAACAATTTTAGAGCCAGTGTTTCTGATGAAGGTATCATTTCTCAAATATGTAGAGTAATGAGTCAAATTTATATGAATGCAAGTCATTCCCCAATTGATAAGTGGTCAAAGAATATGAAATGGAGTTTTCAGATGAAGAAATCAAACCTACTTACAGGCATATGAAAAAGTGCTCCAAATCAGTTATGATTAGAGAAATGCACATTACTCTGGGGTACTACTTCATATGTCTAAGTTTGGCTATTATGGCAAAAAACATAAAATGTTAATGTTGGAGAGGATGGGAAAAATCAGGACACTTAAGCACTGTCGGTGGACTTGGTGGATCCAGTCATTCTGGAGAACAACCTGTAACTATACCCAAAGGGTAACCAAACTGCATACTGCATGATCTAGCAATACCACTATAGGTCTGTACCCCAAAGAGATTGTAAGAAAATGGAAAGGATATACATATGCAAAAAATATTTATAGAAACCCTTCTGGTGGTGGCAAATAATTGGAAATTTGAGGGGATATCCATCAACTCAGAAATGACTGAGGAAGCTATAGTATATGAATGAATACCATTGCACAATAAGAAATGATGAACAGGAAGATTTCAGAAAAACCTAGGAAGACTTGTATGAGCTGAGGCAAAGTGAAATGAGTAAAACCAGAAAAACACTGTACACAGTATCTGCAACACTGTATGATGATCACCTATGAATGATTCAGCTTTTCTCAGCAACTCAATAATCTAAGACAAGTACAAAAGACTCATGAAGTACAATGCTATCCACATTCAGTGAAAGAACTGATAGACTCAGAATGCAGACCAGAGCATACTTTTTCTTACTTACTTCATTGTGTATGTGTGTTTGTTTTCCTTTTGATCTGTTTATTGTTTGAAGATTGTGACTAATATAAAAATATGTTCTACATGATAGCGTATGTATAATGTATATCAAACTGCCTGCCATTTTACAAAGGGGGAAGGTATGGAGAAAGAAAAAGCTGAAACTCAAAATCTTGTAATAATGAATGCTAAAAATTTCTTGAAGTGTAATGGAGGGAAAATAACATACAAAAATACAAAAAATAAATTCTGTATATAAAGAGGTATAACATAAAAAATAAAGAGGTAAAAAATAATTTGACTAATGTTATACAGATAATAAGAGTCAGGGACAAGATTTGAACTGTTGAACTTGAACAAATTGAACTTGACTTCATGTTCAACACTCTACCCTAGGGGTGAGGAACATGTGTGGCCTTTTATTAAGGGGATTTGTCCCTTGATGCCTGGATTCAGTCAAAGTGCCACACTTGAGGATACAGAGGGCCACTGGTGACCTCAAGGCCACAAGTTCCTTACCCCTGCTCTATCCACAAAACTATGCTGCATCTATATTTCAAAATTACATAAGAAGATGTCCAGGAACTTCCTTTTTCCAATGCTTTTAGCAAATCTGGAGGAGATATCGGTCACTGCACAGCACCACTTACTCCAATGCATCCTCCACATAGCTATCAAAGTGCTCTTCCCAAAGCACAGATCTTACCACGTCCTTCTTATTTGTCCCCACCTCCCCACATTCAATAAACTTTAATAGTTTCCTATTAATGATTTTTAAAGCCCTTCTTAGTTTGGCTCTTTATTGCCTTTCCAGTCCTCTTTGATCTTATTCCCCTCCACATGATTGAGTGACACTGGCCTCTAGTGTCTCTCACACAAGATACTCCATCTCCAGACTCAAGGCATTTCATTCACTGTCTCCCCATGCCTGATATGGTCAGCCTCCTCATTTTAGTCTCTTAACTACCTCCGGATCTCAATTACAATCTTACCTTCTGCAAAAAGCTTTCCTAAAGCATCTTAATGCTCTGAAACTATCTGCAATGTATCATGTCCACATCTTGTTCATAAGTAGTTCTTTGCATGTTCTCTTCCTCCATTTGACTGTGAGTTCTTTGAGAGCAAGAACTGGTTTTTGCCTTTCTTTTCATTCTTAGCAGAATGCCTATACATAATAGGTATATAATAAATGTTTATTAAGTCAAATTTGATTTGACTGATTTGGCCATGAAGCATAAACATGAGGTTGGTTTATAACAGCAAGGTCCTAAGGAGATGTGTCTCATGTGGTGTAGCACCAATGTGATACCCACAGCAGGTGCTATAGATATGCATGTGTATTTCCAGGGTAAATTCTCAAAATATAAACTCTCTTCCTTGAGGATGAAACCAAGATATTTATTCATATACCAGAAAGCCAAATCCATCATAGTAACATGAAAATCTATACACAGTATCAATTCAGGGAGTACAGCCATCCCCAAGTCTTCCCTCCATCAGGCCTCCCTACAAACAAGTTCTCAGGCAAAATCATGCCCTCCATCACTCACACTAACTGCTCTCTCTCTCTCTCTCTCTCTCTCTCTCTCTCTCTCTCTCTCTCTCTCTCTCTCTCTCTCTCTCTCTCTCTCCTCTCCTCCATTCTCTTTTCCTGCTACATTCTTCCTGCTTCACCCATTCAGCAAGCTCCTCCCATTATGGGTTCCATATGACTCAAGTTGGGGCCTGGGTCAAAGCTCAAAGCAGGTCACATGGGTCTATTAAGGGGCAGGGAACATCTTCAAATTTCCTTAATATTACATTTGGAAAAAGAAAAACAAAGTTCTGCACATGAATGAAGTGTGAAGGCCTTGGTTTTTTTTGTTTTTTTTTTCCTGGTATTGCCCTTCCCTTGATCATTAAGAGCTCTTCTTTTCCTACTCCCATTTCCTTCTTCCACTCTACTTTTTTAATGACTTTTACTTGCTTTGAAAATCGGGCCCAGTAGTTTTTGTAATAGGGCAGGAGTCCTAAAACAGATACAAAATCAAGTTTTCTATTTCCAGTGGCAACGAATGGGTGTTAGGAAATAAGGAATGATAATGGTATTGTTTTTAATATTGGTGAGATGAAAGTTATAAAATTGCAAAAAATTATACCATAAGAGTTCAGATAGAGGTATTTTTGCCCATTTGGCCCTGCTGGGGTCTATCACGGTTATAAACAAGATAGAAACTGATTATTCCTTGGTGTTCACAACCAGTTTTTCCCCCAATATATGAATATATGGATGCAGGTAAGGAAGGTGCATAACAGAGAAGAGGATATATAAAAATAATGTAGCAACTCGAGGATTGCCTCCTAAATTGTAGGTTGGTTTACCTAAGAGATGTCTGCCAGGATTAAGGGACACTCTAGGTATGTACTTCTAAAACTAAAATTCATAATGCTCCACAATTGGCTTGCTTCCAATCATCATCAAGTTAACACAATTAAATAAAAGCAAAGGTATTTCCTGAAATGGCAGACCACAAACCATAGTAAAAAAAACAAAACAAAAAACAAAAACAAAAGAGCAATCTATGCATAAACCTGAAGCATACTCTCCCAAAAATACAGTGCCAATAGGAATTACAGGTACACACTTTTTGAGAGGTACATTCTTTGGGAACTCTTGTGGTCAAAACAACTCAGAACTCTGGTGATGCAGGAACCTGAGGTACTTTCTCTTCTTCTACGCATATGCTATTCCTCACCAGGCTCAGAATTTCTGCTTACCTCCTACCTGTATTCCAGAGCTAATACCCTCTCTTTCAACTCCTCTTGCTAACTTTTTTCCACTGGCAACTGGCCCCTGAACCACTACATGTTGCCATGGGGAGTAGAGAATAAGAAACCCTTCCTGTAATTTGATAAACTCTGCCAGTGTCACTCCTAAGGGCTAGCTGCCTTGACCAAGTCCCTAGTAACTGTTTTACTTTTTAAAGGTCACTAGAAATCAGATCATTTTTAGCTAAATTGTGGCAACAACTTTTTGATACTAAATGAGTGGGGATAGAGGACGATTCACGGTATTGATCTAGGTCCTGAGACAGGATATATTCAAGAGGGTAATTCACCCCTTGACTATCTTAATGAAAATGTCTCAGTCTCTTCATGCAGATTGGAGACTGCATGAAGTGTCATTTGTACTGTAATCTCAATGTTCATGGTCTATTTCTGCCCATTACCACTTTGCATCAGGAGAATCAATGAAAACTAAAAAAGACATAGCATCATTAGATCATGAAGATCTGAGACTCAGTCCTGAAGAGCACAGACAAGGCTGGTCTCTTCATATGTTATGGCACTCCTTCAGGAGGCTGTTATATTTGTTTTGTTTTGTAAAGGGGAGAAGGGGATTCTAGGCATGACCTTTCTGTTTTAGTCTTTCTTTCCTTCTCCAGTGCTGCCTGTACCAGGGAGATCATAACCCTAAGATCAGAGTTATGCCATAACAGTACAAAAGCCTGTTAGGTAGTAGAAAGCTATCTAGAAGAAACCTGGTCACTATGGGACAGGTTTAGCAAGAGCACAACCTAAGGCCCTACAGGCACCATGAATGCTAGGTTGGTTTTTCTTTAAATAAACATGAAACTGTCCTCATGACTTAAATGGCTTATGAAACTACATTTCAAGCAATTTTATTGGTTACTTTCAAATAGTCGAGTAGAAAAAAGTCAGGTCACAAGGTATTGAGTTTCTGACTATCAGGCCAGCATTGGCAACATAGAAGCAGGGGGCTATGCTCAACTGAACTAATATATTCTTGTTTAATATCCTTCCCTTGTAATGACTGAATAAACTTCCTTTTATTAACTTTTAGATGTTTCATAACTATCTTATCTCATCTCATTCCAATCTCAAATGTGAACTATTGAACTGAATACAATAGTTATAAAAACCAAGCATTAAAATAAAGTGAACTTAGAAGTGAACTTTAATGGATGATTAATCAATGATGAATTATAAAGAATTAAATCAAAATTTTCAAAAGGCATATAAAATCATTTGTACTTGAGAAAAGTATCATTAATGATTTGGGTAAGAGCAAAAAGATATTTGTGCCACCAATAAATAAAATCAAAATTACTTTTTAAATATTTTTTTAAATATTTATTTCAAGTATGTTTCATAATGTATATAACATGTTACTTCAGTAGCATAAATATAATTTACAGCTAAATAATGTATATACACTGGAAGTGTGTCCTCAAACATTTTGTATCAATGGAACTTACAAGAGAAAATGTTTGGAGACCACTGGAGTAAAATATGGAATTGAAAATGGTCCTCTCAAGAAAAGAACTAAAGAATCTGTTTTCCTGTTGATATAATATAGCAAGCATGGTTTCAATAAAAGAAGACTATTCTGGGACCAAACCTTCAAATAAATTACAACTTCCAAATAATAAATCATATGGAATGATATTTTAAACATAATTTATTTCCTCAAAATGGAAAGAATTGATCATTTGAAAAGTTTCATTTCACTTGAATTTAAAAAATAAACAAATCACTCAAAGAAACATAACATTGAGAGTTTGTCTTTATTTTTCTATATCAGTCTAGCTTTATCGTATTCAGTAAGATTCAGAATTTGAAGACAAAAGTTTGATGAATAAGTCAGGTTTCCAAATGTATTAACAATATTATTAATGAATCAAGAACAACATATAAGATAGTTCAAAGTTTTTCATATCTACAACTTGATAGCTGCTATAGGAACATTTTTTATTATTACTATAATAATACTTTACATCTTCCTTTCAAAGTATTCAGAGCACTTCAAGAATACTATCTTATTTCACAAATCATTCCTGGAAATTATACTCCCTATTTTGTAAATTCTCTTTTTAACCAAAATTCTTAAGTCAATGAGCTTGCAGAAAAAGCACATAGTTTATTCATTGATGGTACCTGGACTAAAATTCAGATGTTCTATATCCTAATCAAGAAATTTTCTCCAAGACTACACTGGCATCATAAATATAAATGAGTTATAAAATATTTCAAAAAATGAAAACACAATGAAAAAAATTAAGGGAAGAACTGCCTCCTCAGCTAACACTTTCCATTTCCAGAATATCAAACCAAAACCTGTAAATAACCTAACAACACAAGCATACTAATTAGTTCTTTAAACCACAAAAAAGGCCTTGTATATAATATACTAAAATATCTCATTGCAGGTATAAACTATGCAAACATGTGGCAGGATCTTCAACACCCATTTGTCATCTCAGAAGTATTTCCTAATGGAGATGTAGCCCAATAAAACCATCTGCTAACAATTTCTCAGAAAGCTATATTATAATTGATCCACTGATAGTACTTAATTATAGCTCTGCCTAAACCTTTCCTACGTGAAAGAAAAAATGTTGAATGATAATTAATTGGTTAGGTGTTGCAAAGAATTGTTTGGTTTGGTTTTTTTTTTTTTAGAATGAATTTTCTTTGACTTTGGCCTCCTATTCCAAAAATGAACTAACTTAAAATGATAAATAATACGTTAATAAAATAAATCTACCTATAGATAAAGGTTATATTGGTTTACTATATATGTATATATACATATATATCTCCAAGTAATAAAATCAAGAATATTACATACCTCAAAACCACCAAAATCATCATCATCCATTTTTCAAGTGGTACCTAGAAAATAACAGAATACAGTAAAACAAAATATTTCTAATTTACTTAGAAGAGTATAAACATATTTTGATTTACAACTTGTAACTATCTGTGATGACAATAAGCAATTTCTTCTTCACCAGGATTAATGTAAATTTTTTAATTTTAAAAGAGAAAAAGACAATAAGCTTCAACTTCCTGGCAGGATTAGGCTTTTCTGTAACTTCTTCAGCAATCATGTATTTTGAAGTTTTATGTTGAGCAAGTCAAGAGTGGAAAAAATATTATTTTACATTTTAATTTGCTTTTCTCAAATTGGCGCTGGAATTCAATTCAATAATGCTTCCTGCTTTTTGCATCTATTCCTCAGTTGTCTGGCAACATCATCACAAACCCCAGCTAAGAACAGGGCTGTGGTAAATTTTTGGAAATATGTCCACACCACAAAAGGTTCTTCCCTATGTTTCATGGCCGGAGTTGATTTAGATTTTCAAAATTCATCAGCATTTTTGAGCTGAGGCCACAATTTCTGGAAGATTTTGATATGTGTATTTTTAGCTGAAACTGCTTTGCATCTTTGGAAAAATATGGAGCAAGTTACTAGGCTGATCAAGATAAATCAAGGCATGGAGGACTAACTCATGGGAAAGCAAGGATAAGAGAAACACCTAAAAATGTCCCCAAATTCTCCTCTTGATGGGTGTTCCTATTAAATATATGCCAATAGATAGGCAGACAGATAGAAGATGCTCTTGCTTATCCTAAGTGTAGCATTAAAAGCGATAAAAAAAGTAATTGGTACTATACTTAAGTTAAATATCTGACAGAAGAGACTTTCATATAAGGAATTAAGGAACACTTGAAATATTGAGAAGGGTACCTATTTACATGTGACCAAGAAAATGGGAAAAAAGCACAAAGTGGTAGATAATTGCTGCTGGTCCATGAATTTGGCCTAACGTAGAGTTGATACCCACAAGTTGGTACCCACAAGTGGTGAAGTAGCCAATTTCAGCCAACTTGTCCCTCCAGCTATTAAAAATGGGCACTAGCTTAAACAGTAGTGATCTCAGAGTCTGCATCAATCAACTGTGAAATACCTAATACCATCCAGAATACACTCAATGCAAGTTATTCTGCACAGCTTCCTTGTAAGTTTCAAAAACTCAAACAAGTAAATCAGAAAAGCACTGATCCCACAAGTTATTTCTTGATAGTAGATATTCATCTTTCCATGTTTTGGTTGCATGTTTAATTAACATTAATAACAAGAGGCAGTTGGCATAGAAGATAAAAAGCTGTCCTTGACGTAAGGAAGAACTAGGTTCAAGTTGACAGACAGGCTTTGTCATTTGGGGCAAGTCACTAAACTCTCAGTGCTTCTCTAAGATGAGATGGTGCCTACTTGTATTAATCAAAAAAAGTTTCAGCAGGTGCTTTTTATACCAATGAAATGATACTTCTATTCCCTATTTCTAATTGTAACTTAGAGTTCCCAAAATGTTAATGGGCATAAAATGAAAAGTCATGAGAAACACATTTTGCCATGGGAGTTATTTTTTGATTGTTAAATTAGAAGAATTTCAAGGTCTCTTTTCTTTTCACAGAAATATGATACTAAATATTGCAAAAATGAAGTATGCAGACAGTTACCCATTACTTCAGGGAACAGCATCAAAGTGAGGTATGATATGATACCATCATTGTCACTATTACCCAAAATTTAACAATTTGATGAGAGAAAAAAGTATATCTCCAAAAACTTAAAGCCAAGCAAATCATCCTCATATAGAACTTTAAAAATATATATAAACCAGACTTTCAGAAACTGTTTATAGGAGTTAGACTGAAATGGAATTCACATTAATTTTGAGTTTCAAGCAAAGAGAAATCTGTATGTGATTAAATTTTATGAATAAATTATGGTAGAAAATTGATATGAATAGTGACATATAACCAAGCCAAAACAGAAAAGTCCAACTTGTCTTTTCCACATGTATCCATCCCATAAATCTCCAGAGACAATTAAAATAACTATTTTTGGTTTCTATGAATGCTGCACTCAAATGAATACAGTTTCAACAGAATGGAATTTTTATTGTAATGTTTCTATGTGTTTTGTTAATTCACACTTCAATAAGTGATTTGTAAAATATCCACAAGGAAAAAAAAAAACAAAAACAACACAGATGTGTGGTAATTGTTTCAGCTCCCTTGGCTGTGAAATAAAATTTACAATGCCATCATTTGAGCAGGATAATTTAGCCCTACTAAAAGAACATATTAGTAATCACATATATTTTCCGTATGATAACAACATTTATATATTAAAATTCAAATATGTATGTCTTCTTTCTTAGTAACTCCTTCAAAGGAATCTTCAGAGTGGAGATACTTAACATTTTTTGTCATGGATCTCCTCTGGTAGTCGGAGGGCTATGGGCCCCTTCCAGAATGATGTTCTTGAATATGTAGTTTTAGAAAAGAAACCAATTATATTGAAAGATATTTACAGAAAAAAAAATTTATAAAGTTCACAGACATCAACTCTGCTTTGGGCACAAAACAAATATGTATTTAGATACTTGAAAAATACTATTATGTTTTGACTATTATCAAAAAAAAGTAAAGGAATAATCTCCATATGTTTTAGATCTGAAATACTGTACAGGTTTTTTATTATCATCAGCGCATTTGCATCATAAGGGCACGGATTTGGAGTGAAAGACATGCAGATAAGGTCAGCTCCCTCCCCACTAATTTAACAGGTCACAGCAATGGCAGCAGACTTGAACTCTGGTCCTTTGACTCCAAATACAGTGCTCATACCAGTGCAATACAAGGCTCTGAAGAAACTAAAGTATGTTGTCAATAACTTTATTAAAAGGTTCACTTAAAATTTCTTTAAAATACCCATGTTACACATTACAGTAGGGTTTTACCACACACGAAGGTAGATTCTAAAGTTAGTGCACAATGTATAAATTATGTATGGTCAAAATTACTTTTCTTATACATATATCCCAAGGAAAGAAAAGAGAGAAAGGTCTCATAGATGCAAAAATTTTCTCCAATTCCCACAACCTCTCAAACCTTTCCAAAACAGAAATTATGAACCAAAGATAAAGTACTAAAGAACTGGAAATGAAGTAGATAACCATCAGTTGGATGAATAACTAGATAAACTGTGGTACATGAAGATAATTGAATTTTACTGTGCCATTAAAAAAAAAATATCAACAACAGAGGAATGCAAGGAAATGGTGTAAAAATCACTTACCAAAGTAAAAACTTTGGAGAGGAGGAGAGGGACGAGGTCAAGTTGAGTTATCCAACTGCCTAAGACCCTATTCAGGCAGTTCGGTCTACTCACAGGTTTCTCTCCAGACGAAGGTAAATTTTGAGGGCCAGAAGCTGTCCAGTTAACTTTGGGTATACTAGCTAGATTTCTTTCTCTTTCTTTCTTTCCTTCTTTTTCTTCTTTCTTTCCTTCCTTCCTTCTTTCACAAAACCCTAAACTCAATTCACTATGAAGCTCATAGATTGGAAGACAATAGGCTCCTGCCCAAGCTACACTTAATGGCTCTATTCTGGGCCCTCTTGGATTCAAGTGAATATCAATGGTAACTTGTTTGTCTCTGGTACAGCAATCCTGAGGATCTTGCCCTCCCAGCTTGATTTTTCTTTTTTTTTTCTAATCAAAGGGGCCGTCCTTTCCCTCACTTCTTAAAGAGACTTATTCATTGAATGGGTATAACCTCACCCAAAGTGAATACCTGAAAAGGCCTTAGCCTAAAAGGACCAGGGTCTCCCATTACTTCCTGGGCCATCTCCAGTCATTCAGAGAAATATCTGGCCACTGGACCCAGATAGCTCTGGAGGAGAAAGTGAGGCTGGTGACCTTACATAGCCCTCCCTCACTGAAATCAAAGTCAGATTCAAGTCATGTCATCATTTCCCTGATGTCATGGTCCTCTTCGAAAATAAAGGATTTACATGCATATGTGTGTGTGTGTGTGTGTATTTAATAAACCAAGATTTAGAAAAAAACTATAAATACAGTGACCTTACACATTTAACATATTTAAGCTTAAAAAGTATTACATTATTAGGAAACTTTGAAAGGTCAGGTAGTAGAACATCAAGGTCACAGGACCAACAAGATGGAAGACCAGGCATTTTCTCTGATCCTCACAAGCTCTCAAACCTCTCCAAAACAGAAATTATGCATTAAAGATAAAGCAACTTCAGCTGTCTCTATCATCCAGGAGACCCAGAATTCAAAAGAAGATTAAAAAAAAGAACTCTCATCTCCCTAAACTTAATACCCTTCCCCCACCTCCCATACTTTCAGCAGAGAGGTTATTACTAGCAGACTCAAACACCCAACATAAGGGCTTGCAACAAAACTCCCACACCCCAGGTTCCACTCCTGCTTTCCAATGCTATGAAAACCCCAGCTCTAGGCTACAGAAGTTTGCTGCGACTGCTGTAGCCCTTCAGAAGCAGAAGGGGTAAGGGTGGCAGAACAGACAGGCAGCATCATGGTAGACAACCCCAACATGGTAGACAACCCTGTAAGCATCACCATTGTAAAGTTCTGAACTGCTGCTGCTGAGCTAGAGAACTGTGAAACAAGAGAGGGATGGAATAATAAGGGGTGGGGGTGAGGGACAGGGTGCCTGTTATCTAAAAGTCCCTTGGGGATCTAGGCTGGTGAGACACACTGTGGGAAGAGGCTAAGACATTGTGATATCCAATCCTGAAAGAAATCACCCTGAGAGGGGACACAGAAAGTGAGGGAAAAGTGTGGAAAATTTTCCTCAAGAGGAAAATTGGGAGGGGTGGGAGGAGGGGAGAGACAGACTGAAATTACCAAAGATTACAGGTAAAAGAAAACTCAAAGATGTTAAACAAAAGCAGATAGAGAAATAGAGACACAGACAGATAAAAACAGAATAACAACATTAAAAAGAAAAGAAAATACAGCTTCCAGATCTAGCACACCAGCTCAGGCATCTATGAATGACAGGTATAAAATTTTGATACTGAAATATGACAAACTATAAGAGGAACACCAAAAATAGGTTTGAAAATCATGGGCTTATAGGATCAAAGATTTAAGACTAGAAGAGACCTGGGTGATCATTTAGTCTAAACTCTCATTGTACAGACAAGGAAACTACAGAGTCAAGACAGGAGCTGGTCAGATAAGCCTGCGGGCCCAAGAGATCAGGCCCAAACTCCCGGAGTCCCTAACAAGGTGGGACTGTCTAGGACAGCTCTGATCCTGCACTGGTCACCTTTGGCCATAGCAAGAAGAACCCTCCTTAGCGATCTTTCTAGCCTCCTGTGCTGAGAGTCTGTTTACCCTTTCTGCTGCTCCCACTGTTTCAGGTTTTTTCTAGGGAAATAATTTCTGCACTGGTCAAGGTCAACAAGGGAAGGGAGATAGCAGTTACTGATCACTCTGACATCTTGGTTCCTGGAACGCCCCAATATTAATTTTCAAGGAGGCATTTTCTTCTTTAAGATTCTTAATCTCCTTTTCTAACTGGTTGACTTTATTTTCACAGTCCTATTATTTTTCTTGTTTTGTTCTTATTTTTAAAAAAAATTTTCCTCAATCTCTCTTGTTTGATTTTTTAAGTCTTTTTAAAGTTCTATAAATTCTTGTTTGGGCAGTTGACCATTTGACTTTACTCTCTGGGTCAGGAGAGTCTCTTTTCCTTCATTATCCTCCTCTGAAGATGAACCCTAGTCTTCTCTATTCTCAATAACTTCCTATGGTTGGATTCTTTCTTACTTAGTCTGCCCATTTTTTTATTTTAGGCTTATTATTATAATCACCTCTAATCTCAGGGTGTTGGGGATGTTGCCTCTGACCTCAGATAGTCCTTCAGTTTTCCCCTCTGGCCTGGAACTGAAACCAAGTTCACCTACCCTCCTGTAACTGCCCACAGACAGCAGTGGGCCCAGTAGGCATGTGCTGGTTCCTTCTTGCCAAGGGGCATTCTGGCAGCACAGCTGGGTTTGGTGTTCCTTATCGGTTTCCTTTAATCTTCCCTGATGCATAGTCCTAACATTGTTCCTAAAGCAAAAGTTCTTGTTACTGGGGCCAAGATTACCTCTCAACCCAGCTAGCCTCAGGGCCAGTTGCGTGCTGTTCCAAGGGAGGTAGCCTAGAGGTGCTTACTCTTCAAAGGGACCAAAGCTCCTTAATGGAATTTTTCTTCTGATCTTCCCAGGAGGACCACTGTGCTGCCTCAACTCTTGTTTATTTTTACTGCTCTACATTCACCCTAAGATACTATTTTGTCTTGTTTGTTAGGGAAATCTGGAAAGCTTGGAATTTTCTGACCTACTCTGACATTTTCCCATAATCTTCTTGTCTCTAATTTTTTAAGCTGAAATAATACCTCCTCACAATGAATAATTCTCTGGTTACTTAAAAAATAGCTCTATTAGTCCTAGTTGCGTGGGGGCTGGTATAACTGTGCATATGCTCACCCATCTCTATAAAGCAACGAAGGGGGTATAGCCAGAAGAAGTTATTAGCTATAGAATTCAGGGTCATCTGACATTAACCACTTTCAAAGGTAGTCCTTGATATAACTTACCTATCACTTAATAAATATTCACCAGGCATTTATCATGTGCTAGTACTGCTAAACTTCAATGAAATGTAACACATTAATAAGTGTTAACTAAAAGTTTTTACTGCTTTAAACAAAAGTTATAAAGGAAAAATTTCATATTCTAATATGTGATTCCCATGTAGAAAACTGTGCTCAGTTAAGTTCTTTCAAGAAATATTCAGTATTATATTAATACATAGGCTCTTTAGGAACCTAAATTTTATGACCTAAAGAGGGAATTAAAATCCAAAATTGATCAACCTTAAAAAAAAAAACTGTGGGAAGAAAAAGAAAAAAAAAATTGGGGAAAGGTTAATTTTTTACTTGTCTCAAAATAAATGTAATTCAACCTAAGTATTCCAAATGGGCCCATAAAAAAAGTCAACAGGGTAACAGAATTCCAGCATTTATATTTCCTATGGCAACCAAGTAACATTGCCTAAGGAGGTAAGATCAAGAAAGCAACAACACCCTCTGAACTCTTTAACACAAGACTATTTCTATTAGTGCCCCTGTAAAGCCAAATCTAAATACAGCCTTCTATTAGTGTATATCTAATAAATGTTGCTGACTTTCAACTATTTTGCTAGAGAAAGTGTATAACATTTTTGTTTTATTAAATCTTTACAAGAAGAAACTAACTCCCCTAGCTCCTTTTTAATTTTCCATAGCAACTTAACCAAACAATATTATCAGTCATCACCAATTAAAGTAAAGGTAGGAAGAGCTTGTATATAACTACATACATTAATGTAACAAATGATGCAATAACATAAGAATAATTATATACAAAATCTTTTGCTTTTTAAAGCAAGGCAAATTGTAGGCTGACCCCTTCCCAACTTAGAAGCAAAAGACATCTACCTCTCAGAATTCAATACGAAGCAATGATCAAAATTATTTAATAGTTTTTATTATAACTCTGACATAAAATACATCAATATTTTGATGAAAAGTTAAAAGTCAACAAAAGTGGTATTAATACAGTATGTTGAATTCACTCTAATTGATAATGATGTACAGCAATTACTTAATGAGCAAATAAGATCAAATTTTAGTTGGTATGTGTTGAATGTCATGAGGTATGGAAGAGAAAAATGAAGACTGCAGAGTTTCAGGAAGCAGTTCAGTGAGCTTGACCCTAAAATTCCTCCAGACAAATCTAGAAAATGCATCAGACCAAATCCTGATAGGGAAATGCAAGAAAAAGTCACAGTGTTTCATACTTCTGACCCACATCATCAAAGAGAGACAGAGAGAAAAGTATATAGACACTGGACATGGAGCCTAGTCAGGAGCCTGCAGCTTGGAACACTGCAGCAGAAGGAAGAAGCTTTGTACCAGGGCAAGAGTAGGTCCCAGACCTATATAACAGGGCCCAAAAAGGAATGGATACCAAGTGGCAGTTTTGTCAGGCACTACTTAACTCAAAGTAACACATCCAGAATGTAGTTAAGAAAGGACCTGCAATTTATGGTATCATTCCCTTCCATTCCAGTGTATGGAACAGCTGATGGTCCTAAGCACTGTACCAATAGAGAAGCAAGATAGGAAATTAGCCTCCAAGTTAGAAGGGGAGAAGCTGAGGCCTCAAGGCCACATGTGGTCCTCTAGGTTGTCAAGTGCAGCCCTTTGACTGAATCCAAACTTACCTAAATAGATTTGCTCTTATCTAAGAATTGACAGGGTAGCTTACACTCTTGGAATAAAATGAGGTCTCACTTCCAGTCTCTAACCTAGTCTGAAACTTGTAGATGAATAAGAAAAACAGGATCCCAGGTAAAAGGGAAGTCTTCGATTCTGTAAACAAACCAGTAGAATCATCCAGCTGTCTGATAATGGTTGAATCCAAAAGTAACCTACTGTCACTGAGACTCAAACCTGAAAAACTACAGGGTTGAGAAGGTGGAAGGAGGAGCAATTAACCTTTAGACCACTTTAGGAACACTGAAGGCTTGCATGTCCCCAGAGTCAGATGTTCCTGAGATCAAAAGAAAAAAAAAAACCACAATTCTCAACAACTCCCACCCCCCAAACAAAAGAAAAGCTGCATCAGGATCAACCTACCTACTCAAACTTTGCAGAACAAATCCCCTCTAAAAAAAGGATTTGTTCTGTAAACTTAGACTTAGTCAAAAGACCACACTTGAGAACCTAGAAAGTCACATGTGGCATCGAGTCTGCAGGTTCCCCACTCCTGGCTAGACATTCCCACCAGAAGTGCTCAGAGCCCTGCAAAAAGAAAAAGTCAAAAAACAGGAAGTATGCTTGAGGAATGGGCAAACAAAAAAAGAATCCTACTATAAAAGCTATGATAGTAACAAGGATGTTCAAGACATAAACCCAACAAAGGAGAAGGACTCCAAAATATCTACCAAAAAAAAATCCTCAAGGAAAAAAAAACAGGGAGGTCACAAATTTAACTAAAATTCCTCAGAAAAATAAAGCCAGGGCTTTAATAAAAGTATTTAAAGATGATTTTTATAGCTAAAATAAGAGCATTAGAGGGAACAAATAGAAAAGAAATGAGAGCTAAGGAAGAATGAAGTGGAGAAAGAAGTAACAACTTGGAAGAAATACAAAACCTTATCCAAACAACGAGCTGTCTGAAAATTGGAAGGGACCAAATGTATACTAATTACTCCATGAGATAAAAGAAATATGAAAACTAAGTTAAAAATCTGAAAAATGAAGAAAATGTAAAGTATCTCATAGCAAAAAACAAATGACCTGGAAAACAGATCAAGGAGAAAAAAATGTAAGAATCACTGTGTCTTGTGAACACTGTGACAAAAAAGAAGGAGCCTAAACATTATACATCAAGAAATAGTAAAAGAAAAAATGTCCAGATCTCACAGAACCAAGGAACCAAAGTAGAAAAAGAAAGGTACCGGTAACATCCTAAAAGAAACCCCAAAATAAAATTCAGAGATTTCAGCTCGAAGAAAAAAAAAGTTGCAAGTAGCCAGAAGGAAAAATTGAGAAGTCAAAGTCAAACAATACAAATGACTTAATAGGTACCAGCATAAAAGAGCAGTGATGCTAAAATACATGTTCCAGAAGGCAAAGTATATAAGGCAAAGAATATATATAAAAATGACTTTTACTCAACAAAACTGTGTACAGGGGGGGAAAGGATTTTTAATAAAATGGAAAACTTCTAAGCATTCCCTATTAAAAGACAAGAGCTATGATGAAATGTGGAAGTTCAAACACAAGTTCAGAGAAACATAACAAGCTACCCATAACACAGACAGACACAGACACACACACAGGCGCGCGCACACACACACACATGCTACCACAAATGAAAAGGAACCAGCAAGGAAAAACTGTTTATGTTCACATATAAGGAGATAATGTTTTCTCCCTGAACTACATCATCATCATCAGACAAGGTCTGTCTAGAATTATTTTGTCCATATATTTTTATGATCTTAAGAATGGAAAGACAAGAAGATGGCAGAGTAGAGGCAAAGACTTGCCAGAGCTCTCTCCCCAAGCCCAGCCACATACCTGTAAAAAAAATTCTGGAGTTTCAGAAGCCACAAATGATGATGTGAAGCAAATCTCCAGCACATAACCTAGAAGTTCAACAGGAAGCATCTGTCCCACTATGCTGGGAGCAGAGCCCAGTCCAGTGCGGGCCCCATGGGCACAGACAGGAGCTGAGCAGGTGACGGTGAGGGCAGCAGCGGGGATTAGGTGAGCAGAGGGAGGGAGACTGAATCTCTGCCATATGTGGCAGTTTTCAGACTTCACAACCTCAAAACACAATGGACAAATTGGAAGGTCAGACCTGTGTGAGACAGTAGAGTGGCTGGGCCCCAGGGAGGCAGAGGGGGTGGAAGGTGGAGGAACCCACAGTAGTCACAGCAGCAGCAGCTGATTCTGGAGCTCTACACCCAGACTGGGGAGGGGGGGATCAAGCAGCTGACAGCACATCCCTCCACCCACATGGGAAGCAGAGAACTACCTTCACAAAGAACTCAAAACTCAAGTAAACAGCTGGGAAAATGAACCAAAACCAGAAAAAGAATCAGACTACAAAATCGTACTTTGGTGACAAGGAAGACCAAAATATACAAACAGAAGTAGATAACAAAGTCAAAGCTCCTACATCCAAAACCTCCAAGAAAAATATGAATTGGTCACAGGCCATAGAAGACCTCAAAAAAGATTTTGAAAATCAAGAAAGTAGAGCAAAAATTGGGAATAAAAATGTAAAATGTAAATGTAAAATAATTCATGGTGGAAAAAACCCAGATCTGTGTAGGAGAAACAATATCAGAATCATTGGACCACCTGAAAACCATAACGAAAATGCAGATTTGGACAACATCTTTCAAGAAATTATCAAAGAAAATTACCCTGATATCTAGGAATCACAGGGCAAAATAGATACTGAAAGAATTCACCAATCACCTTAGGAAAAAGATCCTAAAATAAAAACTCCAAGGAACATTATAGTCAAATTTCAGAACTATCAGGTTAAGGAAAATAATTCTACAAATTGCCAGAATGAAACAATTCAAATATATTGAAGAGTCACAATCAGGATTACACAAGACTTACCAGCAGCAATATTTAAGGATCAGACATTATGGAACATGTATCACTAATAGTCCAGCTAGAAGTAATATAGACAGACAAATGCCAAGGTATATGGTGAATTTGAGGGAATGACACAAAAGAATTTAAGGGAAGAGAAAGGAATACAATGGAAACAGAAGGAAGGGAGAGAGAATGAGGTAAATTATTTCACATGAAGAGGCAAGAAAGACTTACAGTAGAGTAGCGATGAGCATTGTTTGAACCTTATTTTCATCAATATTGGCTCAAAGATTTTAAAATATACATAGTCAATTGAATACATAAATCTATCTAACTCAGCAAGGAAATAGCAGAGGATATCAAATAAGAGGTTGGGACAAGGTGGACTGAAAGAAGGAAAGGCAGACAAGAGAATGGGTAGAAAGTAGCCAAACACCAGTGAGGGAAAAAAGCGTGAAAGGAGAAAACAAACCAGAGGAAAAATAGGATGGAGGGAAATACACAGGTAGTTATCATAACTGTGAATGGGATGAACTCTCTCATAAAACTGAAGTAGATAACAAAGTGGATCAAAAACCAGAATCCTACAATATACTACTTACAAGAAACACACCTAAAGCAGAGAGACACAGGGTAAATATAGGAGACTGGAGCAGAATCTATTATGCTTCAGATGAAGTAAAAAAACAAATAAAGCGGGGTTAACAATCCTGATATCCGACAAAGTAAAAGCAAAAATAGACCTCAACAAAAGAGATAAAGATGGAAACTACATCTTAGTAAAAGGTAATATAGACAATGAAGCAATATTAATAATAAACATATGTGCACCAAGTGATATAGTATCCAAATTCTTAAAGAAGAAGTTGTGAGTTACAGGAAGAAAAAACAGCAACTCTTACTAGTGGGAGACCTCAACTCTTGCTTCTCATAACTTGACAAATCCAATGAAAATAAAAAGAAAGAAAGAAAATAAGAAGGTAGATAAGATATTAGAAAAGTTAGATACGACAGACCTTTAGTTTAATATTAGGAAAACTATCTAATTGACCATGTCAATAACAAAAACAACAGAAATCAGATGGTTATGCTGAAAAAGCTTTTGACAAAATGCAGCACTATTAAAACACACACACACACACACACACACACGATTACATAGGAATAAAGGGAGTGTTCCTTAAAATCATAAGCAGGATCTATCTAAAACCATCAGCAAGCTTTATATGGAATGGGGCTAAGCTAGTAGCCTTCCCAACAAAATCAAGGGTAATGCATGGAGGCTCATTATCACCACTATTATTCAATGTTAGCTATGTTACCTATACCAATAAATGAAGAAAAATTGAAGAAATTAGAATAAACAATGAAGAAACAAAACCATCACTCTCTGCAGAAGATATGATGGTATATTTAGAGAACCCTAGAGAATCAACTAAAAAACTACTTGGAAAAAACTAACAACTTTAGCAAAGTTGCAGGACATAAGATAAATTCACATAAATCATCAGTATTTCTTTATGTGACCAACAAAGCCCAGCAGCAAGAGAGAAAAAGAAAAATTCCATTTAAAATACCTGTAAATAATGTAAAACTACTTGAGTCTACCTGTCCAGACAAATCCAAGAACTATATGAAAATAATTACAAATCCAAAGAAATCCAAGAACTATATGAACATAACTACAAAATGATTTTCACACAAATAAAATAAGAACTAAACAAATGGAAAAATATCAATTGCTCATGGGTAATAAAAATGACAATTCTACCTGAACTAATTAATTTACTTATTCAGGACCATACATACCAACCAAAGAACCAAAAAATTATTTTGGAGAGCAGAGGAGACAGAGGAAGAAATAGATGTCCCAGGGTGGGAAAATTTGCCTTATTCCTCCCTAGCAAGAGAATGGACTACAGGTACAGGACTTTGTGAAAACTGGGAACCAAGGATACAGAAGGGAGAACCCAGAGACTTTAGAAAGATGTTTGCACAGAACACCAATAGAACCAGGGAAAGAAATGGCAAGGGGGTGTAGGAGAGGCTAGTCCTTACTAATAAGCTATCAAATTATATATAAAAGCAGAAACAAGCCGCTGAAGGAGAAGGCTAAGATGGAAATGGAGTTGGCTAGTTTGCATGAGAGGCCCTAGTGTGGACCAAGCTCTGGATGCCAGTTAAAGAACTGACCCCTCAAATGGGACCTCTTGGGGCAAGGATAGCTCTACATCCAAACTTAGCAGGAAGTAGCTATGGAAGAAGAGATCTTCACCCCTTACTCCAAGATTTTGGACCCCATTCAAGGGGGAATGATGGGGTGCTTGTGCTGAAGTCCCACCCTGATTATATTTTATGTGCTTACTTTGTGTCATCCTTGTTATATCATTGTAAAGTTCTGCTGACACCAGCTGTCTAGATAATGTTTTATGTGCTTATTTTCTGTTATACCTGTTACAGTTCTGTTGATACCAGTTGCCCCACTGACCTATGTAATTAATACAAAAGATTGTGGGGTCACATGTAATGGTAATTTTAATGGGGAGATCTTTCATATTCATTAATAGGCCCATGTGGCCTGCGTGAGTCACATGGAAGCCTGAGTCACATGAGCCTGAGTACCAGGGAGCCTGTGATAGGAGGTGTTTGCTGAATGTGTGGAACAGGAAGGGTAGAACAGGAAGAGGCAGAGCTAGAGCAGAGCTGAGAGAAAATTTGGTCAGAGAAGTCAGAGCTAGGAAGGAAGCAGGCTGCTGGCTAGTGAGTGAAAAAACTTGTTTGTGATTTTGTTTGAGAGAACTTCCTTGCAATGTTTAATGGATTTGGTTTGTGGGAAGCCTAGTGGGGGGAAGGCTTGGGGTGGTGTTGTTCTCTGCATTGTTAATGTATATAGAATTTTGTTATTATGATGGATTTGGCTTTCTGGTATCTGAATAAATGTTTGGTTCTGCCTTCCATGCAGAGAGTCTGTGTTATTTCACAATTTAAAATCGCACTGAGATATTCGAGGCCACTGTAGGCACTGTGAATATAGCATTGGCACTACAAGCCTGGAAAAAAATAACAACAAAATTCATCTGGAAGAACAAAAGATCTAGACTATCAAAGGAATTAGGTACACAAGACAAAGTAGTCAATGACCATAGTAACCTAGTGTTTGATAAAATCAAAGACCCCTGCCTTTGGGGTAAGAACTCACTATTTTACAAAAACTATTGGGAAAACTGGAAAACAATAGGACAAAGACTAGGTACAGACCAATATCTCACACCTTATACCAACGTAAGGTCAAAATAGGTGCATGATTTAAACATAAGGAGCGACATGATAAGCAAATTAGAATAACAAGGAACAGTCTACCTGTCAGATCTCTGGGTAGGGGAAGAATTCATCACCTAACAAGAAATAGAAAGCATTACAAAATGTAAAAAGAGATAATTTTGATTACATTAAATTAAAAAGCTTTTGTATAAACAAAACCAATGCAACTAAGAGTAGAAGGAAAGCAGAAGGCTAGGAAACAATCTTTACAACAATCTTTACAGCAAGTCTATCTGATGAAGGCCTTGTTTCTCAAATATATATGAACACATAGTTTTCAGATGAAGAAATCAAAGCTATCTAAGACATATGAAGAGGTGTTTAAATCACTTTGGATTAGAGAAATGCACATTAAAACAACTCTGAGGTACCACCTCACACCTATCATATTGGTTAATATTTAAATGTTGGAGAGGATGTGGGAAAATTGGGGCACTAATGCACTGTTAGTGGAACTGTAAACTGATCCAACCATTCTGAAGAACAATTTGGAACTAAGCCCAAGGGCAACCAAACTGTGTATACCCTTTGGTACAACAATACTATTATTAGGTTTGTATCCTAAAGTGGTCATAAAAAAGGGAAATGGAACTACATAAGCAAAAATATTTATAGCAGCCCTTTTCATGGTGGCAAAGTACTGGAAACTGAATGGGGAATTGCTGCACAAGTTGTGATCCATGTATGTAATGGAATGCTATTGTACAATAAGAAAAGATGAACACACAAATTTCAAGAAAACCTGGAAAGACTTGGAAAGTGAAATGAGCAGAAGCAGGAAAACACTATGCACAGTATCAGTAACACTGTGAGATGATCAACTATGAATGACTGCTGTTCTCAGCAACACAATGTTCCAAGACAAGTACAAAGCATTCACAAAGGAATATCCATATACAGATATTCATATACAGATAAAGAACTGACAGACTCTGAATGCAGATCAAAGCATGTTTTTTTATTTATTTCATTCTTTCTTATATTTTTTCTTTTGATTATTTTCTTCTTTCACAACTGTGACTAATATGGAAATTTTTTTTACATGATAACACATGTACAACCTACAGTATCAAACTGCCTATCATCTTCAGAAAGTGGAGTGTGAGGGAGGGAGAAAAAATTGAAACTCAAAATCTTGTAAAAATAAATGGTAAAAAATTTTCTTGACATGTAAATGGGAAAAAAATAAAATACTATTAATTTAAAAAACAGAAATTAAGTATGTGATGAATACAAAGCATGGAAAGATCTACATGATCTATTATTTATCATATGGAATGACTTTCTGGAAGGGAATGAGGATACTTGGGAAAAGTATGATGATGTAAAAAAGAAAACATTAATAAAAAACTTATTAAAATCTTTACAGAAGAAATAGAGAAAAGAGCTCAAGGATAAAGCCTTATGGAATTCCCAGAGTTAGTGGGTATAATCAAGCAAAGGAGCCATTAAAGAGGACATGAAACAGGTAGTCAAAAGAAGAGGAAAAGGGAAATGTCATAAACCCTAGAGAGGAAAGATAATTCAGGAGGAGATAGTAATACTAATGAAATGCTATAAGAGGTTCAGAAGGTTGAGCATGAGAAAAGGTCATTTTTTTGCTGTTCAGTCATTTCAATAGTGTCTGACTCATAATGACGCCATTTGGGATTTTCTTGGCAAAGATATGGTTTGTCACTTTCTTTTCCAGCTCATTTTTCAGATGAGAAAACTGATACAAAAGGGTTAGTGACTTGCCCAGGGTCACACATACAATAAGTGTCTGAGGCTATATTTGAACTCCTGTCTTCCTAATTACAGGTGTGGCACTCTATCCACTGCACCATTTAAGTATCTGAGAAAAGACCTTTAGATTTAGTAATTTAGAGGTCATTGATAACTTTGGCAAGACCAGTTTCAATTAAATGAGGAGGCCAGGAAGTAAGACTGAAGAGTGTTTAAAAACAAGTGACTGGGGAAGAAATAGAAGCATCTAGCATAGATGGCTTTCTAAAGAGTTTTTAGCTAAGGGGAAAAGAATAATATGATTATAGCTAGAGCAGCTGGCAGAATCAAGTATGGGTGTTTAAAGGACAGCAGAAACAACATGTCTAAAGATAATTATTTTGTACAACTTTTATGAAAATGGTAGGCAGGCACAGTTTTTTGTAAGCAAAAAATACTACTACAGAAAGTCAGAAAACCAGTTAGAAAAAAAAAAAGTTAGGAAACCATTAAAGAAAACTGCTAGATCCAATGGAGCAGCAATTCATAGGGGAAATTCATGAGATGTATCTTCTCATTCTATATGTCTAAGAAACCAACAAATGAAAATTTTTTACTTTCTTTATTTCTCAAGCACTCCTGAAACACCAGTACCCAATACCAATAACCTGATAATTGCCAGTGATAATTGCCAGATAATTGCCAGAACTCTCACTACTGTTATAAATCTCATTATCAAACTACAGGATGAAATGAAAAAAAGACCATGAAGATCAAACTGAAGAATAAGCAAATATGGATAGCTCTTTCCTTAATGTGTGAAAGCAAATAATCATTATCTGTAAACCATGATAAGGATTTACTGAATAACAAAATGCTGGGGTTTTTAAGTTACTCAAAAATGTTTTCCCCACAAATATTAGGTTAACTGCACTGAAAAAATGAAAGAAAAAAGGAGATAGTAACTGCTCTTTTCAACAATAGTAGATCTTTTAATCAGATTGTGCTTTTCAAATTTTAACAACTGGACAGAGCAGGTACATTTCAGTATAATATAAAAAAGGAAAATTTTCACCTTAAAAGACTGTCTATGAGATCAGTCTATAAGACTGTCAAATCTGTTCTGGTAAACAGAATTGGTGTTTAACTCACAACTACAGTGAAACAAGTTATGGGTTTCTTCCTAAGTATAATTTACTATCATGTGCCTCTATCCAGCTGTCCAATCCAGAATAGCGTTCTTAGTCATTTCTCAACTAAACATAACAAACTAGAATAGCAAATTACATAAGCTTCAGGGGGACAAAAATTTGGCTGTAGCTGTAAGCTCCAAATAGCTTAGGCAATATATCTATGAACAGAATATAAAATACATGCACATATAACTTATTAAGATAGGAGCTGAGAATATAGAGTCCCAGAATGCTATAATTTTAGATGTAAGATCAACTTCAACACACTGCTAACAAGGAGTATACAACAGAATACAACTACCATTTATCTCTACACACATTTTACACTAGTCCTTAATACAAAGCATCATTTGCCCTGCTCCTCTTCAATTGACCAAGATCCTCTTATGACCTTGTCCACATTCAAAAGAAAAATTTATCTCTGCCAGATAATCACAAGAAACTGAAGCTGTTTCTATTAACTGTAGCACTGAGTTGTACAATGACATAATCCACATGCACACTATTAACCTATTATCAGAAAAAGAGAACTCATAATACAGAGCCACTTCCAAATTAATCAGTGCCAATGGCTCTTTTGTTGCTTCCTCTAAAATGATGTTGAAAATTGGATTCCCACCAAACTTCAGTATTACGCTTGTCTACAGCAATTGAAATTTTATGCACACTATTTTTAAAACTAATTATTCTTCACAATGATTCCATAAGACTGATCTGTACTAGTTTTCCCCATTTCATAAAAAAAGAAAAGTAAAAAGCACTGTTGACCTATTCATACTATGGAGTAAAACTGAACCTGGACATAATACATTGACCTCACTATGCATTTCTGATAATCATACTTTTTGATTGCTTTTGCTCTATGTCCTTTCAATTGGTTTCCCCTTTCATGACTTTCTGTCTAAAACTTGAGTAAAAACTGGTCTTCAGAGTTGACAGTCAAACAGTATAGACAAGTTCTTTCTTAAATAGATATATTTTTGCATAAAACACTAACAATAAAAACTATTTTAAAACTGTCAACTAAAAGGATCACATTAAATACTTTATGAACAAATGATGACCCACTATACTAATGATTCTCACAATCATTTCACTATTTTCATAGGCAAATTCTTCAGTATGGGCTTGATCATGAAATACTCTATTTAATTCTTTGTAGAATGAACCACACACTTGATCAGTCAGGGTGAATCAAAGAGTGGTCTGTCAGAAGCTGATATTTATCATTTTGAATTCTCCTAGAAAATTCAAAGAATGGAATCTTGACATCCTGCCATTATGCCCTCCCCCATTAGTGAACATGAAGTACCTAGGTAATTCTTGAGCTCTTCCATGGTCTGGGACCACTGAATATTTATTTTGGATGTTTTGGATATGGAAGCCTTGACTTTGAAGTCTTCCTCGGATGATATGCATTGTTCTTCCTCATCTGAAAGGATGGAAGAAAATACCTGTTCACCAAGAAAGTAACCTTCTAACCCTAACCCTTATTTTTTTTCCCTTTTGCAGGCATTTTTTTCAGTCAGTTATTTGACTTTTGAGTCCTTTGTCAAGAGGAGGGTATACTCTAGAGACCAGTAAGTTCTCAGTTCCTCCAAGGTGACATAATCAAAGGAGAGGAGTTTACTCCTCTCATAGCCTGCACTCTGCAGAGTCTGTGAGCAACTGCAGGCATTCTTATCTACCCAGGATCTGCAAGTAGAATTGCCTCTCCAGGGGCTCCACCAGCTCCACCAGGCCAGGGTTCCTCCTCACCCCAAGACCACCATTCAGGGCTAAGATCCAGATCCCCAGGGTCTTTGGGCCAAGGGCTCCAAAAATGGACACTGCCACTGCCTGGGGACAGGGCTAGGGCAGGACCCTTCTCCCTTCTCACCCAGGTGAAAGAGTTTTCTCACTGACCTATAAAGCAGTCTTTGGCATTTTTGGGGATCTGGGAACCACAACTGCTGCCCAGGATCCTGCGCCCCAGCCTGCTCCAGTCCTGTCCCTGCTGCATGGCATGGTCAAGGTTGACCTGTGTTCTACTCTGAGTCTGGTGCAACAGACTTTCCTGTCAGCCTTCCAGGCTGTCTTGAGCTGGAAATAGATTTCACTCTGTCATTTTGTGGCTTCTACTGCTCTAGAATTTATTTACAGTCATTTTTACAGGTATTTTATGGGCTGTGAGGAGAGAGCTTCTACAGATCTGTCCTTCTACTCCACTATCTTGGCTCCACCCCCTAGTCTCTCTATCTATGTAATTCTTAAATTTTATGACTGCTGTTGTTGATTTATTTGCTAATGTCTGATTCTTCATGATGCCATGGACACCAGGAACTTCTCCAATATTCAAGAAAGTCTGTCCAAGGCCATGTTTGTTGTTTCTATGATACTATCTATCCATCTCACTCTCTACCATCTTCTTCTCCTTTTGTTTTCCCAACATCAGGGTCTTTGCCAATGAGTTCCATCCTCTCCTTATGTGGTCAAAGCATTTAAGCTTCAGTTCTAGAATTGTCTTGCCAATGAGCAGTTTGAATTAATTTCTTTAATTGTTGGCTGATTTGAAGTGTTGGCTGATTTGATTTCCTTGCTGTTGAAGGGACTCTCAAAAGTCTTCTCCATCACTACAATTTGAAAGTGTCAATTCTGTGGCACTAAGCTTTTCTTATAGTCCAACTCTCATAGGCACACATTACTACTGGAAAAAATAGAGCTCTGATTATACAGATCTGTGTTGGCAAGGTGATGTCTCTGCTTTTTAGTATACTGCCCAGATTTGCCATGGCTTTCTTTCCAAGGATCAAGTGTCTTTTAATGGCATGGCTGCAATCACTGTCTGTAGTATCTTTGAGCCCAAGAATATAAAATCTGATACTGCTTCCATTTCTTCTCCCTCTGTTTGCCAGAAAATGATGGAACAAACTAGTTGCCATGTTCTTAGTTTTTATAATGTTAAGCTTCAACCAAACTTGTACATTCTCTTCTTTTGCCCTAATCAAGAAGTTAATTCTTAATTCCTCATCACTTTCTGCCATCAGAGATGTGTATCTGAGATTGTTGAAATTTCTCCAGCTTTTGATTCATCCAGTCTGATATTTCACATGATGAACTTTGTATATAAGTTAAATAAATAAGGTATCAATGGACAGTATTAAAATGATAAAAGATACGATTCCAAAAGATGAGCTCCTCAAGATGGAAGGTGTCCAACATGTTACTAGGGAACAGTAGAGGGCAGCTCTGCAACATGTAGGTTCAAAAAGAGTGAACCAACTGTGTGAAAGTCAAAAGGAAACTAAGCTATAGATATGTCTGGTGATAAAAGAAATGTAAAAACCTGCCAAGATCATTACTGCAAAGGAACCCAGAATCTATGAACCAAGCTTATGAACCAAGCTAAGCTTGATAGATATGTCTGGTGATTAAAGAAATGTAAAAACCTGCCAAGATCAATACCGCAAAGGAACCTAGAATCTAAGACTTATGAACCAAGCTAAGCTTGTCAAACAGGAGATGGAAAGTTTAAATATCAACATCTTGGATGTCAATGAATTTAAATGGATGGGAACTGGGTAAATTAAATTCAAGTGATCATTACATATACTACTGTTGTCAAGAATCCCTTATAAAAAATGGAGAAGTTTGCACAAACAAAGCCAATGAAACCAATATTAGAAGGGAAATAGAAAACTGGGATACAATTTTTATAGCCAGTGTCTCTGATAAAGGCCTCATTTCTCAAATATATAAAGAACTGAGTCAAATTTATAATAATCCAAATCATTCCTCAATTAATATAAAGTCAAAGGTTATGGACAGGCAATTTTCAGGTGAAGAAATTATGGCTATCTATAGCCATATGAAAAAATGCTCCTAAATCACCAATGATTATAGAAATGCAAATTAAAACAACTCTGAGGTACCACCTATCAGATTGCTTAATATGACAGAAAAGAAAAATGACAAGTGCTGGAGATATGGGAAAACTGGGGCACTAAAGCACCGTTGACGGGGATGGGAATTGATCCAACCATTCTGGAGAGCAATTTGGAACTATTCCCAAAGGGCTATAAAATTGTGCATACCCTTTGATCCAGCAATACCAATACCAGGTCTATATCCCATAAAGATCAGGGAAAAGGACTCATATGTACAAAAATACTTGTAGCAATTCTTTTTTGTGATGGCAAAGAATTGGAAATTGAAGGGAGCCTATCACTTATGGAATGGCTGAACAAGTTGTGGTATATGGATGTAATGGAATACTATTGCTCCATAAAAAAGGATGAGCAGGAAGATTTCAGAAAAACATGGTAAGACTTACATGAACTGATGCTGAGTGAAGCAGAACCAAGAAAACATTGTACACAGTAATAGCAACACTGTGCAATGACCAACTTTGATAGACTTAGCTCTTCTCAGTAATGCAATGATCTAAGACAATTCCAAAAGTCTCACAATGGAAAATGCTATCCACCTCCAGAGAAAGAACTATGGAGTCTGAATGCAGATCAAAGCACGCTACTTTCTTTTTTTTCTTCCTCATGGTTTTTCTCTTTTGTTCTGATTCTTCTTTCAAAACATGACTAATGTTGAAAAAATACATGTACTATTATTGTACATGTATAGCCTATATCATATTGCAGACCATCTTGCAGAGTGATGAGAGAACAAAAATTTAGAATGCAAGATATTATAAAAGTCAATGTTGAAAATCTAAAATTAATTATTTTTTTTAAAAAAGAGCTGGAGTAACCCTCCTAATCAATGAAAGCAAGAAAAACAATACTAGGTATAATGTCAAAAATGATATAATGGTTATCTCTTCAAATCTAAGGCACACTGTTCTACATAACAGTAATACAAGTTTATAGTCCAACCACTGGTACTGAAGAGGCCAAAGTTAATCAGTTCTTTGAAGACCTACAACATCTTCTAGAAATAACACCAAAAAAAGATATCACATTAATCATAGAGGACTGAATGCTAAAGTAAGAAATCAAAAGATAATTGGAATAACAAGCAAATTTGACCTTGTAGTACAAAATGAAGTACGACAGAGACTAATAGAGTTTTGTCAGGATAACACTCTGGTCATAACAAAGTCCTTTTCAACAACCCAAAAGGCAACTCTAAACATGGACACCACCAGGTGGTTAATATGGAGGCTGATTATGTACTTTGCAACCAAAAGTAAAGAAGCTCTTTATTGTCAGTTAAAACAAGACCTGGAGCTCACTGTGGCTCAAATCACGAGCTTCTTAAAGCAAAATTTAGACTTAGATTGAAGAAAGCAGGGAAAATCATCTGACTGTATGTGCATGACCTAAGTAACATCCCTTTTAAACATGAAGTAGAGGTGATAAATAGATTTAATGAACTGGATATAGTAGATAGAGTGACTGAAGAACCATGGACCCAGGTTCATAATATTGTACAAGAGGCAGTTGTTTGAGTGGCTGCCTCAGCTCCAAGCACAGGACCTTATACCCCCGGGACAGTGAGGAGAGTTGGGCATCTGAGCACTGGAAGATCAAGGGAACCTTACCTACCAAGAAACTCCAGACACAACTCTGCTGTGAAGAGTAGCAGTAGAGAAGGAAAAAGCACACACCAGGTGAATGCAGAAGCAGAGAGGCAGAATGACCCTGGCTGTGAGCACTTACAAGAGACTGGAGGTTTGACTTTGGCTTCAGGTTACAGGGCAGAACTGAAGATCTGGGCTAGAGACACCATTTTCCACAACCTAGGGCTACAGGTGATTACCAAAATTAAAGTAATTGCCAAAAAAAAATGCACAAAGGAGAAAAAATCCAGCTACTGAAAGCTATTATGGGAATAGAGAAGACCAGGGTGCATCTTCAGAAGAGTAATAGTAAAGTAAAGAAACTCCCACAGAGTAGCATCAAATGGTCACCTACTCAAAAAGAGTTCACCTCCTGAGATTCCAAAAGGAAAACTCCTAGGAATGTTGGAGCCAAATTCCAGAGTTTAGGTCAAGAAGAAAATATTACAAGCAGCCAGAAATAAACAATTCAAGTACTGTGTTAATACAATCAGGATAACACAAGATTTAGTAGCTTCTACACCAAGGTCTTAGAATATAATATTTCAGAGGATCAAAGAGCTAGGTTTAAAGTCAAGAATCACCTACCCAGCAAAACTGAGTATAATGTTTCAGAGGGAAAAATGAAACTTCTAGAAATAGAGGACTTCTACGTATTCTTGTTGAAAAGACCAGAGCTGAATAAAAAATTTGACTTTCAAATATAAGAATCAAGAGAAGCATAAAAAGATAAACAGGAAAGAGAAACCATAAGGGACTTATTAGCGTTGAACTGTTTACATTCCTACACAGAAAGATGATATTTGTAACTCATGAGACCTTTCTCAATATTAGGATAGTTGGAAGGAATACACATACACATACATATACACATATACATACACACACACACAGGAGGAGGTGATACGAGGGAGGATAGATTGGAGGACAGGGTAATCAGAATACATCCTGGGGTGGGGGAAAGAGGGAATATGGGAGAAAATCTGAAATTCAAAATTTTGTGGAAGTAAATGCTGAAAACTGAAAATAAATTAGAAAAAAAAAAGGCATACTGTCCAGAATGAGGGAGGTACAAATCCTCTTCTACTCTGAAAGAAACCAAGAAAACAAAGAATGGGATAAACCCTGGTATGATATGAATTTAAAAAAATAAAACCATTTAGGAATAGTTAAAAAGAATAATTATTTTATAGAAATGAGTTACAAGAGGAAGAATCGATACAGAGAAATAAATGGGGGAAGAGGACTGGTAGTTCTCATAACCTACTTTCATTGGGAATAAGTTTAAGAGGGAACAATACATATATTTAGAAGAATATAAAAGTCTTCTAAATTCAGAAGAAATAAAACAGTAAGCAGATAGGGAGGGGGAGAGGACAAGGGAGGGTTCTTTAGAGGTGAAGGAATAGTTAATAGTTAAAGAGGTATATAGAATGGTGTTTAGATCAATGGGAATTAGAAAAAAAAACTTTCAAGAAAATAAAAACTTCTGGTTAAACCTATTATTTTTAGTATTCATAATGAGGAGATTCAACTTTAAAAGACCAAGTAGTATTCCTCATTAGGTAAAAGGTCAAAGCTACCAATGACCTCTTAATTTCCAAATCTAATGGCCTTTTTTTATAATCCTCATCCTTTTAGACTTCTCTGCAGTTTTAACATTAGCAGTGGTCCTCTTGTTCTAGATACAATCCCCACTCTAGGTATTCTCATGGTTATGTCCTATCAGTCTCATTCTTGTTTAGGGTTACCATACCCAGAACTTGTGCTGGGCCCACCTTAATATGCGTTTTGATATAGTTGCTCTCTGAGCAAAATAGGATTTAAGTGCTGTAGGTGCCTCTACCAAATGACCTAATAAATTTCTTTATAATGCTATTTCAAATCCTGGGGGTTTATTCTCACAAACAACAGCACAGACTGATGATTATAATCACAAATGATTTCCTCTTAGAAGAGCAGTCATTCAGAAAAAAACTTCCAGTTTGCTTAAAGCACTGAAAGAAAATGGAAATGGAGAGTATAGAACTTTACTTGCAAGAATTACTTGGCTTGATCACTTTAAAATTCTAGTTTAATTGCATAACTCAAAAATGGCTAGAGTAGTCAGTGTAGATGAAGATGCACAAGCTAAATATCCTGATATTTTGAAAATAACAATACTTAAAAATTTTGATCAGTGCAACAACCAACCACAATTCCAACATGCCATCCTCATGGCTAGTACATTCAGGGTACAGAATGGGATATATATTTTAGGACCTAGACAATTCAGAAATATGATTTTATTTACTATGTACATTTATCACAAGGGTTTTTTTCTTTTTTTTCCAGTGGGGGTTGGAAGAGAAAATAGATATTTGTTAACTGAAAGAAATTAAAGAAAAGCAAAGAGATCAAAGAAAGAAAATGATTATTTTGTATAAAAATATTTATAGTAGCTCTTTTGGAGAGGGTCAAAGAACTAGAAACTATGGGGTACCCATTAGTTGGAGAATGACTGAATAAATTATTGTAAATGAATTAGTGGAATACTATTAAGCCATCAGAAGTTTTGAAAGGGATGATTTATGGATTCAGAGAAACCTGTAAGATCAGAAGTAAAGTAAATAGAATGAGGAAAACAATTTTCATAATGACAATATTGTAAAGACAAACAACTTTAAAATACTTAAGAAATCTGATCAATGTAATATCCAAAGATGATTCAAGAAGACCGATGGTGATACCTTCCTTCTGACAGAGAGTTGATGGATTCAAGCCACAGAATAAGACATATATTTTTGGACATGTATTATGGGAATTTGCTTTGCTTGGCTATGCATATTTGTTATATGGGTTTTCTTTTTCTTTTTTTGACAGCTGTGAATTGGGGACAGAAAAAGGACAAATAGGGATAGTGCTCCAAAAATAAAGAAAAGAAAGTCATGAAAGCATTTTTTGTAAAGTCATAGAAAAGACCAAAAAGAAAGCAATCTGGAAGAAATCACAGAAAGCACAGCAACTTAGAAATAACAGTTAAATTTACACTTCAGATGAAAAGCAAGTTGTGAATAGAGATTCACAATTTCATGTACAATCCTTTACTGCTTTACAGCATACATGACGTGTTCATTTTAAGGTTGTTAAGTTTGAGTTTAAAAAACTAAACTTAAAAAGTACGCTGAGGACAAAAGCAAAATTACAGAGTTAAAAAAATGATTTAAAAAATACTTAATATAAACTATGAATGACAGGGGTTTCAGTTTTTTTTTTTTCTCCAACACAGAAGAGATGAGAGGGCAAAGACTCAGACATAGGTAATTTTTTGCATTTGTTTTGTTTTGTTGTACACAGGATAGGCAAATCTGAGTTTGTAGACATTCAAATGGGGCCTGTTGGGAAATAAAAATTGAAGATGGTTGAAAGAGATGGAATTTACAGAGTAGGATCCCAAAAGAGGTGGAACTACATGAAGTTAAGTATACAAGCATAAGTATCAATCAGTCAGTCAGCAAGACCTGCTAAACACACACTGTCATGAAAAAGAAGAGGGTAGGCGAAATATAGAGGAGATGGTGGAGAAGACAGACGTTGAGGGACCTCATGTTTAATGCCTCATCATTTTTTTTTCATTTAAATTTAACAAACACCAAATAGCCTGACCATTTCTATATACACTGTGGAACAGACAATGAGAATTGGACATAAAATGGAATTACTATTATGTAATGGTTAGATTTCATTTGAAATATAGAATAAATTCAACATGTACCTTTCAAAATGTCCTGCTTTTCTTTGATTCCTTTTGGTTTTATTTCTATTCTCTTCTTTTTCTTTCTTTTTTTTTTTTGAAATTCAAACTATATCCCCTACCTATCCCCCACTTTCTTTAAAACATAAGACAAACTTGAAACAAATATACAGTCATGCAAAACAAATTCCCATGATGACCATGTCCAAAAATTTACTTCATTCCGCATTGCTTATCAGTGATCAGTGCTGTCAGTTAATAAGCAATTGTTAAGTGCTTACTACTGTGCAAATAGTAATACAAAAAAGACAGAAAAAAAGATCCTTGACCTAAAGAAGCTCACATTCTAATTGAAGAGATAACATGGAAATAACTATGTACTTACTTGATATACACAAAGTAAATAACAGGTAACCACAAAGGGAAGGCACAAGCAGTGTATGTCTGCATGAAGGGTAGAAGTTAAGAGGATGTGTACAGGGGAGGAAGAAAGGATCCTTATAGAAGTTGAAATTTGAGCTGGATCTTAAATGAGTACATGGAAACGAGGAAATGGACGTAAGGAGGAGGAACATTACAGGCATAAGGAACATAGAGAGACACAGCCTCTACATGTTTAAGTAAACAAAATATTTTCAAAATTTTGCAAAATATTGATCCATAATAACTGAAAGAATGGGGAACGGACTCATGTAGGAAGGAGGTAGCAGCACCAGAGTTTTAAAAGCAGTTAAGGATTATTTTTTTAATTATTTATATCTCTTATTTTTATCACCTTCATTTTGCAATATAACTGTCTCCACATCCAACCTAGAGGACTATAATCCCTTATAACAAAGAAAAAAAAAGGAAAGAAAAAATTCAATTAAACTAACCAATATATCAGCCAAAACCAACAGCATATGTACTTTTCTATAACACAATCCCCAATTCAGTTTAAAAAAAAAAAAGAGGGAGCAAGGTATATTTTGCTTTGTTACCCTTTAAGGAAAACTAATTCCTATTGGGGAAAAATGGTAGAACCTGATCAGATCACATACATCTAGAATTGTAGTCTCTGGGCCAAGGGAGTATGGACATTTCAATAACTTTCTTAACCTAATTTCAAATTGCTTTCAGGAACAGTTTAACTATAAATAGTTGTGCTATTTCACAGATCCTTAACATTTTATTAAAAATAAGATTCGTACAGTGCTTTGCATTTATTATTTCATTTGACTCTTACATCATTTTAATTTAGGCATTATCATTCTCATTTTAAAGATGAGGAAACTGAAGCACAAAGGTTAAGTGACCTGCTTATTATGACAACTAGAAAGTGTTTGAGTTAGGATTTGAACTCAGGTCTTCCTAGAGTCTCAAAAAGGTGGACATGACTGAATTACTGGTATAATAACAAAAAAGATCCAAGCTCAAGGAAGGCTGGTATAGATTTATGTTGAACCTTGTATCCCCAGGCAAGTCAGCATCTATGTATTAATGATTACTATGTGCCAGGTGCTATAATAATCATTAGAGATTTTTTTTTAAAGGCAAGAAATTCAGGAGCACTAAGAAAGGTTCTTTGTGAAAAGCTGAGACTTGAAAAATGCCAGGGAACCCCAGAAACAAATATGAGAAGGGACAACATTGCTCTCATGGGAGACTGCCAGTGAAAAGGCACTGACTATAGAGATGGAGTGTTGTATCCAAGGAACAGCAGAGGCTCAATATCACTAAAGTATATTCAGAGGGGAGAAAAGTGTAATTAGACTGGGCAAGTTGTAAGGAACCAAGTTCTGAAGGACTTCACAAAGTATCTTACATTGCATTGTTGTTCCATTCATTTCAGTGTGTCCAAATTTTGTGACCCCATTTGTGGTTTTATTGGCAAAGATACTGAAGTGGTGTGCCACTTCCTTTTCCAGCTCTGATGAGGAATTGAAGCAAACAGGATTAAGTGATTTGTGCAGAGTCATATAGCTAATAAGTGTCTGAGGGCACATTTGAACTCAGGAAGAAGAGTCTTTCTGACTTCAGGTCCAACACTGTCCACTGAGTCACCCAGCTGCCCTTACATAAAACTTTCTTACATAAAGTCATTCAAATATTTATGGAATTGTACTGAAAGTGAATTTCCCTCTAGCTAAACACTACTTTTCCATATTTATTTCCCAATGTTCCCCTTCACACACTCTACACTCCAACCAAACAGGATCACTTCCTGTAACCCAAACCATCCACTTTTCCTAACTTGTTATCTCTGCTCACATTGTTTGGTCTTTCTGCAGTGGTTCTCCCCTTCAACTGTTCTGTTCGTCCTTCATTTTCAAAGAAGACCATGGCGTCAGAGAAATAATGACAAGACTTGCACTTGACTTTTGTTTTGAGTGAGGGAGGGCTGTGCAAGGTCACCAGCCCCACTTCTCCTCCAGAGTCATCTGAATCCAGAGACCACAAATTCATCAGGATGACTAGAGAGGACCCAGGATGCACTGGGAGACCTTGGCCCCTTTAGGGCAAGGTCTATGCAAGTACTCGGTTAGGGTGAGATAACACCCATTCACTGAATAGGCCTGTTTAAGAAGCAGCCAGGGCATGGCCCCTTTAATGATGCAAAGAAAAAGAAAGGCACCAGGTGTGGAGGGAAACAGCACCAGTTACTATTGATAATCACTGTTAAGCCAGGGGGGTCCAGAAGAGAGCCCTTAGGCAGGGGGCCAGTGTTATCCAAGCTTCACACTGCAGTAGGGTTAAGGTTTTTGGAAAGGAAAGGAGAGGAGAGGAGAGCAGAGGAAAGGGGAGGGGAGGAGAGGAGAGAAGAAAGGAGCCAATAAAACCCAGGTCAACTATGCATCTTCTGGCCATCCAAATTTGCCTTCCCTTGAAGAGAAGAAGGAAGAGGAGGGAAGACAGGAGAGGAATTGCAGAGTTACCCAGCTATCTGGGTCCCCATTCAGACAGCTAGCTGTATTTTCTCACAGGTTGTTGTGTTCATCCTTTGTTACCAAAGAAGACCATGCTATCAGAGAAATGATGACATGACTTGCACTTGACTTTGTTTTGAGTGAGGGAAGGCTGTGCTACAAAGCAAAAAAGGCCACCAGAGCCTTAAGATTCCAGATATCCCAGGCTCCCAATGCAATATGAAAGCCATAACCATATCTGTTAGGCCAAGAGAGATATCTCCTCTAGTACCTCATGGAAATCAGTAAGCACCCCAACATACACAGGGGCGCCTACTACAACAGGTTCTTAGATCTGCATTCCTAAAAGGAAAACAACTTTCAAGGGGTTAACAATCAATTTAATCAAGCACAGGTATCAGAGAAAATCAAAATTTCAGAGAAATCAAAAATAAATCAATAGACATGCTTCCAAACTGCCTAATCATTACATACATATGCATCTGACTATTACATACATACAGTTACCAGAGAGAAAAGCATCAACTTCTGGGTTTTAGCCTGGGGGCTCCTTAACTGGTTCGGAAAGAAAGCCTTCTTCTGGCCAAACACTTCCAGTAAGTAAGCCCCTTCAACTGCTTCAGCTTCAACTGCAATCTTTCTTACAAGGCCCAGTTCAAATTTCTGGTGTCCCCACTCTAAGCCTTTATTGATTCTATAACCTATCTCCAACTGAAAATAAACTCTTCTATTTACAAACCGCAAAGAACTTTTGTAGCTATTTTATGTGGCCCAACTTAAAATTTCAACTCTTTCCTGGTGATCTACACTTAAATGTTCCACTAGCATTCAAATTCAAATTCACTAGCTTCTTCCCAAAACCCATTCCTCTTCTTGATTCCCCTTCTACCTGAAATAATATTCTGTTTCCTCATTAGTAAAATGAAAGGGCTGAAAAAGATAATCTCTCAGATCTCTTTCACTTCTTAATCTATGGTCATACTGTGGAGATTATAGGATGTATTTATGCAGGTATATATGTATATATGTAGCATATATACACACATACATATGTTAGGTATATATATGCATACACACATATATATGACATATACTGCATAATATAGATTGCATGTATAGACTGTGAAGTACTAGCTGACTTCCTTTTCTCCTGACAGCCACTATTACCAAATTCTGTTGACTCTACCTTCATGTATATATGTGTGTATATGTATATATGTATACATATTTAATATGCATATATTTATGTACATACATATGTATATATTTATTCTGTCCCTTCTCTCCAATTCCACTGAAACACTAGCTCAGGTCCTTGTTACATTTTGTCAGAACTATTGCAATAGCTTCCTAGCTATACCCTATACTCCATATTGCAATGGCAACCTACTGCTATCAGGTAAATCTTTGAAAAGTATACCTGATTATGTCAAATTCCTTGTTCAAAAACATCCACTGGTTATTACTTATGATCCAATTTAAAGGTTATCCGTCTCAACCCAAACCAAAACTAGAATCTTCTAACACTGACAATTACAGGTCATACTGACTCAGCATGAAAGCCTCCATCCATTAATAAGACATTCGTTCCTTCCCAAGTTAGATCATTCTACTTTTAGTTGGTTTCAGTGGGAGATTTTTTCCAAAGATTTTTTTTTAACCCTTAATCTGTCTCTCTACCCATTGATCTCAGTTCTGTACCCTGAACCTAAATTGAATAATACATTTCCATTTAAGATTAAATATTTGAAAACAGTTATGTTCCTACTAAGTCTTCTCTAGGTAAAACATTCCTAGTTTCTTCAACTAATCATTACAAAGCATGTTCTCCAGTCCTCTCAGTATCTTAGTGACATGTTTCTCCACCCTCTCTAGTCTGTCAATGTACTACCTAAAATGTGACATCCAGAATGAAATACAAGATTCCAGATGTCATCTGATTAGGATAAGAATAGGACCAATCTCCTTCATTTTGGAAACTATAGCTCTTTTCACGCAACGTAGAATAAGTATTTGTTGGGTTGTTTTTGTTTTGTTTTGTTTTTTTGGTTACCAAGTCATACTACTGTTGACTCATATCAAACTTGCAGTCAACTAAAATTCCCAAATATTTTCCATATAAACTGTTCTCTGGCCTCCCTATGAACTCCTTTACCTTGTGGTGGTGAAGTTGATTTTTAAAACTCAAACATAGAACTTTACATTTAGCCTTCCTAAATTTAATCTTATTAGACTTGGCTACTATTCTGAATTGTTTATGTCATTTGGGATAAAGTCCAAATTTTAAGTCTGAAATTCAAGCATTCTGCAATTGTGTCCTAATCTCTTTTTCCAGTCTTATCTCCCAATATTCTTTTTCAACATTCTACTTATCCTCTACCCAAATTGGATCATTTCCTGTAACCCAAATACCATCTAAACTTTCCTAACATGACACCCTTGCTTATACTGTTTCCTCTTTCTGCTCTCAAAAGGCCCTCAAAATGCTATTTCCCCCTTTCAATGCCCAGTTCAAATCCCCAATCTCCCTACCCCAAGCCTTTCTTCATTCTATAACCTATCCCCAACTGAAAATAAACTCTTATTCCTCTAAAGTACCAAGTACTTTGTAGTTATTATTTGACCCAACATGTGATTTTATCAGTACAGGAAGCTCCCAGGAGAGGAAATTCCACTACCAATGCAGATCAATCAATCAGCAAGCATTTATTAAGTATCTATAAGCTGACACTATGTTGAACATTAGAAATACAAAGACAAAAACAGGAACATTTCCTTATTTTCAAAGATTATTCAAATAATTATTCGAATGAAGAAAACATATTTACACACACACACATATACACACATACACACACACACACACACACACACACACACACATATATATATATATATATATATATATATATATACACACACATACACAACATGTAGAAAGAAAATAAAAGCTTAGTATCTTCTCTCCAACTTAAAATCTTAAGAGTTTCTTGGAACACTGAGAATTTAATTGACTTGCCAGAATCCCAAAGCCAGTACATATCAGTGACTGGACTTAAAGCTGAGTCTTCCTCACTTCAAGGCTACAACATACTACTTCTAATATAATACATAAAGTGCATTACACTTCCCCCTACTCCTCTAAAAAGATAAAGGGAAGAGGAATGTTCACATATAAGGAAGACTGCAATATATTGTCAGATTGTTTTTCACAATTTGCTGATTTTAAGTCTTCCTGTCTTTCTTTTTTGTTTAAAAAAGAAGTATATGTCATAAAGGATAGCTCTTAAAGCAGAGAGAAGAGATACAAGGGGAAATTTAGGTGATGCAAAACCAAAATGAACCAATAAACCAATAAAATGTATTTCTAAAATAAAATAATCTGCCTTTCTACACTTTTATAGTCTAGCATCAGATACAGCTATTCTTTTGTATATGTTATCTCTCTTTTTTTTTTTTGTATATGTTATATCCTTTACCAGACTGGAAGTTTCATGAAAGCACAGACATGGTCTCAATTGCTCAACTCTGGTATACCAACTTCTATGAAAGTTATAGTGGGTTATACTAGCATGCTACATGCAGATTCTTAGATTCTTTATGATGGGCCACATGATAAAAACATGATATTCTAAATCTTAAAAAAAAAAAGCTTTGGAATTGTTACAGCAATTCACATAAACTAGCATCAGATGATCTTGATTATTCACATGACTGCAACGTCTTGCTGTGCCATTCAAAAAGACAATGGAAAGATATATCACAATGCTATAGTGTTTACAAGAGTACTCAACAATGGCTATGAGGTTAAGAAGGAAATAAATTTCAAATGTGCTATATCAATAATCAGCAAGACACATGTTCCACAAATTTCTCAGAAAACACTCTCAGAATTTGTGAATCTTCAAGGTTAAAGGGAACATTTGGTTGATATTAGTGGAATCCACATTATCACTCTGCAGTGTGCTTCCTTTGAAGAAAAGATTCAACTTATATAAGAACAACAAAAATTTTGAAGAGAAAAAATGGTTCACACTACTAACTGGCATGAAATTCATACTTTTAGAACAGAATACAGAAAGTTTGTCAATAGCACTTGCAGAGTGTTCTCCTTGCAGGAGATCCATGGCAGTAGTATGTGAAAGGTACCACTTGGCCAAGATGAAGATTTAAATGAGGTAGTTGAAGCAAGTTCAAAGAAGTTACGGTTAACTATCCCTCTACAACAGTTACTTTCTTTTCTAAAGAAGCAAATATGAGGAATCAGGAATACTATAAGGGAATTTTTCTTCCAGAAGTCTGGTGAAGTCAATTTTTCTTTTTTTAATTAATTTTGAACTTAAATAAAGACAAAAAAGAACATTTCCATGTACACAGTACAACATAAAAACAGGATTGTCTATAAAACCATGAATTTACATTTTAGTTAAATTTTTTGAAAAATTATATTAGTATTATACACCATTTTAAAAGCTATTCTGCTTTCTATGCTTCCTTATACATTTTCTTTTATTCTCTGTTGTTAAATTTTTATATTTTTCCCCTCCCATTCCATCTCACTTAGAGATGGGTGGCCATTTAACGTGAGTACATGTGTGTGTGTGTGTGTGTGTGTGTGTGTGTGTGTGTGTGTGTGTGTAAAACCATAGTATACATACTTCTACTTATCAGTTCCTTCTCTGGAGGAGCTAGCATCTTCCTTCATAGGTCCTTTTTAGTTGATTTGAGTATTTCTGATCCTCAAAATTACATAGTTACTTAAAGCTGTTGTTAAAACAATATTGCTGTTACTATAAACAACATTAACATAGTCCTGTTCATTTCACTCTTCTTTATTTCAAGCAAGTCTTTCCATGTTTCCAATCTTTTGTAAAAACTTTTTTGTTTATTTAAAAAAAAAAAAGCTTGAGGGAGCCAAGATGGTGGAGTAACAGCATGGACTTTCTAGAGTGCTCCTCCCAAGCCCAGTCAAATACCTGTAAAAAATGTCTCTAAACAAATTCTGAAGCTGTAGAGCCCACAGAAGAACAAAGTGAAGCAACTCTCCAGCCCAAGACAGCCTAGAATGTCACCAGGAAGTGTCTGTCATGCCACATTGGGAGCAGAGTGCAGAGCAGTGTGGGCCACACCAGCACAGTGGGGACCTGAGTAGGTCTTGTCAGGGGTACTGAATCTGGGGGAACGTGGGAGTTTCCAGACTTCTTGATGCCAAAACACCAAGGACAAATTGGAAAGTCAGTGAAAAAAACCCGTAGAGCCTGTGTAAAACAGTAGAGCGGTCTGACTCCAGCCCAGGGCAGCACAGGTAGGAAGGGGCAGAGGAACCTGCAGCAGCCATAGCAGCAGCAGGGGTAGCTGCAGCCACTGTTTCTGAAGCTCTAGGCCCACAGATTATGGGGGGAATCCAGCTACTAACAGTAAGTACACACCCCCACCCCCACTGGAAGTAGAGGACTACCTTGACAAAGGGTTCTAAAGTCAAGTAAATGACATGGGGAATGTGCAAAATCCAGAAAAAGAATCAAATTATAGAATCTTACTTTGGTGACAAGGAAGACCAAAATATGCTAACAGAAGACAACAAAGTCAGAGCTCCTCTATCAAAAGCCTCCAAAAAAAATACGAATTGGTCTCAGGCCATGGAAGAGCGCAAAAAGGATTCTGAAAATCTAGTAAGACAAGTAGAACAAAAATTGGGAAGAGAAATGAGACTGATGAAAGAAAATCATGAAAAACAAGTCAACTTCTTGTTAAAGGAGATCCAAAAAAATGCTTAAGAAAATAAGACTCTAAAAAATAGACTAAGCCAAATGAGAAAAGAGATCCAAAAAGGCAATGAGGAGAAGAATGACCTAAAAAACAGAATTGGGGGGCGGAGCCAAGATGGCGGAGTAGAAAGACGCAAGTTTACGAGCTCCGAAACCACAGCCCATAGAATTAATGTAAAAAAGAGACCCCCATAACTTCTGGACCACTGAAATGTGTACAGAAACAGAATGTAAGAGATTTCCATTCCAGAGAGCCCTGGAGAGCCGTCCACAGAGTCCGTAGCGCCCCAGAAAGCAGACCCCACCCCAGCGCTGCCCTGGCCATGGCCCCAGAGAAGCTTACCCGAGCAGGCTTCAGGGACGGAAGCTCCGGCAGCCGGGAAAGTCCCTCCGCCCACAGAAGTTACAGGTCAGTGAGAGAGAAGGTTGGGCTGGAGGAGGGGAGCGGAGTGTCTCCGTGACTCAGGCCCCCTTGGGAGGAAGCAGCAGCAGCAGAGACGGGGGGCAGGAAGCAGCAGAGGCAGAGGCGGGGGCGGCAGCGGAGGCAGTGGCGGCGGCCCGGGACTCCCCCAGCAGCAGGCAGGATCTTCATTACTGAAGGTCTCTGCATAAACAACCTGAGGGAGCTGAGCCTGGGAGACGGCCCTGCCCCACCCCGCTCTATTACTGAAGGCCTCTGCATAAAGCCCCTGAGGGAACTGAGCCTGGGAGGCGGCCCTGCCCCCACCCCAGCACCAGAACTAAAGCTCACATTGATTAGCAGCTGGGCGGCGCGGAAAGCACATTTGAATCTCAGAGGCCAAGCACTAGCTGGGCGGATCTAGGCGGGGATGGACAGGAATCTCAGAAGTCAAGTAACTGCCTGGGAAAATGCCTAGAAAAAGGAAGAAAAATAAGATTATAGAGAGTGTTTTCGATCAGATGCAAATGATCCCGACTTTCGGATCGCACGAAGAAATATTCTTGCCATCAGGGAAAGACGTGGAGGGCGGGGCCTCAGTACCCCAAACATCCCAGAGGGATGTCGGGTGGCCTCAGGCCTTGGAAGAGCTCAAAAAGGAATTTGAAAAGCAAGTTAGACAGGTGGAGGAAAAACTGGGAAGAGAAATGAGAGAGATGCAAGATAAGTATGAAAAACGGGTCAATACCTTGGTAAAGGAGACCCAAAAAAATGCTGAGGAAAATAACACCTTGAAAAACAGGCTCACTCAATTGGCAAAAGAGGTTCAAAAAGCCAATGAGGAGAAGAATGGTTTCAAAAGCAGAATTAGCCAAATGAAAAAAGAGGTTCAAAAGCTCACTGAAGATAATAGTTCTCTCAAAATTAGAATGGAAGAGATGGAGTCTAATGACTTTACGAGAAACCAAGAAATCACCAAACAAAACCAAAAGAATGAAAAAATGGAAGATAATGTGAAATATCTCATGGGAAAAACAACTGACCTGGAAAATAGATCCAGGAGAGACAATTTAAAAATTATGGGACTACCTGAAAGTCATGATCAAAAAAAGAGCCTAGACATCATCTATCATGAAATTTTCAAGGAAAACTGCCCTGACATTCTACAACCAGAGGGCAAAATAAGTATTGAAAGAATCCATCGATCACCACCTGAAAGAGATCCAAAAAGAGAAACTCCTAGGAACATTGTGGCCAAATTCCAGAACTCCCAGCTCAAGGAAAAAATCTTGCAAGCAGCTAGAAAGAAACAATTCCAGTACTGTGGAAATACAATCAGGATAACTCAAGATCTAGCAGCTTCTACATTAAGGGATCGAAGGGTGTGGAATAGGATATTCCAGAAGTCAAAGGAACTAGGACTCAAACCAAGAATCACCTACCCAGCTAAACTGAGTATAATACTTCAAGGGAAAATATGGTCTTTCAATGAAACAGAGGACTTTCAATCATTCTTGATGAAAAGACCAGAGCTGAAAAGAAAATTTGACTTTCAAACACAAGAATGAGAAGCATGAAAAAGGAAACAGCAAAGAGAAGTCTTAAGGGACTTACCAGAAGAGAACTGTTTACATTCCCACATGGAAAGACAATATTTGTAACTCTTAAAACTTTTCAGTATCTGGGTAGTTGGTGGGTCCATACACACACATGTACATGCATGCACGCGCACACACATACACACATGCACGCACATACAGAGACAGAGAGCACAGATTGAACTGAATAGGATGGGACCATATCTTAAAAGAAATTAAGGTAAATGGTGAGAGAGAAATGTAGTGGGAGGAAAGAGGGTGAAATGGAAGGGGGTAATTATATGTCATTTAAGAGGCAAGTAGGAGACTTTTTAGTGGAGGGAAAAAGAAGAGAGCTGAGAAAAAAAAAACAAACAAGAAGTTTACCCTCATCACATTTGACTAAAGGAAGGAATAAAATGCACACTCATTTTGGTATGAAAACCTATCTTACAGTATAAGAAAGTGGGGGAGAAGGAGATAAGTAAGGGCGGGGGATGATGGAAGGGAGGGCAAAGGGAGGAGGGAGCAATTTGAAGTCAACACTTGGGGAGGGACAGGATCAAAAGACAGAAGAGAAACAATGAGGGGCAGGTTAGGATGGAGGGTAATTCAATTAGTCTTACACAACACGACTATCAGGGAAGTCATTTGTAAAACTACACAGATATGGCCTATATTGAATTGCCTGCCTTCCCAAAAGGAATGGGTGGGGAGGGAGGGATGGCGAGAATTTGGAACTCAAAGTTTTAGGAACAACTGTTTAGTATTGTTGTTGCTACTAGGAAAGAAGACATACAGTTAATGAGGAATAGAAAGTCATCTGGCCCTACAGGAGAAAAGAGAAGATGGAGACAAGAGAAGGGAGGTATGACAGAAGAGAAGGCAGATTGGAGATAGGGAAAATTAGATTCCTTGGGGTATTGGGGTGGGGGGAGGGGTTAAAAGGGGAAAAAAAAAATTGGAACCCAAAATTTTGTGAAAATGAATGTAAAAAGTCAAATAAATAAATAAATATATAAATAAATAAATAAATGAAGCAGGATTGACCAGATGGAAAAGGAGGTCCAAAAGCTCACTGAAAAAATTAATTCCTTAAAGATTAGAATGGAGCAGATGGAAGCTAATGACTATGAAAAATGAAGAAATTAGAAAATAAGACCAAAGGAATGAAAAAATAGTAGACAATGTGAAATATCTCACTGTAAAAACAAATGACCTAGAAAACAGATGCAGGAGACACAATTTAAAAATTATGTAACTATCTGAAAGCCATGATCAAAAGAGCCTAGACATCACCTTTTAAGAAATTATCAAGGAAAACTGCCCTGATATTCTACAACCAGAATGTAAAACAAATATTGAAAGAATCCACTAATCACCTCCTGAAAGAGATGCCAAAAGGAAAACTCCTAGGAATATTGTAGCCAAATTCCAGAGTTCCCAGATCAAGAAGAAAATATTGCAAACAGCCAGAAACAAACAATTACAGTATTGTGAAAATACAATCAGGATAAAACAAGATCTAGCAGCTTCAACATTAAGGAATCAGAGAGTTTGGAATATGATATTCCAGAAGTCAAAGGAGCTAGAATCACCTACCCAGAAAAACTGAGTATAATACTTCAGGGGGGAAAATGGTCATTTAACAAAATAGAAGGCTTTCAAGCATTCTTGATGAAATGATCAGAGCTGAATAGAAAATCTGACCTTTAAACAAAAGAATTAAGAGAAGCATGAAAAAGTAAACAGGAAAGAGAAATCATAAGGAACTTAATAAAATTGAACAGTTTACATTCCTATATAGAAAGATAATATTTGTAACACTTGAGACATTCCTCAGCATTAGGGTAATTGAAGGAATTATATACATATAGACAGAGGGCACAGGGTGAGTTGAATAGGAAGGGATGACATCTAAAAATATAAAATTGAGGGGTGAGAGAGGAATATAATTGGAGGAGAAAGGGAGAAATATAATGGGGTAAATTATCTTTCATATAAGAGAGGCAAGAAAACTTTTTAAATAGAGGGGAAGAAAGGGAAGTTAAGATGGAAAAAGTGAACCTTACTCTCATCTCATTATACACACTCAATTTGCTATGAAAATCTCTCTTACACTACAGGAAAGTAGAGGACAAGGTGATAAGCAGGGTGTGGGGAGGGATGATAGAAGAGAAGGCAAATGGAAGGAGGGGGTAATTAAAAATATACACTTGTGAGGAGCGATAGGGTCAAAAGAGAGAATAAAATAAAGGAGGGGCACAGGATAAGATGGAGGGAAAGAAATATAGTTAGTCTTTCACAACATGATTGTGATGGAAGTGTTTTGCATAACTACACAGGTAAAACATATCAAATTGCTTGCCTTCTTATTGGGGATAAGTGGGGAGGGAGGAAGTGAGAGAAGTTGGAACTCAGAGTTAAAATGAATGTTAAAAATTCATTTTCCATGCAACTGGGAAATAAGATAAGCAGGTAATGGGATATAGAAATCAATCTTGCCCTACAAGAAAACAGAGGAGATGGGGATAAAGGAAGGAAAGGGTATGATAGAAAAAGGGTAGATTAGGGGAAGAATTAATTAGAATGCAAGATGTCATGGGGTGGGGGGAGGGGAGAGATGAGGAGAAAATTTGGAACTCCAATTCTTGTGGAAGCGAATGTTGAAAACTAAAACCAAATAAATTAATTAAATTTTTTAAAAAAGCTAATCTGAAAATCTTGAATCTGACATCACCAGGTCATGTCAAACTAGAAGTAACATACCACTCCTACCCTCAATGCTACTTTTCCTCATTCTCTGGGTTAGCAGGAGCTTGAAGAGGGGAAGTCAAGAGATCGCCACACAGAGGTAACCATCAGGAATTCACAGTACAGGAAGGCAGATTCTGCAGAGTATAGAGGTGAGGAAGGTGATTCCTTGACCATCAAACCACCCCAGCGAATGTCACATAACAAAAGAAGCTCATCACAGAACAGATGAGAAAAGTGGGCATCACAGTCACTCAGCAGACTGGAGCACAAGAGGAGGAGAACATGAGCATGAAAAATGGATTGAGAGGAGCAGGATAAAGCTTGGTAAAAATGAAAAGGCAGACAAGGAAGGAGAGAGCTTCAGAACATTCTAGGAGTGGGAGGGTTCATCTTCAAGAGCTTGAGCTAAAGAAAGAACCAGCATGGAAAATGCTGGAGCATCAGAGGAAGGAAGGGAACAAAAGGGATCGGAGAGACCTCGGAGAGGTACAAAGAGCAAAGGTGAGAAGAGTTTTGGTAGAGAATGGCAGGAAGCCAATCAAAGGGGAGAAGCTGGAAGAGAGGGATTTCCTTTCTGATTTACAAGATAGTCACAACAGCAAGAGGAAGACCAGCTTGGCTGAGTCCTCATCAGCAGAATGAGGATCTGGCTCTGAGAAGGAAGAAGAGAACTGGAGTGAGGAATCACAAGCAGAGGAAGAAGACAGAAGTAATTCTGAGGAAGTATTTGAGCAGTCAGCTAAAGAAGGGAGTGAAGAAATGAGTGAGGAGGAAGAACAAGAGAATGGAACAATATGTTAATTATTACAGTCAAGGTTTGACTGAGATTTAGGAGACAGAGAGAAGTGGGAGAGGGTATGATGCAATTCAACCTCATGGTGAAAGGAGATTACATCCCAATTTTCCAGCATCATCTTTCACTGAGCTGAAGCAGGAGTTCCCCAAAAACCCTGCCCTTCTGGGTTGTCAGAGTTCCGGAGAACATAAGAGCCTGAACATGAAATGAGGAAGGCACATTTGTTGTGATATACAAATCAAAGGATGTAAACACTGATGACACTGTCTCTGAAATGGTTGAAAATGAATAAGGAGAAAGAAGGCTTCTTAATTATCTCCCTCAGGGAAACAAATGCCATCCTGAAAGCTCAGCACTCAAATATCGTCAGTGAAACGAGAAGTTCATCAGTATTGCATGTCAATTTTATTACAGCATTCTTGTCCAGGTTCTGGATAATGAACAATGGACACTCTTGCTCTGTCATCAATGGAATGAAGTCATGCTGTGTGCTTGCTCCCATAATTTTTAGCATGATGCTTTCAACAATGTTATTAGATGCCTTCAGTGAGGATAAATGACATCAAAGTCAGCTACCACAATGATGACAAATTATTTAACTTGAAAAGGTTATAAGCTAACACTAAAGTAGAACATGCATGAAAATATAAGTTCCTTAGAAGCAGGCCTGCCTTTCTTTTTGCTTGCATTTGTATCCCCAGCACTTACCAGAGTGCTTGGAACATAGTAAATAAATATTTAATAAATACTTGCAGACTGACAAAAGTCCAGAGACCATCAACTCTAAGCCCTGTAGGCCTCTGCCAGTTTCATACCATGAAAGTATCCCTGTTCTCTACCCAGCCCCTGAATACTACCTGCAGACATTTGCCTTATCCCTTCTACCTTGCTCTCCTTCTTCCACTCACTTCTTTTCCACTTCCAGTCAGGTTTTGGAGTGAACAGACTTCATAGGGAAACAAGCCACCTGCTCTCCTGGTTCAACTGTGCTTGATTACTGACAACACAGAGAAACATAAAGAACAATGGCCGGATTTCCATGCCCTCCCATATCCATAACAGGTTTTGCAGGTATTTGCTCCACTTTGTTTCATATCCTGAATGGTGTCCTAATGTCAATGCCCACAGTTTTCTTTTACAGAAATATACTGGAGTCTCTATCTCTACCTCCAAAGGGCCCTGTACATCAAGTTTTAACATTTTCTCTACAGTTTGTCCCAATCCCACCCCTCCTCCCATCTCCCCAGTCCCTAAGTCTCAACACAAAGTTATAGCTGAGGTCCACTATACTCTGGTCTAATCAGACATCTAGAATATTATATTTCATTCTGGCTGCCACATTATAGAAAGGCTAAAGAAAATTAGGATGGTAAAGGGCCTAGGAACCAGGCATAATGAAGATATATTCAAAGAACTGGGAATGTTTAGCCTGGAGAAGATATAATTTAGGGAAGACAAAATAGATGTCATTATGTGGAAGGTGACTTTTCAAGGTCACTCTGTAGAAGAAGGACTTGACTTGGTTTTCTTGTTCCAGAGGACTGAATTAGCAACAATAGGAAAACATTTCAACAAGGTAGACAGAATAATACATCATATATGATCATTGTAAATCAGTGTTGTCTATGTACAAGATTAATTTCCAAATAATTTGTTTTCTTTAAAACATCAACGAACACTACTAGAATTTTCAAGCTGTAATCAAGTGGTTTTGGTTATCAATCAAGATAGAGTTCATATATAAAAGAAAAAACTAAATACAAAAATTCTAAGTGACAGTAGAATATTAATAGCTTGAGTACATAGACTATTATATCCCCAGTACCAAGCATGGTGACTCTAATATTAACTTTATAGATTAAAAAAACTAAGGCTCTTGAGGTAAAAGTGGCTTCCCCATGGTCCCAAAGATAGTATGAGATATGATTTAAATCTAGATCTTAGTTATCTGCAATTTCAGAAATATCAACTCTGCTATGCTTCTCCCAAATAAAGACATGACATGAAACAATAAAATTATGTTACAACTGCAACACAAAAGCACTTTTAAGCATGCAATGCATAGTTTTCACTCTACTATTCAAAAAATTATATGTAAAATATTCAAATATGTAAAACATTCAAATAACCAAGAATAAATACTATTCACTCCCTAGGGCACTAACAAAAAACTATGTGTCATTCCCACAGTTTCTAATAAACATTTTTATACACACAAAGGAAAGAAAATGACTAAAAAGAATCAAAATTTTATTGCCAAAAGTTATGCAACAGAATAAAAATTCGCAAGCAAATTAATGAGTCATTCCCAATAACCACACTTCACCAATTTGGAAAGAGCAGATTTGCTTAAAGAGAAGAAACACTGGAAATGTACAATAAAATTAACATCTGAAAGGAGTTCCTCTTGGTGACATTTGGAAAGCTGTTACCAATATCCAAAAAGCAACTATAAGGAGAGAGAAAAAATCTCTATGCTTACTTTGTTCAAGGAATAAGTTATCTTGACTTTTTTAGGGGAGAGAAGGGGAAACCAGACCTGTGATTTCACAGATGTAGGCCATTCCCAATGTATATCTCCCTGCTGCAAAGGTTAAATTACTTGTCCATAATCACACATATGTAAGAGGGAAAATTTGAATTATAGTCTTCCTGACTCCTCAGTTGGCCCTCTACCCATACTATGCCACACTGCCTCTCCCTTTTTTTTAAATTCATTTTCATTTACTTCCAGCACCAAAATATAACAAAAATCATTTCAATACTACAAGATACTTCCAAATGACAATTTTTTAAAATTCTTGAATTTGATATATGTTTCTCATCAAAAATATGGATCTAAAGGTTCTCTACAGCAATAATTAGAATGCATCTTCCCTCATTTTTCTACCAGATACCTATACCACTAAGTTTTCTTATTAAAGAAAAGTAGTTACTCTTCTTCAATATAAGTCACAGGTAACAGAATGACTCATTTCTGCCAACAAACAACTATTTTCCATTGGTGTATATTGCTGCATCAAAAAATAACACATGTAACTTAAGCAACAAAGTGAAATGAAAAGAAGTTTTTGTTTTTGTTTTTTTTTTTACTTTAAAAAATGTCAACTTCAGTTTTCAATACTGCCTTTAGGAGGATGAAATTCACACTTGGTCCACTTAACAAAACCAGCTCACATCGCAGGCTGAATGTCTATCACTGGGATTGTGAATAGAAGCAGAAGTTTGTGAAATGAATAAAATTAATTTCGACTGTGCATATTCTTGAGCATTTTTTTCATTCTTTCTATCCATGTCTCTTTCTCTCTTTTTTCATTATGCAGTTCTGCAACTCAAACATAATGGGGAAACAAGAAATAGATTAATATGAAAGAACTACACAGTAAATCTACTGTAATAAAGTTACCACCACCATTCTATCCTTCATCAGCTTTCCTTACTCCAGATGGTTCATACTCATTTACAGTATAACCTTGTTAAATATAGACTTGTGTGTTCTTTCTTAGGATCTAATGATAACATACATCAAAAGAGTGCCTTTAAGTACTTAAGACATTTAAACATTTGTTTTGTTTTATGTATGAACAAGTTTATTTTTTATGACACATTATTAGAAAGCAGGCTACCAGATTATGGCTATGTGATATAGCTTTTGACAAAGAGTATTTTTAAAAGTTTCTTTCTAGTTTCTCTATGGATATGAAATGTTTTTAAAAGAGATAAAAATAGATGGTTCCAAAAGTCAAGTTATGAAATGGTATATTCTTTTACAACAATATGCCAATAATGATCTGTTAAGTACAATTCCATAGTCTTTGTTAATTAAATGGGCAGAGGCTACCCATTTGATGTCCTAAAGGCTGAACAATCTGAGTTAGGAAATGAAAAGATTCTCCATTTGTATCCTGAAAACAGCCTTTTCAATCCTTTTCAAAGAAGGAAAAGGCAGAAAGGAAGTACAATGGAAAAAGCATTATGGTCATTATGGTGAGACCACTAAAGGTGTCATTTTTCCTCACCTATAAAATTAAATAATTATACTATCAATCAAAAAAACATTTATTAAGCACCTACTATGTGTAAAGAGCATTGTGCTAAGCACTGGGGGCATCAAAAGAGGTTAAAAAAGTATCTGCCTCCAAGGAGTTTATAATCTTATCGGGGAGAAAACAAGTAAACAAATACATAAAAAGTAAGCTATATACAGGATAAATAAGAAATAGCTGAGAGAAGGCACTGGAATTAAGAAGGGCAGGTTGGATAAGACTTCCTATAAAACATGAGATTTTAGCTGGGCCTTAAAGGGAGCCAGGGAAGTCAGCAGTCAGATGAAGGAAGAAGAGTATTTCAGGCATGGGGGACAGTTAGGGAAAATGCAGGGAGCACAGAGATGGAATGTGTTGCTTGTGGAACAGTCATGAGGCAAATGTCACTATATCAAAAATTAGGTGTCAAGAAAGTATAAGAAGACTGGAAAGATAAGAGGGGGCAAGGTTATGAAGGGATTTGAATCTCAAACAAAATATTCTTAATTTGATCCCGAAGGCAATAGAAAGCCACTGAAGTTTAGTGAGTAGGAGGGGGTAACACGATTGACCAGATCTTTAGGAAAATCACTTAAGTGGCTAAGTGAAGGACAGAGTGGGGTGGGAAAAAACTTCAGACAAGCAGAACCACCTACAGGCTATTCGATAATTTCAATGTGAGGTGATAAACACCTGCACCAGAGTGGAGGCAATGTTAGAGAAGGACATATTTGAGAGATGCTGTCAAAGTGCAATCAACAGGCTTTGGCTATAGTTTGGATGCGAGGTGTGAGAGACAGTGGGAAATCACATGAGTGATAAAAGATGAAAAAGAAGGAAGAAGAAGGAGTTCAATGCAAATGGCCTCAATTCCTTTATCTAAAACATGAGGCAAGGTTCTCGGCTGAGAGAGTAGAGAGAGGGGGAGCCACTGGAGATTTTAGGAGGTATTAAAAGTTATGGAATAGCCATCACATTAGTGAGTTGACAAAAGAAGTATGGTAAGATTGCCTAACAGCAGTGAGGATCGCATCAGAATGGTTGAGTGATTTTTCTCCACCTTAAATTCAGCAACAGTGAAGAAATGAAAACAAATGGTGGGAGTGATCCAAAGCTGAGGTTTGGATTTGGTATAACTGACGATATGATAAGGGGGTTATGGACTCAAGAAAGAAAAATAGTGGAACACTGAATTGGTTTATGATTATGGTCAACTAAGAGGTTTTCAGAATCCTTGAACACTGAGGTGGTGGTATTACTGATTTGTGGATAATAGCAAGATTAAGATTATGAACAGTTTTGTGTGTGGCTGAAATCATGGGAGGTGAGTAGGTAAAGTATCGTGTGGTTAAGGTATCTGAGGGAGAGTAAATATGTATGTTGAAGTACCCTACTATAAGAGCAGAAGTTGGGGAGGAGATAAAAATTGTACTCAAGGCAATGAACTCATTGAGAAAGTAAAGAGAATGACCTGGGGTGGGAGGGTCTGTTGACAACCACTACCAGGATTTTGATTGGATGGTAGATATTAATAGTATGAACATAATTAATCATTTTAAAAACCAAAATATCCAAAACCACATAATTATATCAACAGATACCCAAAAAAAAGCCTTTGCCATAGTACAGCAATCATTTCTGTTAAAAAATTCTACAAAATGTGGGCAGAAAGGAAGAGGGACGTTTTTAGTATCATCAACAGCACCTATCTCAAACTTAAAGTAAGCATTATATACAATGGGGATACACAATAGAACCTTTTCAAAGATGCCCACTTTCCACACTATTATTTATATAGTTCTGAAAATCCTAGCAATGGCAATAAGAGAAGAGAAAGAAATTAGAAGTATAAAAATAGGTAAAGAGATAAAACTATCCATATTTTCTGATATGACTGTATGCTTAAAAAAATCTTAGGGAATCAGCAGAATGAGAAAATTAAAAGCTTCATCAAAGTTTCAGACTACAAAATAAAACCTCAGGAGAACAACTATGCTTCTATAAAACAACAAATTCCAAAAGACAATAACAGAAAGGGGAATCTCATTCTAAATAAATACAAAAGTCCTAAAATATCTGAGGATAGCTCTACCAAAGCACACAGAAGACTTGTATAGATTCAATTTAAAATGATCCTTAAGAAAACAAAGCTTAAATAGCTGAAGGAATATTTAATACTCATGAATAGGCTATGCCAATATAATAAGAACGATAATATTACCAAAGACAATTTACAACCTTAGTGTTACAAAGGGGACACTTTGTAGAACTTATTCAAATAAAAATAAAATTAATTTGGAAGAAAAAATATCTAGAATATCAAGGTAAATGATGAAAATGGTAGGGATAAAGGTTTATAACATTCCTAGACCTCAAATTATATTCTCTGTTATTGTTTTGAATGTAATGGAATATTATTAAGCTATAATAAATGAGATTATATAAAATAAAACTGTAGCAGATTTTGTTGCATGGTCTGGTAACTTCATTTAGATCCATGCAGCAGTTCAACAGTAGAAGAAGAGGAGATAGATGGGGGGAGGATGGGGAGAGTAGTTCAAAGTTTGGCAAGAGCTGAACAAAACTAGTAACAGTGAGTGGAAGCTGCAAAGACATATATTTAGGTTTGATGTTAGGAAAAAAAACTTTCGAAAGATTATAACTCTCCAAAATGGTAAAAAGCTATCTAGGGAGGTACAAGTTTCCTTATCAGTAGGAATAGGCAACTAGGTGGCACAGTAGATAGAATAAAGTCAGGAAGACTCATCTTCTTGAATTCAAATCTGGGCTCAAACACTAGTTGCTAGGCAACTTATTTAACCCTATCTACCTCAGTTCCTCATCTGAAAAAACTGATCTGGAGAAGTAAATGGCAAACCACTCAAATATCATTGCCAAGAAAACCCCAAATATGGTCAGAAAGAGTTGGATATTACTAAAACAACTGAAGAGCAAGGAATGTTTAAAGAAAGGTTGCATGACCACTTCTCAGGCCGAATGTCAATGACATTTTTGCCCAGGTGCGGGTTGAACCAGACTCTAAGTCTCTTCTAACTGAAATTTAGTGACTAACAACAGTGATCCTTTATGACCAAAATGTTATTTCTTAAGGCAGGTTTTCATAAATTGATTGGGTTCACATTCTCTAATTCTTCTAAACAACTGAGCATCAAGAATAGTAATTTTAGTATCATGTTGCATTAACAACTCTCTTAAAAATTAATGCCAACAATTGTTCAGTTCACAGTTACATTGACTGCAGAAAAAAAACCTTGTGATGTAGTATAGGGCACTAGATTGAATGACTGATTGATGTTAGTATACATGAATCCAATACATTTCTAGAAGTTAAAAATAAGAGCATGTCTCAAAAGTCTTAGTGCAGTTTTAAATTTTAATAGCTGAATCTTGGAGATTTGGAGAAAAAAGTTTTTTAAAAAATGGGGACAAATTTCCACAGACTTTTTACTCTAGACTTACTATTGCTAAAAAAATTTTAACAGCAGTTTTTATGTTGTAAATTTGGAGTTTGTGCATGAGTAGTGATAAATAAACTGGAAATGCTGTCTGTGAGTTAGAATTTAGTGGGTCTTTTGAAGGCAAACAAAATATTTTAGCATGCACTTGCCAGTTAACCTTTTAACTGGACTTTCCACAGGGCAAAAATTTAAGAAACCAATAAGTTGTAAACTTCTTAAAGTGATTTCTCTGGTCACATAAGATTTAAATTTAGTGAGGGGGCAAAGTCAAGAAGGCAGAGTGAGAGCAACTACTCACCTAATCTCTAAGACAAACTCCTTCAGATAGCTCTAAAAAAGAGAATCTGAATGGATTTTGGAGGGCCAGAATCCAACAGGAGCCAGACTATGGCAGATTTCCAGCCCAGAACAGACTGGAAGGTCAACGAGAAGTATCTGATGCACAGGGCTGGAGAAGCCAGAGCAGTCCCCTCAGTGGCAGAGCCAAGCAGGAAGCCCCAGGAGGTCTGAGGCAGTGGCTGCATTGCAGAATCTCAGGCGTATCAGCCCAGGGGAATCCAGTGGAAGTGAGTGAGAGAGAACTGCAGAACCCCAGGTAACTAGAGCAGCCACTCCTGCAGCCTGCAGATTAAATGTCTGTAAGTCACCTACTTGAACTTCCTGGAGCCAAGATGGTGGAGTTATTGGTAAATGCTCTACCCCTCCCCTTTTTGACCTTGAAAAATACATAAAATATTTCCCCAGGAAGAATTCTGGAACAGTGGGATCAGTCGAAGGGGCAAACAGTCTCTCAGTCTGTGAGTCTAGGAAAATCGCAAAGAGAAGTCCCTCTTGCTGTGGCTGAAGGTGACAAGTGCAGGACCAGAGCTGCCCCAGATAGCCACAACTCAGCAAACCGGGTGGAGATCTTGAGTCCCAAGGAGGTGGAGCCCAACACCAGGACCCCAGGTATGCCTCAGCATAGCCAGAGGAATAGGGAAGACACTAGTGCAAATCACTAGATCACTGAGTCTGCCTGTGCTCAGGAGAGGAGACTTCCTGTAGCCAGACCACCCCTCCCATACACTTAACACAGCTAGCTCCAAGGTAACTCCTGGGAATCTCAGAAAGACTTCACCTGGCCTCTGCTTTGGCACATCAGCCAGCTCAACACCAGGTAAGCTACAGCATTCTAGCTTCTAGCTGAAAGAACCAGAGGCCACAACACACAAAGCCTCAAGTTCTAAACACAAGAACAGCAGGTCAGTGCCTCCTGTGCCCCAGAAGCAGAGATTCACTTTAAAAGCCAGGAAAATGGCAATTAACATGTGCAAGAAGCAAACCAGAGAATATAAGACCACAGAATCTTTCTATGGGGACAAGGACCAAAACACAAATACCAAAGAGGGTAACATTGGGACTGCATTCCCATCTGAAACTTCAGAAGGGAATATGAACTGCTATCAAGCCCAAAGAGCATCCTTGGAAGAGTTCAAGAAGGATTTTTAAAAGCCAAATTAGGGAAGCAGAAGAAAAACTGGCCAATGATTTTGAAAATATGAAAAAAGAAATAACAATAATTTAAAAGGAAAATTGGATTAATAGAAAAGGAAACACAAAACATAACTGGGAAAATTGGAAAAATGGAAAAGGAAGTACAAAAATTAACTGGAGAAAAAAATTCCATAAAAGGAACAATAGGGTAGATGGAAAAAGAGATGCAAAGGTTAACTGAAGAAAACAATTTGATAAAAATTAGAATCCGGCAAGTAGAAGCTAATGACTCTATGAGACATCAAGAATCAGTCAAACAGAATGTAAAGAGTGAAAAGATAGAAGAAAATGTAAAATATCTGATTGGAAAAACAACTGACATGGAAAATAGATCAGGAGAGAAAATCTAAGAATTATTGGTTTACCAGAAAGTCATGATAAAAAAAAGAACCTGGACCAGAAAGCCATTATGGAAAAAGGAGCGTGGAGAATATCTTCCAAGAAATCATGAAGGAAAACTGCCCAGAAGTCCGAAATCCAGAGGGCAAAATACTTGGAAAGCAGAGCCCTACTTTAATGTGGAATTAAAAGTCAAAAAATAAGGTAGAAAAAGAACTAACAACAGAAAAAAAACATTTGAGCAAAGAAAATTACTGTGGTGACGGGAAGATCAAAACAAACGCTGAAAGGAGGCAGCAAAGTCCAAATCCCCACATTCAAAGCACTAAAGAAAAGTAAGAATATGAAGAAACATATGGTCTCAGATCATAGAAGAGCTCTAAAAGAATTTTAAAAATCAAGTAAGAGAGGTAAAGGAAAAGAAATGAGAGTCATACAAGAAAATCATGAAAATAGAGTAAGCAGCTTAGTAAAGGAGGTACCAAAAAATACTGAAGAAAATAACATCTTAAAAAAATAGAATACACCAAATAATAAAAGAGATTTTAAAAATGCAATGAAGAAAAGAATGCCTCGAAAAGCAAAACTGGCCAAATGGAAAAAGATATACAAAAATTCATGGAAGAGAAGAACACCTAAAAAAGCAGAACTGGCCAATGGAAAAGGAGGAATAAAAACTACTGAAGAAAACATTTCCTTAAAAAAGTCAGAATTAGGACAGTGAAATCTAATGATTACAAGAGTCACCAAGAAACAACCAAACAAAATCAAAAGAATGAAAAAATAGAAGAAAATGTGAAATATCTCATTGGAAATACAAGTGACCTAGAAAATAGATCCAGCAAAACAAAATTTAAGAATTATTGAACTACCTGAAAGTCATGATCAAAGAAAAGGCTAGCCATTATCTTTTAAGAAATTATCAAGGAAAACTACCCTGGTAGCCTAGAACCAGTAGGTAAAACACAAATTGAAAAAAATCCACCAATCACCTCCTGAAAGAGATTCTATAATGAAAACTCCAAGGACTATGACAGTCAAATTCCAAACCTCCCAGATCAAAGAGAAAATGCAGCAGCAAGCAATCAAAAAGAAAAAAAATTCAAATATCATGGGATGACAGGATAACACAAGATTTAGCAACTTCTACATTTAAAGGATCAAAGGACTTGGAATATGGAATTTTGGAGGGCAAAGATTACAACCAAGAATCTCCTACCTAGCAAAAACTTCTCCACTTCAGTAAGAAAGAAAAATGATCATTCAACAAAATAGAGGTCTTTCAAACACACCTGATGAAAAGATCAGAGCTGAAGAGAAAATATGGCTTTCAAATACAAGACTCATGAGAAGCCTAAAAAGGTGAAGAGGAATTATAAGGGATTCAATAAGGTTAAACTGATTATTTTCCTATATGGTAAAATGATATTTATAACTCCTAAAACTTATGTGGAGCATACATAGACAGAAAAGAGGTGTGAGTTGAATGTGATGGTATGATTATCTAAAAAAAACTGAAGTTAAGGGATAAGAAAAAAGAATGCACTAGGAAAAGCGGAAAGGGAGAGGTAGAACAAGATAAATCATCTGACATAAAAGAAGTCATGAAAGAGATTTCACAGTGGAAGGAAAAAAAGGGGAAGTTTGACAGGGAGCACGTGAACCTTATTCTCCTCAGAATTGGCTCACTCAGGGAATAAGACACATACTTAGTTGGGTGTAGAATTTGTTCTTATCATACAGGAAAGTAAGAAGAGAAAAGGATAATGGGGTGGTGATGGAGAGGCTAATATATGGGAGGGCAGTTTGGTGGAGATAAAACTTAGAAGCAAAACACTTTTGAGAATGGGCAGGATAAAAGGAGAGAGAGTAAACAGGGAAAATAGAATGGAGGGAAATACATAGTTGGTAATCATTACTGTGAAAAATAACTTTTACATGTGAGTTTCTCCGATAAAAGCTTCATTTTTCAAACATATAGAAAACTGAGTCAAATTTATAAAAATAAGAGTTATTCCTCAAATGATAAATGGTCAAAGGATATGAACAGGAATTTGTCAGAGAAAGTAATAAAAGCTATTTATAGTCATATAAAAAAGATGCTCTAAATCACTAGAGAAATGCACATTAAAAGAACTCTGAGCTACTACCTCACATCTGTCAGATTGGATAATATGACAGAAAAGAAAAATAAAAAGTTTTGGAAGTGATGTGGGAAAACTAAAACACTAATGTTCTACTGGTAAAGTTACATGCTGATTCAACCATTCTGGAAAGCAATCTGGAACTATGCCCAAAGGGCTATAAAACCATGCATACCCTTTAACTAAGAAATATCATTACAAGGCCTGTATCCCAAAGAGATAAAAAATGGTAAGGAAAAAGACCTTTGTGTAGAAGAATATTTTTAGTACTTCTTAGTGGTAATAAAAAATTGGAAATTGAGGGGCTTTCCATCAATTTGGAAATAGTTGAACAAGTTGTATATGATTATGATGCAATAGTATTGTGCTTCAAGAAATGATGTGTAGGATGCTCTCTGAAAAACATGGAAAGATTTCATGAACTAATACAAAGTGAAATGAGCAGAACCAGGAGAACACTATACACATTAAAAGCAATATTGTATGATGATCTCCTATGAATAACTGAGCTATTTTCAGCAACACAATGATCCAAGACAATTCTATACAACTTATAATGAAAGGTGCTCACCCTCTCCAAAGAAAGAATTGGTAGAGCCTGATGGCAGATCAAAGATACTTTTTCTTTACTTTTCTTGGGGGTTTTTTGTCTGTGTTTTCTTTCACAGAATGACTTGCATTGAAATGTGTTGTACTTGACTATATATGTATATAATATTGGTGAGCTTCTCAATGAGGGGAGAGGGGAGAGAGGAAAAGAATTTGGAACTCAAAATGTGAAAAAATATTAAAACTGTTTTACATAAAATTGTGAAAAAAATATTAAATCTTAAAAAAGAAAACTATCCTCCTTTGGCACACTAGTAATGAAGGTCTCCAGGTTTTCATCAAATTTTTATTTGACCTGTCAAAAGTTTGTCGTGGTAGGAGCATACGCACTGATGATAGCGGCATAGCACTTCCTACAAGTGGCAATCTCACTGTCATGAGCCTGTAGTTCACTCCTTTTGGGAGGCAGACAAGCTTGTTAACTACATTAAACTGATTCCTTATGGTGGCTCTTGCATAAATTTTTATGTCCCATGGGAAAGCCTTTGTTGAAGTGAGGTTACTATTAAAGTAGACTTTTAGTTAACTAGAAAATCCAGAAGGAATGACTTATGAAAGAGAAAATAAAAAATTCCCCTAACAGCTACCTCAAAGAAGTAACATTACACCAAAAATAAAAAATAGCTAGTATTTCAACAGGTAAGGAAGACAAGTACAAAGGACTCACAAAGGAAAATACTATCCACATTCAGACACAGAACAGATGGCTTCTACATGCAGATTGAAGCATACTTTTTTCACTTACTTTATTTCTTTTCACATTTTTTCTTTTGATGTTTCTTCTTTCATAACTGTGACTAATATGAAAAAGTTTTAAGTGATAATACATGTATGACTTTTATGAAATTGCCTACCGTAAGGAAGAGGGAGGAAGGGAGAAAAAAATTTGGAACTCAAAATCTAATAAAAATGAATGTGAATGACAGCTATTCTCAGGAACACAATGATCCAAGACAACTCTGAGGGACTTATAATGAAAAATGCTATCCACTCCCAGAGAAAGAACTGATGGTATCTGAATATAGATTGAAGCCTACTACTTTTCTTTTTCTTGAGGGTTTTTTTTTGGTCTATGTTTTCTTTCACAACATGATTGTTAAAAATGTTTTGCATGACTACACATGTATGAACTATATCGAATTCCTTGCCTTCTCAATAAAGGAGGCTGGGGGTGGGGTAAAGAGAGAGAGGGCTGGGGGAGGGAGAGAATTAAAACTCAAAAATTTTAAATGAATGTTAAAAATTGTTTTTACATGTAACTGGGGAAAATAAAATACTAAACAAATATGGGGAGAAAAAAGAAAAATTTTAAAACAAATGCTAAAAAATATCAACATGTAATTAGGAAAAAAAGAAAATACTATTAAGAAAAAAAGAAAATCTGTTACTAAGGTTTGTATATTCTGTGGAGTGCAGTGAAAGAAGTGAGTGGCTTAAGAGTATGACACTAGAGAGGGGAGAATGTGAGGAAGATGAGAATAAGAGAGTAGGTGGTATGGGATGTAGAACAGGTTTATATAAAGATAACCTGGCATTCAGGATCATCGAAATGAGGAGGATATAACTAGACAAGACTTTGTTAGTCATTGCCAAATGAGTTCAGGAGGATTATTACATCACTAGGGGTTCGATTGCAAGTCTATGTTCTCTCAGGGGGTTAGGCTCCTCAATCACAGGGACCAGAAAATGATGGCCAAGTCTCTCTCTGAGTCCCTTCAAAGAGGAAGAATTTTCCATAAACAAGAGGGTAGGTGGCCATCACTCTGATATGTTGTTGTTAGGAACGATCTCCTATAAACTGGAAAAGGTTAGTCCCAGGGAGCAGAACGAAAGACAATGGAGACCCATTATCTACAGGCAGCAAAGGTCTTCTGTAAGACTACTGGCTCCCTATTTCCTCTAGAATCATAGAAAGACAGACAGACAGAGAGATATAGATATACATACACATACATGTGTGTATATGTGTACATGTATCTACATGTACACATAAACATGCATGTGTAGCATGTGTGTATATATATACATACATATGTGTGCATACACATATGTATGTATGTGTGTGTGTGTGTATTCTCTATGTAGTGATCAAAGTCCACCATAATCTGGCCCTTCCTACATTTTCAATCTTCTAACACTTTATTCCATGTATTCTGTGATCCAGGTTCACTGACCTATTTGCTGGTCTGCATGCAGGACACTTTCTCCTAACTCTGTGTCATAGTACCAGCTGTTCTCCATGCCTGAAATATTCTCCTTTCTCATCTGTCCTTTGTTTTCCTGCAAAAATTCAGCTCAAATTCTGACTTCTACAAGAGGCCGCCTGCTAGTGCATTCTATCAGGCATTACCTTCCATCTACTATTTATCTTGTATGTACAGTCATTTGCACCTCTTCTCCTGGGTAGAATGTGTGCTCCTTTTGTAAGGGGCATTGTTTTTGCCTTTCTTTGTCACACCAGCACTTAACACAATGCTTGGGACCCAATAAGCTTGTTGACTATCAAAACTAACCTAGCCTACAACAGTTGGACTAGATAATCTAATAAATCAATTTAATAATTTAGGTGTCAGTGGTGTGTAACAACCTTAACAGTTACCTCTCTAACCATATTCATATTTTAATAGAGAATTCCTAAATATCAGATGTCTTAAACTTCTAATCTTTTTTTTTTCTATCCTGGAGAATCATATTTTTTCCCCAATGAAAAACCAAAATTTACTTCAAGGAAACAGCCTGCTAACTCTCTTGGATAGTGGAACTTATTTTAATGTAACTGCATTTTTCCCATAACGCAAATATAGAGAAGTGAACAAAAACCTTCTTTTCATTTTTTTTAAATTTATCATAATAATTTGTTTTACAACTTAAGAAGCATATACAATTTAATAGGGAAAATGCTGCACTCCCTTCAAATTTACCCACCTTTTAAAATATATCAAGTATAAATGTAATACTGAACTCTGGCTCTCTTATACTGTGAAATGACATGAGGAGAAAATAAAAAGGTCTTACAATGATTTTTCATTATCTTTACTTAGTGACTCAAAAAATAAAATAAACATAACAATTCTAGTCTCTTGGTTGCAAAGTTACTGAAATAGCATTATCTTTTCCCCTCTTACCTTATTTTAAATGTGGACAAGAACAAGGCATACTATAAAAAACAAAAACTTCAGTTTTCCCTAACATAGGCCTCTCTGGGATTGGCCAATCAGCAGCATTTCCATTGGTAATTTTTGTTACAAGGATGTAGTTTCCTTCCTCTTATTAAGCCAAAAGACTATCAATTACACACAGGTTCCCAAAAAGATGGCAAAGATTTTAGAGCCAGAATAACTTGGGCTACATTTTGTGTTGTGACTTTTCAAGGGAGACACTATTTTAATAAACTATCAGGGCCTGTCAGAGTTACTAAATTGCAAAGTAGATGAAGATTCACTGTGCTTAGAGAGGGTTTATACATTTTCAAAATGGAGAACTAACCCAGACTTTGCTGGCCACATTCTCCAACAACAGACGCAGAGAAAAGACATTTTAGCAGGAGCCCAATGAAAGAGAACTCTAAGATGATTTGGATGCTTCCAGACCTCAGCATAGTTATACAATCACAATGGAAAGAATTTGTGGTAATTAACAAGCTTTAGATGCTGAAAGTATCCAAACATCTATTCTTTTCCATAAAAACTGTTTCTGCAAAAGAGGAAACCCTATGGTTTGTCACAACTATTCCATGTGCAAACTTCTCTTTTCTTAAAAAAAAAATCAAATATAAACACATGTGTGTATATATGTGCACATATGCATACACATTCACATATATTAGTATATTTAATCAATCAACAAATATTTATTAAGTATTTACTATGTCTGGCACTGTGTGAAGAGCTGAGGATACAAAGAAAGGCAATTTCTACCCTCAAAAAATATATGATCTAATAGAAGTGACCACATGCTAATAATTATATACATACAAGATTTGCATATCAGTGTATATGAAGGAAATCTAACATGAAAAGCATGAGGGGCTTTGGGGGAATGGAGAGAGAATGGTGACAAACACAGAGAGACAAGAGAAAAAGAAATAAAACAAAAGAGGCTGTGACCAGGAAAGGCCTCCTGCAAAGGGGAGATCTGAGCTAAGTTTTGAAGATCAGGGAAGCCACGGAACAAAGGTGAGAAGGGAGAATATTCCAGGCATAGAGGAGCATTAGCAAAGAGACAAAAAGTGTCAAATTCAAAGGTCAACAAGAAGGTCAGTGTCACCGAATCAATGTGGAGGGGAATAAAGTGTAAGAAGTCTTAGAAGATAGAAAGCTATGAAGCTATGAAGGGCTTTAAATGCCAAAGAGCACATTTTATATTGCTCCTGGAGATAACAAGGAGTCATTGCAATTTATTGGGATGAGGAGGGGAAAACAGGTGTTGTGGTCAGGCTGCTTTAGGGAAATCATTTAAAAGTTGAGTGGGGAATGCATTAGAGTGAATAGAGAAAGATTTGAGGTAGAAATCAACCAGAAAGCTAGGTGATAGTGACTAGATGAGTATAGAAAAAGGGACATATACAAAAGATGTTATGAAGGCAGAACCAAGAACTGACAACAGATTAGATATGTGAAGTGAGATGAAGGAGGAGAGAACAAAACTAAAGCTATTAACCTGGGAGAATAGTGGCACCCTCAAAAATATGGGGGAAAAGAGGTTTGTGGGGGAAAGATAATGAGTTTTGTTCTGAAAATGATCAGTCTGAGATATTTATAGGACATATAGATTGAAATGTCTAATGGACAACTGGTGATGGAAAAGTTCAGAAAAGAGAATAAGATTAGAGAAAGAGATGTAGAAATCATCTGCTTAGAAATTATAAGTGAATGCATGAAAGAAAATAAAATCACCAAATGAGATAGTATAGAAGAAGAGAAAAGGGTTCAGGGGAGACCCTGAGGGAACACCTATTGAACAGAGGTGACCTGGATGAATATCCAGAAAAGGAGACTAAGAATGTATTTAGAAAGGTAGCAGCAGATGAAGACCCATCAAAAGAAATGGGGGGCAGAGGAGGGAAAAAAAGAAATTTACATGATAACTTCCTTGTATGTTTAGAGGGAATTGTAAGTTGTACATGGCGTATTTATAGTTTCATGTACAATCATCTTTTTTATTGTACTGTGTTATGAAAATGCTTATTTTGTTCCATGGATATAATGTTATTCAACATTTTAGGCTCTTTTGTCAGAGAGAGAGAAAGGGAGAGAGAGAGAGAGAGGGAGGGAGGGAGGGAGAGAGAGGGAGGGAGAGAGAGAGAGAGAGAGAGAGAGAGAGAGAGGGAAATGCAGAAGAGAAAAACAGACAGGAATAGAAACAGAATAAAAAAGAGAGTATCCAGGAGTACAGAGTGGTTAAGTTTCATAAATAGACAAGAGTTCAAGGATGAGGATTGAGAAAAGACCATTAGATTTTACAATTACAAGATCATTTGTAATTCTGGAGATGGCAGTTTAACTAGAATGATGAAGTCAAAAGCAAGTTAGAGGAGAAAAAGTGGAGGCAGCTTCTGTAGATGGCTTTTTCATTGAGTCTAGCCAAAAAGAGAGGGAAAGATCTGGATGAGAACAGTGGGAATGGTTCAATCAAGTGAATTTTTTTTAAAAGGATGGGAGAGACAGAAAGACCAGCTAAGATAGCAGAGAAGGACACCCAAGCTATCATTCACAATATGTCACAAAGATCTAGAAAATAAACTCAAAACATCTCCTTGGGGGGGGTGGAGCCAAGATGGCGGAGTAGAAGGACGCACGTTTACGAGCTCCGAAACCAAAGCCCATAGAATTAATGTAAAAAGAGACCCCCATAACTTCTGGGTCAATACAAGGTGTGCAGCAACGGAGTGGAAGAGATTTCCGTGCCAGAAAGCCCTGAAGAGCCATCCCTGGGGTCCGTCGCGCCCCGGAAAGTGGACCCCACCCCAACGCTGCCCTGGCCCCGGCCCCAGAGAAGCTGACCCGAGCAGGCTTCAGGGACGGAAGCTCCGGCAGCCGGGAATGTCCCTCCGCCCACAGAAGTTACAGGTCAGTGAGAAAGAAGGCTGGGCTAGAGGAGGGGAGTGGAGCATCTCTGTGACTCGGGCCCCCTCGGGAGGAAGCGGAGGAGGCAGAGACAGGGACAGGAAGCAGCGGAGGCAGAAGGGTGGGCGGCGGCTGAGGCGGCAGCGGCCCAGGACTCAGGAATCCCCCAGCAGCAGGCAGGATCTTCATTACAGAGGGTATCTGCATGAACGGCCTGGGGAGCCTGAGCCTGGGAGACGGCCCTGCCCCCACCCCGCTCTATTACTGAAGGCCTCTGCATAAAGCCCCTGAGGGAACTGAGCCTGGGAGGCGGCCCTGCCTCCACCCCAGCGCCAGAACTAAAGCTTGCCGCAGAAAGCACATTTGAATCTCAGAGGCCAACCACTAGCTGGGCAGATCCAGGCGGGGGTGGAAAGGAATCTCAGAAGTCAAGTAACTGGCTGGGAAAATGCCTAGAAAAGGGAAGAAAAATAAGACTATAGAGAGTTTTTTCCAACAAATGCAAATGATCCCGACCTTCGGATCTGATGACGAGGACGTATTCTTGCCATCAGGGAAAGACGTGGAGGGCGGGGCCTCAGTACCCCAGATACCCAGGGGGGTGGCGGGTGGGCTCAGGCCTTGGAAGAGCTCAAAAAGGAATTTGAAAAGCAAGTTAGACAGGTGGAGGAAAAACTGGGAAGAGAAATGACAGAGATGCAAGAAAAGTATGAAAAATGGGTCAATACCTTGGTAAAGGAGACCCAAAAAAATGCTGAGGAAATTAACACCTTGAAAAATAGGCTCACTCAATTGGCAAAGGAGGTTCAAAAAGCCAATGAGGAGAAGAATGCTTTCAAAAGCAGAATGAGCCAAATGGAAAAAGAGGCTCAAAAGCTCACTGAATTTAATAGTTCTCTCAAAATTAAAATGGAACAGATGGAGTCTAATAACTTTACGAGAAACCAAAAAATCACCAAACAAAACCAAAAGAACAAAAAAATGGAAGAGAATGTGAAATATCTCATGGGAAAAACAACTGACCTGGAAAATAGATCCAGGAGAGACAATTTAAAAATTATGGGACTACCTGAAAGTCATGATCAAAAAAAGAGCCTAGATATCATCTTCCATGAAATTATCAAGGAAAACTGCCCTGACATTCTAGAACCAGAGGGCAAAATAAGTATTGAAAGAATCCATCGATCACCACCTGAAAGAGATCCAAAAAGAGAAACTCCTAGGAACATTGTGGCCAAATTCCAGAACTCCCAGCTCAAGGAAAAAATCTTGCAAGCAGCTAGAAAGAAACAATTCCAGTACTGTGGAAATACAATCAGGATAACTCAAGATCTAGCAGCTTCTACATTAAGGGATCGAAGGGCGTGGAATAGGATATTCCAGAAGGCAAAGGAACTAGGACTCAAACCAAGAATCACCTACCCAGCTAAACTGAGTATAATACTTCAAGGGAAAATATGGTTTTTCAATGAAACAGAGGACTTTCAATCATTCTTAATGAAAAGACCAGAGCTGAAAAGAAAATTTGACTTTCAAACACAAGAATGAGAAGAAGCATGAAAAAGGAAACAGCAAAGAGAAGTCTTAAGGGACTTACCAGAAGTGAACTGTTTACATTCATACAGGGAAAGACAATATTTGTAACTCTTAAAACTTTTCAGTATCTGGGTAGTTGATGGGACCACACATACACATGTACATGCATGCACACACATACACACATGCACACACATACAGAGATAGAGAGCACAGGTTGAATTGAATAGGATGGGACCATACCTTAAAAGAAATTAAGGTAAATGGTGAGAGAGAAATGTAGTGGGAGGAAAGAGGGGGAAATGGAAGGGGGTAACTTATATGTCATTTAAGAGGCAGGTAGGAGTTTTTTTTTTTAGTGGAGGGAAAAAGAGGAGAGCTGAGAAAAAAAAACAAAACAAAACAAAAAACAAGAAGTTTACCCTCATCACATATGACTAAACGAAGGAGTGAAATGCACACTCATTTTGGTATGAAAACCTATCTTACAGTACAGGAAAGTGGGGGAGAAGGAGATATTGCAAGGCGGGGATGATGGAAGGGAGGGCAAAGGGAGGAGGGAGCAATTTGAAGTCAACACTTGGGGAGGGACAGGATCAAAAGACAGAAGAGAAACAATGAGGGGCAGGTTAGGAGGGATGGTAATCCAGTTAGTCTTACACAACACGACTATCAGGGAGGTCATTTGCAAAACTACAGAGATATGGCCTATATTGAATTGCCTGCCATCCCAAAGGGAATGGGTGGGGAGGGAGGGATGGGGAGAATTTGGAACTCAAAGTTTTAGGAACAACTGTTTAGTATTGTTGTTGCAACTAGGAAAGAAGACATACAGTTAAGGAGGAATAGAAAGTCATCTGGCCCTACAAGAGAAAAGAGAAGATGGAGACAAGAGAAGGGAGGGATGACAGAAGAGAGGGCAGATTGGAGATAGGGAAAATTAGATTGCTTGGGGTATTGGGGTGGGGGTAGGGGATAAAAGGGGAGAAAATCTGGAACCCAAAATTTTGTGAAAATGATTGTAAAAAGTTAAATAAATAAATAAATTTAAAAAAAAAATATCTACTTGGTAAACGCAATAAAAAAATCAATGAGTCAATTTTCAAACCCTAGTTTGCTTACATGGAGAGGTCTATAGACTCTTGAAACCATATTGATCCAGAAGCATACTACATGGAGACTTCCAACACAATGAATGAACAAGAGCCTGCCTCCTCGTTTTACATTAAGGTAAGAAGTCACCCCAGATCTGGAATAAAGGGGCCTGATCTTATGCAGGGAGCAGGAAAATATGCCAACTGGTAGCATTGTCAATAACTATCCACTGCTGGTTCACAGATCCAGTGTAAATGAAGACAAGACGTATGTTTGGAGATGAGGTGGGGGGAGTCATGGGGGTCAGGGCAAGAAATGGTTTTAGGCTAAAAACTCTGTAATGGATAAGGAACAGATATAAAAGCAAGCCGTAGTTATATGGCTCTAAATCTCAGAAGCAAAAATGAATCTCAAATCCAGGCCTTAACGAGACCAAAGAGAAGCATACAGTCTTTCACTCTGAACCTACATAACATTCCAGCTGACTGGAGGTGCCTGAGCCTAGCAGCAGTCTACTAAAGAATAAGAATAATAACATTTGTGTAGTGCTCACTACATGACAAATACTATACTTACCACTTTATCTTATTTGGTCCCCCAACAACTCTGAAAAGCATGTCCAATTTTACAGATGAGGAAACTGAGGTAAGCAGAAGTTAAGTGATTTGCCCAGAGTCACAAAGTCAGTAAGTGTCTGATACTGAATATGAAATCAGGTTTTCCTGAGTTTTCACTGAAACTCCAAACAAACAGGGAGCCCACAGTTATGATGCTCAGACTCAATTCAGGTCAGCAACTTGCAGAGCTCAGACAAGAGCAGTGCTCAGGTTTCCCCCTGAATCCGATTGCTTTGGATGCAGTGAAAACATGCAAGGTCCAGCCTGAGTCGGAACTGAGATTCTAGAATAACACAACAATCAGTAGCCTGAGAAAGCAACAACAGTGCTTCCTGATAAAGATCTAAGTGAAGACTAGGAGAGCAGTTACTATATTTCTCCCAGGATCACAGCACCCTGGAAGCATCAGAAATTTGCAGACACCCAGAACTCTCTCTGAAAACAGCAACACAAAAAAACCTGAAGCTTGGAATACTGCCTATCCAGCCCAACTTAAAATAAAGCTTAAAGTCAAGAAATAGGATGGGAAAAAAGCAAACAACAGAAAAAGAACTCAACCATAAAAAGCTACTAGTGCAGTAGGGAAGATTAAGTTATAAGCTCAGAAGAAGACAACAACTTAAAATTAACTACAAGTGAAGGAAAAATGCTAGGTGGACACAAGCTCCACAAGAATTCCTAGGAGAATTAAAGAAAGAAATAAGAGTGGCAGAGGAAAAATTGGGGAAAGAAATTACAGTGATTCAAGAAAATTATGGAAAGAGAATTAACAGCTTTGTAAAAGAGCCATAAAATAATACAGAAGATATCATACAAAATAGAATTGAACTAATGGTAAAAAGAAGCACAAAAATTCACTGAAGAAAAGGACTCTTTAAAAAGCAGAATCAGACACACAGCGGGGAAAGCACAAAAGCTCACTGATGAAAATAATTCTTTTAAAATTAGAATTGCACATTGGAAGCTAATGACTTCATGAAACATCAAAGAACAATAAAACAAAATCAAAATAATGAAAAAGTGGGGCGGGGGGGCAGGATATGAAACCTCTCACTGGAAAACAAACGACCTAGAAAACAGAATAAGGAGAGATAATTAATGAATTATTAGACTACCTGAAATGATCAAACAAAAAGGCCTAGAAATAATTTTTTCAAGTAATTATAAAGGAAAATTGTCCCAATATCTTAGACCCAGAAGGTAAACTAGAAATTGAAAGAATCCACCAATAAACTCCTGAAAATCTTGCCCATCCCCACCCAAAAACAAAAAAACTCTCAGGAATATTATAAACAAATTCCAGAGGTTCTGGGTCAAAGATAAAATACTACAAGCAACCAGAAAGAAAAGTCAAGTACTGAGAAGCAAATATTTGAATCACACATGATTTAGCAAACACTTAAGAAAAGTCTATATAGATTCCTAAAGGCTTTGAATCATGAAACAAAAACCAAAGGACATGAGTTCTAAAATAAATTTTGATTTAAAACTCTCCACTTCCTATTCTTAAACCAAAAGTAGAGATGTCTCCAAGTTTTAAGGGCAATTACCACATAACTATTTCTTCGGAGTTAAACTTGTCATTTTAAGATATACATACAATGATCTAATCCTATTGTTCATTTTTTGTTAAGTAACAGTCTAGTCTTCTGATATTTCATCGTCAACTAGGAAAAACCAATCTGGTAGCCATAAACACTTCCTGAACACTCTGATTTCTATGACGCTGCAAGCTGATTTCATCCAAATGGTCAAGGTCTCAAATAATTATTTCTTTCATCTCCAATTCCTTTATTGCTCTCCTTATATGATTCATTTCTTCATCAAACTAGCTCTGGTATATGTTGTGGAATGGAGATATTATAGTCATTAGCTAGAAATCTACACTTCTTGCTGAATAAAATGTTAAGATGACATTCTTATTCTCATTGGTATTGTTTCTATAATTGGTATACAGACAGCGTGACACAGCAGATAAAGAACTGGCCTCAGAATCAAGAAGCTCTAGGTTCAAGCCCCACCTATGACCCACGGCTGTGTGATTAAAGACAGTTCTTGCTTTACATGACTGCACCAGTCTGCAGACCTTTACCTAAGGCAAGTTTGCTTTACCTAATGTGAATGTGGCCTAGGAGATGGGAAAGAAGGAAGGAGGGAAATAAAAAGGGAGGAAAAGAGGGATGGGGTCACACGTCTGTGGAGGGTGGGGGCTCACACAGAAACAGCACACATTCAAGGATATCTAAGGGACAGCGAAAGGAAAGCAAGAGCAGGAGGAGAAACAAGCAGGGGTGGACACAGACAGTAGAGGACAGGCAACACATAAGGGTCAAGGACGGACATCCAGTACTCAAGCACAGATGAACAGAAGACAGACATGTGGGTGCTAGACATGCAGGGGAGTGGATGGGCACAACAGATCTCCTCTCTAGGCCCTGGTGATTTCAAGCCAAGTCTCCAATCCTGTGCCAGTGGTGGTCTTTTCCTCTGTTTTCACTTGGAGGGTTTTTTTTTTCTTTTTTGAGGGGAGGAGTGGGAGAAAGGCTACAGAGTGCCGAGCTGAAGGGGAGAAGGTAAGAGAGACAATTTGCTGTACAGTGAAGTCAGAATAAGTGGTTTAGTGAATGTCGACTTCTTTCAAAATCCTTTATATAAAGTTGAATTTGTGTAATGCAAATTTATATAAAATGAGAACTGTCTGTGTAAGCAAGTCACTGATTCTCTAAATGCTCCTAGGGCACATTCTAAGACTGGGAGTTGCAGGAAGTCACTGAGTACTTCCCTACGCTTACAAAACCAAAGGTCCATTTAAAATTCTTAAATAACACACAATAAGACCAAACACAATATATCACATTGGTTCCAGTGGTGTGGAACACAGTGTTCACTGAATTTTCTCATTCATTCTCTAATAAATGTCATCTTTATTGGATAATGCCAAAAATATCTCCACTCAAGGCTCCTGCAGAGAATTTTTTGTCACCTCACTCAATTTAATAGCACTCTTAAAATCCTTAGCAAAAGTAACTCAGGAAGACATTTGAGCAAACGTTCCCTTAAAATACTGCCACTCATTTCTACGTTTTACAATCTTAATGGACATATATTTGAGCAATTATTATTTCCATATTTCCACACCCATTAATGCTACAAACCTGGAAAAAATCACCACTTTCACATTATAGAGGCAAAGAGAAAGGACCCTTGTGTCTTCACTTCAATGACATTATGACTATTTCCTGCAAAGTAATATCATATACAATGCTCTTTTGCAGCCATACACACTGTTCCAAGCTTGCTAATTCCAAAGAGAATTTTTTAAATGCCCCTGTCTTTGCTCCCACATCTGGTCCTGAATAAAAGAAAGACACTGCCCTACTATGCGCTTGAAAAGCCAAATTCAGAAATCTTCAAAAATAACAAGGTATTTTCCTGAGGATTAATTAAAATTCTTATATGATCAGTGGGAGGTAATTTTATCTCTTGATCTCTCCCATGGCTAGACATTTTAGAACATACTTATTCTGATCTCTTCCTGAAACAGTGAGCTATGGGTTTTTTTTTTCCCTTTGGGGTTGCATTTGCCACAAATCCAAGACTGAACAGGAGGTTCAGCCAGTCATTTCTCTTTAAAGCCTTGATCCCACCAAAGTTAGCGCTAGACGGATTCTTAGACATCAAGTTCAACCTCTTCATTTTAGTGATGAGGAAATCTGAGGCATGAAGGGGTTTGAGAAATAAAAAGATCCTTTAAAAACTACCCCATATACCTATGAAGGGAAGCTATCCATGGGATCCACATACACCCAAAGCATATAGATTTGTGCTTGCGTGTGTGCATATGTGTGTGTCTGTCTGTCTGTGTCCTTAAGAAGTTCTAAAGGGTTTGGAAGTCACTGCAGGCTCTATTCCTGCATAGCCCATGAACCAACAGGCTGTCTTTCTGGAAAAGAAAAGCAAACAATCCTTAAAGACTTTTTGAAAACCAGAATTATCATCCTTTCTCTCCCTGTCATCTCTGGCTTTATGGGTCAACTGTCAAGACTCAAAATCTCACCTCAGCAGAGTCTTACCTGAGCAGGGCCTGACAAGGAGGCTTTGAGCACAGAAGAAAAGATACCCTGAATAGACCTCTCCTAGTCACTCCCATGTATTTGCAACAGGGACAACTAAGTAAGCTCCATTTTCCCCAAAAGAATTCCAGTATATATAATTTGGTTATTCTCCTAAGACATAACTTTCTGGACAAATGGAAATAGGGGCAAGACTAAATTTCCTGAGGAACATTTTAAAATAACGAATTAAAAAGGAAAGGAAAACACTTGAAATCTACAACATAAAATAAAACAGAGGGAGATTCTTCAATTAGCACATGGAGGCTTCCAAAGAATACAAAGAACTTTATTTCAGAGTCTTGACTTTTTTATGGGAAAGTGTATGAATGCCAGCAAAAGTATTTGTTTTATCAGTGTTTACATAGCAATATCTAATTTTTAAGAAGAACGAACAGTTTTTAAAAGAGGGAAGCTTAAAAGTCAGCTCAGTATCAGTTTTAAAAAGAGTTAGTGCTGGGGGGCAGAGCTAAGATGGTGGAGTAGAAGCAGGGACCAACTAGAGCTCCCCCTGCCAAAACAACTCAAAAAATCTGTAAAAAATGACTCTAAACAAATTCTAGAGCAGCAGAAGCCACAAAATGACAGACTGAAGAAAATTTCCAGTCCAAGACAATCTGAAAGTGGATTAGAAGGATTGATCATACTAGGCTGGGACAGGAGTGCAGCTCAGCATGGGCTGCCAGTGTGGATGGAGCTGGAACAGGCCTTAGGGGACTGAATCACTGGCGGTAGCTGAAGTTTCCAAACTTCTCAACCAACAAATATAAGAAAGCTGTGAAGGTCAGTGGGAAGGGTCTCTCATCTGGCTAAGAGGGGAGTATGATCCAGCCTTAGCCCCAAGGTGGCAGCAGCCACTGCAGAAACTGCATCTGCTTCTGGAGCCCCTAAATTAACAAAGACCTCAAAAGTTAAGTAATTGCCTGGGAAAATAAGCAAACAGGGGATAAAGAAGCAGACTACAGATTCTTACTTTCTTGGTGAAGAGGTATTTTCTTACATCACTGGTGATGAAGAAGACCAAAACACACAACCAGAAGAAGACAACAAAGCCAAAGCTCCTACATCTAAAGCCTCCAAAAAAAATATAAATAGGTCTCAGGCCATGGAAGGGCTCAAAAAAGATTTTGAAAATCCAATAAGGAAGTAGAGGAAAAACTGAGAAAAAAAATGAGTGATGCAAGAAAATCATGAAAAATAAGTCAACAGCTTGCTAAAGGAAACCCCCCAAAAAATATGCTGATGAAAATAACACCTTTAAAATTAAACTAACCCAAACAGTAAAAGAGATCCAAAAAACCAATGAGGAGAATGCCTTAAAAAGTAGAATGGGCCAAATGGAAAAAGAGGTCCAAAAGCTCACTAAAGAAAATAATTCCTTCAAACTTAAAATGAAGCAAATGGAAGCTAATGACTTGATAAGAAATCAAGAAATTATAAAACAAAACCAAAAGAATGAAAAAATAGAAGATAATGTGAAGTATCTCACTGGAAAAACAATTGACCTGGAAAATATAACCAGGAGAGATACTTTTAAATTTACTGGACTACCTGAAAGACATGATCAAAAAAAGGGCACAGATATCATCTTTCAAGAAACTATCAAGGAAAACTGCCCTGATATTCTACAACCTGAGAGTAAAACAGAAATGGAAAGAATCCACTGATCACCTCCTGAAAGAGATCCTAAATGGAAAACTCCTAGGATTACTGTAGCTGAATTCCAGAGTTCCCAGATCAAGAAGAAAATATTACAAGCAGACAGAAAGAAACAATTCAAGTCCTGTGGAAACACAATCACAATAACACAAGATTTAGAAGTTTCTACATTAAAGGATCACATGACTTGGAATATGATATTCCACAGGTCAAAGGAGATAGGATTAAAACTAAAATTCATCTACCCAGAAAAACTCAGTATAATACTTCATGGAAAAAAAAAATGGAACTTCAATGAAATAGAGGACTTCTACACATTCTTACTGAAAAGACCAGAGCTGAATAGAAAATATGACTTTCAAATACCAGAATGAAGAGAAGCATATAAAGGTAAACAGGAAAGAGAAGGCATAAGGGATTTATTAAAGTTGAACTGTTTACATTCCTACATGGAAAAACTATATTTGTAACTCATGTGACCTCTCTCAGTATTAGGAAAGCTGGAGGGAATATATGCATGTATGTGCGTATGTATATAGAGAGACAAACAGAGGACAGAGAGTGAGCTAAATATGAAGGGATGATATCTAAAAAAGAAAATTAAGTGTTGTGAGGAATGTACTAGGGAAAAGAGAGAGGGAAAGGTAGAATGTAGTAAATCATTTCACATAAAAGAAGCAAGAAAGAGCTTGTCCAATTGAAGGGAAGAAGGAGAAGGTTAGATGGAATAAGTGACTCTTCCTTTAATGAGATTTGGCATCAGGAGGGAATAACATACACATTCAATTGGATATTGAAGTTTATCTTACCCTACAGGAAAGCAGGGGGGAAGGGGATAAGAGAGAGGGGAAAATAGAAGGGACGACAGATTCGGGAAAGGAGTAATCAGAAGCAAACACTGGGACAGGGACAGGTCAAAGGAGAGGACGGAATAGATGGGAGGACAGGGTAGAAGGTTTAGTTAGTCTTTCACACCATAACTGTTATGGAAGTGTTTTGCATGATTACACATATATAACCTATGTCAAATTGATTGCCTTCTCAATGAGGGTGAGTGGGGAGGGGGGAAGGGAAAGCACATGGAACTCAAACCTTTAAAAATGAATGTTAAAAACTGTTTTAACATGCAACTAGGAAATAAGATATCTAGGCAATGGGATATAGAAATCTATCTTGCCCTACAGGAAAATAGAAAGGAAGGGGATGGGGAGAGGGTGATAGAGGGAGGACAGATTGGAGGAAAAGGTAATCCGAATACATGTTGTCCTGGGGTGAGGGGAGGTGGGGAGATAACTTGACGTTCAAAATTATGTGGAAATGAATGCTGAAAAGTGAAAAAAAAATTTTAAAGGGAGAATAAAGAAAAAAATTTCCAGCAAAGGCCTTCTTTGTGCTTTACAAACTAAAAATAAAATATAATGAAGAAAAAAAGAGCAAATGATGAATCTTTTCAATGTTATATTATTATACAGTGTCCTACATAGATATGAACAAAAAGTGATGTCCTATTATTAATGTTAACACTGTGGAACTTACAATGTAAAATGGAATCTCTTAAAACTATTTAGATCTGCTAAAAATATTTTTGTACATGTGGGACCCTTTTCCATTTTTATAATCTCTTTGGGATACAATCTTAGAAGTGATATTACTGGGTCAAAGGGTATGGACAATTTTGTAGCCCTTTGGGCATAGCTCCAAATTGTTCTCCAGAATTGTTGGATCGATCAATTCACAGCTTCACCAACAATGAATTAGTGTTCCAACTCTCTCACATCTTCTCCAACATTTATCATCTTTCTGTTTTGTCATGTTTGCCAATCTGATAGGTGTGAGCAGCTCTCTTTGTAATGGCCAAGAACTGGAAATCAAGGGGATTTCATCAATTGGGGAATGTTGAGCAAGTTGTGGTATATGAATGTAATGGAATACTACTGTGTTATAAGAAATGATGAACAGGAAGACTTCAGAAAGGCCTGGAAGGACTTATATGAATTAATGCTGGGTGAAAGAAGCAAAACCAGGAGAACTTTGTACACAGCAGCAACCACAGTGTGCAAAAAATTTTTCTGGTCAACTTAGCCCTTCACAGCAATGCAGGGACCTAAAATATTCCCAGTGGACTGGAGGCAAAAAGCCTCCCCATCCAGAGAAAGAACTATGGTATTGGATCACAGAATGAAGCAGACCATTTTCTCTTGTGTACTGTTTTGTTTTCTTTTCTTTTTATAGTTTCTCCCATTCATTTTAATTTTTCTACACAGCATGACTAAGGAGAAAATGCATTTAGTAAAAATGTATGTGTAGAATCTATATAAGATTGCATGCCATCCCAGGAAAGGAGGATTGGGGGGGGGGGGGGGGAATCTAGGATATACGAAAGTGATTGTGGAAAACTGAAAACAAATAAATAAGTTAATAAAAAAAAGAATTTTATTCCCAAATCTGATATCCCTCTATTATTAGTGATAGAGGCTCCCATTTTATAGGACCTACTATAAAAGAAATCTTCAAGGTTTTGCAGACTGAATAGCATTTCTGCTGCCTACCACATCCTGACTCTTCAGAGGCATCAAAATTGATATTGTGGGCTAGTCTTTCAGTTGACCCATACTAAACATATCTTTGGGCAGCTAAGAGTCCAGTCTGGAGTCAAGAAGACTCATCTTCATGAGTTTAAATACAGCCTCAAAAGCTTACTAGCTATGTGGCCTTTGGCAAGTCACTTAACCCTATTTGCCTCAGTTTCCTCACTTGCAAAACAAGCAGAAAGAGAAATGGCAAAGCACTCCATTGTCTTTCCCAAGAAAACTCTAAATAGGGTCAGGAAGGTTCAGACGCAATTGAAACAACTAAAGAACAACAAACACATCTTTAATTGATAAATGAGATTATTCTGGATTTCTACAAAGCATTAATATAATGTTGTTTGTCTGTTCACCAACAAGTTCTACCTAGAATGACTCACACCCTGTACATAATCTCCAACCAAGACACTGGATCTTCATAAAGATCTACCTATCCATGGGAAGAAAATGTCCTTTAATTCCTTGGAAGGTGCTATTACTGTAAATACCATAGTCCACTGCTAACGCCATCAGGAATGAACACTAAATGGAAGAAAATAAAGAAAGAAAAAAACTCATGCATTCCTACAATTGTACCCTGTATCTTGGAAGGAAGGGAAAGAAGGGAGGAAAGAGAGAAAAGAGGAATAAAGGGAGAGAGGGGGGGAGTCAGAAAGTAAGGATGAGAGGAAAGTAGGAAAGAAAGAGGGGGAAAAAGGAGGGAGAGAGTATGGGAGGAAGGAAGAGAGAAAAGAAATAATACTCTAGATCAAGATTCTATCATTCCAGTGGTTCTTAAAGATATCTGGCTTTTCTCCTCCATTCTCAGGGTGGTCTTCCTGGTTCCAAAACTATAACTATTCATTATGCCTCATCCCCTCATTAAAAATATCCATGAAAAAATTAAAATATCCAACTATCCTATGAAAACTAGTATCAACTTTAAGTCCATTTTCTTCCCACACAATAATAGATGTAAAATAGAATGGAAAACAATTAGTAATTCCTTTCATAGACTCTTTTGAATCAAGGTGGTCCATTTAATGTGATGGAGCTTTCAACAGTTTTCTATTACTGTCTCTCATGAGTAATTTGAGCAAACTGTACATGAAAGGTATAATCATATTATAAGTAATATTTATTAAATTCACAATTAAAATAATGAATCCTAATCTCACCTTTACTCAATGTCACCTCTCATTATTTTTTATTGATGTATGCATATGCAGTTTTACAGTGCTGTTCATGTAAGGTCATGCCTACACTAGCCAAAAAGACTTAAGGATCTTATGCAATAACAAAGCACCATCAGTCCATGCAACTGCTGCACAAGGTCTTATGGAATCTTATAATATACCAGCTATTACTGCAAGGTTAAAATTAAAATAACTTGAAATGATTATGTAGAGTCCAACCTTTTACCACAGGGCTCAGCACAAGAAGCAATTAGTCCCTTCACTACCTTGACCTGCTTTATGAAGGAAGCACATATGGCCCCTGGTTGGCACAGATGGCTGAAGGAAAGAAAAAAGTCAACCTCCTCTCAAGAGAACCTACTGAGAAAAAAATATATTTGACGTTCTCAAGGTAAGATGAATGTCAATTTCACATAAATTGCCTATTAGAATGAACTATGTAAAAACTTAAATCCATATCCCCTAGGAAGGTAAACAAGTTATTCAGTAGGTACTAAAACTGTGCTACAGTTTTAAAATAGTAAATTTTATTTTTGTTCTTCACACACCTATAATTCAAATTAGGCTTTCTTGTCTTTTCAAAAGTAAAACTATAATAGGATGGCAGAGTAGAAAGAACACTAGACTTGGAGTTGAGTCTCTGGGATCTGGGTGTGAACTCTATCTCTGACATTTAGTTGCATTATCACAGACAAGTAACTTACTACAATACAAATTTTTAAAAACATGTTAAGAATCTACAATGTGCAAAGCACTGTTACATTCTAATAGGGTTATATAAATTGAGAGGGAAGTGGGGAAGGTGGAGAGGAAGTGCTGAACAGGAGCAGTCAGGAGAAAGAGTTATCTGGCACTAAAATGAGCATAGGAGATAACCCACATGAAATGGCAATTTGGGTCAGAAACTCACCAATCAGGAAAGTAGGCACTAGGGGAGAAGCATCATAAGGCTACTACTGAGAATGAGCAGTCCAGAGAATGAATTGAGTTGGGAACTTTAGGCCACTGGATCCTACCTATCCTCTCTTTGTATCTTTTGAAATCTGCTCTCACAAAATCTAGGTAACACAGCACAATGTATTTAGACTTCCTCTTCATCATGATTTCTAAGACTTGTCCCAAAAATTTCCATCATTTCTACTTCAGCAACCAGTTTCAGCTTTTGGGTCAAGGAATTTTTTCTTCAATAGTAAACAAACAAATGAATTTGTTCTGTGCCAATGCATAACAAATGGCAAATGAAGTTTTCTATTTACCACAGCAGAGATACCCTTCAGCTACACAAGACGAGCACCCTGATGGAGCTTCCTGATATTAAAGACTGTTAAGAAATATCTCGAACTTGTCTTTTTGAGTTGCCATATTTTCCCAGAGCACCCACGATGCCCTGAATATGTCAAAAATGAAACCCAATCCACTCCACCCGCTGACATAATTTGTTGTTTGCATCCTAAGCTGGACTTCCTATGTGTCCTTAGAAGTCAAGAACGGAGCCAGACAGTCTGCACTAGGTTTGTGCAACTGACACCCTTGTAGATAAGTAGTCTGTGTGAACATTTGGGGTGGATTCTCTAAGTTTGTGCATCTCACATTTATTTTGAACTACTTCAATTCTGCTTTGCCCATAGAGTATAGCACCTTCTCTAATATGGGCTCACCATGCTGAGTTGTTCTGTGCTAGTATCTCCCATGTCACATAATCAACTCCAAAATTCTTAAGAAAGACTTTGAGTGTGCCCTTATATCACTTCTTCTGACAAGCATGTCAACACTTACCATGTGTGAGTTTTCCATAGAAAGTCTTTTTGGGCAAACATATATTGTACATTTGAAGAATCTGGCTGACCCATAACCACAAAGAGCTGTGATCTTTGAAGCAAAGTTTGAATGCTTTTAAGTTTAGTCTGAATAAGGACCTCAATGTCTGGTATCTTATCCTGCCAAGGGATCTTCAGAATATTCAGATATTCAGAAGATCCCAGAATTCCAAAATTCAGAATATTTGATCTTTGAAGCAAAGTTTGAATGCTTGTAAGTTTAGTCTGAATAAGGACCTCAATGTCTGGTATCTTATCCTGCCAAGGGATCTTCAGAATATTCCTAAGACAATTCAAATGGAAGCAATTCAATTTCCTGGCATAAAGCCAGTATGCTGTCTAGGTGTCACAGACATACAACAAGGTCAGCACAACAGCTTTGTAGACCTTCAGTATGACAGTCTACTACCTCTTCTCTCCCACACTTTCCTTTGGAGTTAGCTCTGGCACTGCATGCATCAATCTCATTATCAATATGTACATCCCTGGAAAGTATACTACCAAGATAAGTGAACTTATCCATAGTATTCAGAGCTTTCCTATTTGCTATAACTGATGGTTCCATGAATGGATAGTGTGATGGTGACTGATGGAGCACCTGTGTTTTCTTGGTGTTAATTGTTAGGCCAAAATTAGCACAAGCAGCAGAGAATGGATCCATACTTTGTTGCATCTCAGCTTCAGAAGCTGCACTGGGTGCACAATCATCTGCAAACAGAAAATCATGCGCCAACATTCCCTCCACTGTGATCTTGGCTTGTAGCCTTTCCAAGTTGAAGAATTTACCATCAGTGTGGTAGCTGACCTTGATGCCATGTTCATCCTTATTGAAAGGATTTGACAACATCACTGAAAACAACATGCTAAAAAAGCATGGGAGAATGCAGACTTGTTTCACTCCATTGGTGATTGGGAAAACATGACAGCATTGTCCATTATCCAGAATGCAGGCAAGCATGCTATCATGAAATTGATGCATAACGTTGATGAACTTCTCTGGACAACCAAATCTTGACATAATTTTCCATAAGCCTTTACAACTGACATTACCAAAGGCCTTGTTCAGATCAACAAATGTGTAAACACCTCTGTTCTGCTCTTGTTAGGCATCAAACACCATATCAACTGTTTCTTGGCCCTTTCTGAAGTCATACTTGTTCTCAGATAGATGATCTTCTTTCAGGTGAAGGATCAGGCTATTAAGGAGGGCTCTGGCAAGAATTTTGCCAGCAATGACTAAGAGAGAGATCCCCACCCCTTATGATTATCACAGGACAATCTATTCCCTTTACTTTTACAGAGATGGACAAAGGAGGCATCCTTAAACTCCTGGGAGAATAACCTCCTCTTGTTATATAACCTAAAAAATTGCAGTCAATTTTTGTATGAGCAATGGATCCCCTCCCCAACCTTGTAAATCTCATCTGGATTAGAAAGAATACCAAGTACTGTGCCACACAAAAAAAGCCTAATGGCATTTGAAACCTCTTCTTCAGTTAGAACTTCAGCTAGGGAGGGACTGACTTCAACCTAAGGTAAACAGTCAATAATGGCTTCAACACTGACTGATGATGGTCTGTTGAGAACACTATAGAAGTGTTCAGTCCATCTTTCTAGGATCATGTCCTTATCAGTAATAAATGTGGCTCCCATCAGCACTTAGTTGAAATGCACCACAGGTCTTTGGCCCATAAATAGCCTTCAGGGCACCATAAAAGTGCTTCAGATTATTAGTATCAGCATAAAACTGAATTTTGTCTGCCTTCTTACTGAGCCAAGAATCCTGCATCTCTCTAAGCTTTGCTTGTGCTTTACTTCTAACAGAATTAAATGCTGCCTTCTTAGAGATGGATGAACTATTCTTTTAGTAAATCCTGTGGAGTTCTCATTTTTCATTTAGCAGCTTCTTAATTTCCCCACCATTTCTGTTACCCCAGTCTTGATGTTTGTGAGTGTTCAGACCCAGATGAGCAAATGCAGTGCTATATACCAAATCTCTGAAAGCTTTTCTGCTCCACTGTTTCCAAGGTATGTTGGCTCAATTTCCCCTCCTATTTGGTAACAAACTGTTCCCACTCAGAGAAGAGCTCTAATCTGTTGACATTAATTCTTCTGGTAGTTATTTTGCCTTGAAGCTGCCACTTTTGTTGGATATGAAAATTTAGCTTGAAGACTATTAGAGAATACAGAACCACACATTGCACAATGCACCACATACTGCCTTCGTCACTCTCATATCCTTTCTGTCCCTTCTCCTTACAATTAAAGAGTTTACTGAATGCCAATGTTTGTTTCCAGGGTGCATTCACATTTAGGTAAACAGAAGACAGTAATGAGAAGGTCATGAGATGCACAAGTCTTGAGTAATAAGTGACCAGTGCTGTTGTTGTTCCCAACTCCACTGCTCCCAAGGACTCCCTGCCATATCTGATAGTCTGAGCCTCCTCAAGCATTAAAGTCACCCAGAATTATAATCTTGTACTCTTTTGGTACACTGATGATAAGGGTCTCCAGATCTTCATAAATGACAATGAAATATACAGGAAATATAAAAATGATGGGGAAATTACGAAGTCACAAAATAAAAAATGAGAACTCCACAATGAGAACTTTACTTGGAGAGGATAAGTCTATGATCAGTCCAGCATTCTGCACCACACACTGTCTTCATCACTCTCATATACTTATCTGTCTCTTCTTCTTACAATAAAAGAGCATATTAAATGCCAATATTTGTCTCCAAGGCATATTCACATTTAGGCAAACAGAAGACAGTAATGAGAAGGTCATGAGATACACATGTAACCACTGCTGTTGCTGTTTCCGACTCCATTCCCCCCAAAACCTGAACATACTGGTATTCTGAGCCTCCTCCAGCATTAAAGTCATCCAGAATTATAAGCTTGTCCTCTTTTGGCACGCTGATGATAAGGGTCTCCAGGTCTTCATAAAATTTTTCTTTGACCTCATCAGGGTTTGTCATGGTAGGAGGATAGGCACTAATGATGGTGGCATGATGTTTTCTTGCAAGTAGCAATCGCATTGTCACAAATCTGTCCTTCACTCCTTTTGGTAGGCAGACAAACTTATTGACTGGATTAGTTCTGAATGCAAAACCTACACTGTTTTTACAGAACTCTCCTTCACTGCAGCCACTCCAGAAAAGCATGTGTCCAGTGCTAACCTCTGTAAGCTGGCCTTCATTTGCCAGCCTTATTTCACCACTGGATGCTATTTGGATGCAATACATGCTGAGTTCTCTTGTAACAAAAGCTGTTCATTTTTCCAATCTAGTGGATTTTGATTTTGTGTTGTTTACAGTTATCTATGTGCACACATTTCATGTGCCAATGGTGAGTGGAATCATCTTTGCAGATTTTTGTGTACCATTTTTTGTATTTCAACTACAAGATGGGATAACCACCTGCCACAGAAATCAGGTCAGGGATGGGTTAGCAGACAATTTTTAGGACACCTTTTCTAGCTCCTTTGTCATACTAGGAGGTGAGCAGTGCAATCTTAAAAGTCTGCTAAGACATCCAGTGTGCTGCCAAATCTCACTGCTGCTTCCAATGAGAAGACCTGTAGCCTGGGCCACCTATGTGAAGGATTGTGACTACAGGTCTTAGGGTATACACACTTACTTTCACCATTTGCCTATTGCTATAGGATTCTGAGATAGGTTTAAGAAAATGGTGAAATTGTGTGGGTGATGTCTTTTAATTTGCGCATAAATTCCATTTGAGTGAAGCAGAGGTAATTAGCCTCACTCTCTCCTCCAGAGTCATCACAGTCCAGTGGCAGGACAGAATCAAGACAACTAAAGATGAGTCAAGATGTAGTGGATGACCTTGACATCTTCAATGTCTAATCAAGCTCTAAGCACTCCACAAAGCCTGTTTCAGCTGAAACCTGAACATACTCTACACCACATTAAATACAGCCATTTCCTAAAAGATAAATGGTCAAAGGATTTGAAATAACCACAGGAAAAAAATATTTTGAATCACTGATAATAAGAGAAATGTAAATCAAAACAACCCTGATGTTTAACCTCACACCCTGCAAATTGCAACATTTCACATGGGAAGGGTTGTGGGAAGATAGGCATAATAACAAATTGTTGGAGGAGCTCCAACATTTTGGAGATCAATTTGGGATTATGCAAATTGTAATTAAAATATCCATAAGCTTTGAAGCAGAGACTCCATTGCTGAGTTCACACCCCAAGAAAACCATTGATAAGAAAAAAGTTCCCATACATTCAAAAGCAGCACTTTTGTGATAGCTAAATTGGGAACAAAACAGATGCCAATTAATTGGAGAATGGCTAAACAAAGTGTGGTACATGAATGTAATGGAATGTGCTGTGCTGTAAGAAATGATATGTGTGATGAATACAGAGAAGTATGGAAAGATCAATAACAACTGATATAGAGCAAAGTAGTAGAGACAAGAAAATAAATGATACAGGGACTACAATAATGTAATGTAAAGAACAAACCAAAAACAAAAGTAAAACAAAACTATAAAGTGGGATACAAATGAAGAAGACACCTCCAACTTACTACCTTCAATGAAGCAGGAAGCACACACGTGTTACACATCGCACATATTTCTGTACCTTTTCAATGTATTTATCAGTTTGTACTAATTTTTTTCCCTTTCTTTAAGATGCCTTTTAGGAAGGGTGAGGGAGAGGAATACATGGGTGTATTGGTAATTTAAATGGGAAAATCTTTCCCATCCATTCATAGGCCCATGTGACCTACCCGGGTCACATAGAAGTCTGAGTCACATGGAGCCTGTGGTGGGAGGATTTTGCTGAACAGGGGAAGCAGGAAGGGGTGGATCAGGAAGTGAGTCAGAGCTGAGAAAGAGAAAGCAGGCAGCAACTAGCTTGAGTGGGAGAGATTGTTTGTGATTTTGTTTAAAAGAGCCTGTTTGCAATTTGCTTAAGGGAGCTAGTTTGAAGGAAGCCTTACAGAGGGAAGGCTTGGAGATAGTAGTGCCCCCTGCATTGTTATTGTGTAGAGATTTCTTTGTTGCTATGATGTATTTGGTTTTCTTGTGTTGGGATCCAATTTTCTTATATTTTTGGTTCTGGTGGTTTTGGTTATGTCTTCCATGCGGGTAATTTTATATTTTGAAATTCAGAACTGTGCTGGTGTATTTATAGGTGCTGTGAATATCACATTGATACAGTGGGATGTTATGAAGATATCAGAAACAGAAGGTATCAATAAAAACTTATTTTAAAAAATCTACTAGGGGCAGAGCCAGGATGCTGGAGAAAAAGCAGGGACTCTCCTGAGATCTCCCCAAAGTCCCTCTAAACAACTTTAAATATTGTCTCTAAACAAGTTCTGGAGTGGTAAAACCCACAAAAGGACAGGGTGAAACAATTTTCCTGTGCAAGACAATCAAGATAGGTTTGTTGTACCAAAGTTAAGAGTGAAGCTCAGTTTAGCACAGGCCACACCCAAGCAAACCAGCAGCAGGCCTTGGAGACAACTGAACCAGTGGCAGAAGTGGCAATTTCCTGACTTCTCAGCACACAGATGGCAAGATCAGCCAACTAGTCAGAAGGAGATCACAGGGGTCCCCTATGCTAGTACCCAGAGCAGAATTCTGTTGCACTGTCCATACTTGTATCTAGGTCACAGTCCTGAGTCTCAGTCCCAGGACGAACAGGATAATTAGTACACCAGAGCTTGCAGATTCAGCCATTCTGTAGAGTGTTTTGGAACCATGCCCAAAGGGCTGTAAAACCCTTTGACCACACAATACTACTGCAAGATCTACATATCAAAGAGATAAAAAAAAAAGGAAAAAACCTTTATGTCAAAAAATATTTATGGCAGCTCTTTTAATGGTAGCAAAGAATTGGAAACTGATAGGATGCCTATCAACTTCAGAATGGCTGAACAAGCCACTGTATATGATTGTGATGGAATATTATTGTGCTATAAGAAATAATGAACAGAATGCTCTCAGAAAAACCTAGATTTATGTGATGTGATATAACGTGAAAGGAGCAGAACCAAGAGAATATTGTATACAGTAACAGCAATACTGTGTACTGATCAACTCTGAATGACTTAGCTATTCTCAGAAATACAATGATCCAAGACAATTCTGAAGGACTTATGAAGAAAAATGCTATTCACATCAAGAGAAAGAATTGATGGAGTCTAAATGCATATAGAAGCATACTTTTTCTTTCTTTTTTTTTATTTTATGGTCTGTTTTCTTTCACAACATGACTTACATGGATACATGTTTTATATGACTGCACATGTATAACCTATAATAAATTGCTTGTCTTCTCAAGGAGTAGAGGGACAGTGGGAGAGAATTTGGAACTCAAACTTTTTAACTGTTAAAAAAATGTTTTTACATGTAATTGAAGAAAAATAAAATATTTTATTAAAAAAAGAATCTATTATGTGCAAAGCACTCTTACTTTTTAATGAGGAAGACAAAATACAAATGAGGAAGGAAGTAGGGAAGGGGAAGAGGGGGTTGTTGAGGTGGAAAAGTCCAGAGATCAAGCTGAGCTATAAATGAAGTGAACATCATGATATGGCAATCCAGGCCAGTGTCTTACCAATCAGGAAAGCAGATATCACTAATCAGCTGCCTCAATCTTTATGATCAATACTCCACTATCTGCTAAAATCACCATCAGCTCTTTTATGAAATGATAGAAACTGAAGAAAGGAAAATAATATGTACAATACATACTTCAACAACACTTTCAATAGTCTCTCCCCACAGAGATTACAGATAACATTACTTCTATCATTATCATATCTATCTTTATGAGAGACTCATGACCGATTAGTCATTTAACTTTTGTCTGAGTGACTGATTAAGATTTAGAGAGAAAGAGAGCATGAGGAGAACCTCTTTCCTGAATTACAGTAGCTCACCAAGCTAAATTTTTTATTATGAAGAAACATTATAAAGAAAATATTTTTGGCAGCTCTTCTGAGAAATCAGAATATGGCACTGCATTCTAGAATTTAGGAGAAAGAAGTAGTTAAATTAACAATGAGAGATGCTCTTGTGGTGATTCTTCTCACAGTTGAAACACAGTGATTTTTCTGTCTTTGTTGCATTATTTGGAACACTGTAAATAAACTAGATAGCCAGTAACTCTGATGATTAAGTTTGGAAGATTAGGGGTTCTGCTACAGAGAGAAATATAAGCAGATGAGTATACAGTTTACTAATTAAATAACTTGTGAACTAGGGTAAAAGTTCAGAGAATATTGAATAATTATTGAGAAAAGGATTGAAATGTTAAGAATTAATGAAGATATATCCAAACATAAAGAGTAAATACGAAAACAAGGGAAATAGCAAGCTTAGGGGTGAACGCTCAATGTCTGGTCAGGCATAAAGCTCTTCAATACTACAACTACACAATTGTAAAGACCAAATAGTCAAAAACTAAATACTGGATTGTACAGGTCGGGGAAAGGGAATAGATGGGTAAGGGGCACAGCCAAGAGGGTAGAGAAAGGAAGGTGCCTGAGTTCTCCCCAGTTTCCCTCAGGAAATTAAGCCTCTAAATGGATTCTGGAGGGAAAGACTCTACAGAGAGATAGAAGGAAACAATTTTCCAGCTTAAGATAACTTAGAAGGACTTCAGGAAAGGTCTGTCTCACTTGGGTAAAAGGGGAACAAAACCCAGCACAGACAGTGTCCAGGCAAGCCAGTGGGAGGTTCTTAGTCACAACACAGATCAGTAACAGAGGTTCCTCAGTTCTGGATCAGCAGGCCAGTGGCACTGCAGTCCAGCTTTGAGACCTCCAGTCCCAGAGGAGTGAGCAAGCCACCAGCACCTGAGGCCCAGTGCACAGAGTCAGTGACCAGGTCTCAAGCCACCAGTACAAGGTCGGGACAGTGTACCCTCCACCCCAAGGGCAGAGCTCAACTTCAAAAGCTATTAAGTGAAAAAAATTAGCAAGAAGGAAAAAAGAACCTTGAACACATAAAACTATTATGGTGACAAGGAAAATCAAAACACAAACTCAGAAGAGGACAACACTGTCATAATGCCTACATAAAAAACCTAAAAGAGTAATATGAACTGGTCGCAAGGCCAAAAAGCATTCTTGGAATAGGTCAAGGAGTTTAAAAGTCAAATAAGAAAGAGAGATGAAAAACTGGGGAAAGAAATGGGAGGCATGAGAGAACCAACAGTTTGGAAAAAGGACAAAAACAGACTTAAGAAAACAATTCATTAAAAAAATAGAATTGAGCAAAATTGAAAAAAAAATACACTGAAGGAAATAAATCTTTTTAAAAGAAGAATTGACCAAATGGAGAAGGAGATACAAAAGCTAACTAAAGAAAATAATTCCTTGAAAAGTAAAATTGATTAAGTGAAAGCTAATGACTCTGTGAGACATCAAGAATCAGTCAAATAAAATCAAAAATAACAAAAAAAATAGAAGAAAACGTAAAACACATCACTGGAAAAACTGACCTGAAAAACAGATCCAGGAGAGATAATTTAAGAGTTAGTGAACTAGATGAGAGAGAAGAAAGAGAGGAGAAAGACACACATACACTAGGTCTTCCCCCACCATAAAATACCTATAAAGAAAGACTCTCAACAAATTCTAGAGCAGCAGAAGCCACAGAACAATGGAGTGGAGGAGTTTTCCAGCCCAGTGTGACCTGAAAGGCCAATAGGAAAGGTATGTCTTACTGGACTCAGAGCAGAGCCCAGCCCAGCCTAGCCTTGGATGTATGACATGGTGCCAGGAGGATAACTTGAGCAGGCCTGTGGGGAACAATCCCCAGTGGCAGTAACAGCGGTCTGCAGATCCCTCAACCCACAGATGCCAAAGGTCAGTGAGAGAGATTTTTCAGCTGGCCAAGAAGGGAGCAGGGTCTTCCCATAACTCCAGCCTCAGGTGGCGGCGGCAGTGGCAGAGGTCGCATAGCATGGCAGCAGCTCCCACAGCAGCCTGCGTTCATTGTTGGATCGTTAAGTCCCTGGGGGACCTGAGTAGCTGATCTATACCTCAGCCCTGTGTGGCAACCCTGCCCCCACCTAATACTTCTGAGGGAATTGAGCAGCTGGTCTTTATCTCACACTGAATGGCAGCCCTGCTCCTGATGAATGCCCCTGGAGAAACTGAGCATCTTATCTGAATCTCAGCCCCCAGTGCTGGCTTGGTGGAACTGGAGATGAGGTGGTTTTGGAGAGGAAACTCTACTACTCACAAATTCTGGGCATAAAAGTTTCTTGTTGCTCGCAGACCAGTGTATACACTTCATTGTGTCACCTTGGAGCAACTGAGATCTTACACATCCCCAGAGTATACCTTACTCCTGACAAAGGATCCAAAAGTCAAGTAACTGGTTGGGAAAATGCCCAAAAAAGGGAAAAAAGTAAGACTATAGAAGGTTACATTCTTGGTGAAGGATATCTTCACCCATCATTTTGGATGAGGAAGAATAATGCTTACCATCAGGAAAAGACATAAAAGTCAAGGCTTCTATATCCCAAACTTCCAAAATAAATATTCAGGCCATGGAGCAGCTCAAAAAGGATTTTGAAAATCAAGTTAGACAGATGGAGGAAAAATTGGGAAGAGAAATGAGAGAGATGCAAGAAAAGCATGAAAAATGGGTCAATATCTTGCTAAAGGAGACCCAAAAAAAATGCTGAAGAAAATAACACCTTTAAAAATAATCTAACTCAATTGGCAAAAAAGGTTCAAAAAGCCAATGAGGAGAAGAATGCTTTAAAAAGCAGAATTAGCCAAATGGAAAAGGAGGTTCAAAATAGTTCTTTAAACATTAAAATGGAACAGATGGAGGCTAATGGCTTTACAAGAAACCAAGAAATCACAAAACAAAACCAAAAGAAAGAAAAAATGGAAGAGAATGTGAAATATCTCATTGGAAAAACAACTGACCTGGAAAATAGATCCAGGAGAGACAATTTACAAATTATGGGACTACCTGAAAGCCATGATCAAAAAAAGGGCCTAGATATAATTTTTCATGAAATTATCAAGGAAAACTGCTCTGATATTCTAGAACCAGAGGGTGAAATAAATATTGAAAGAATCCACTGATCACCTCCTGAAAGAGAACTAAAAACAGAAACTCCTAGGAACATTATAGCCAAATTGCAGAGTTACCAGGTCAAGGAGAAAATATTGCAAGCAGCTAGAAAGAAACAATTTGACTATTGTGGAAATACAATCAGGGTAACACAAGATCTATCAGCTTCTACATTAAGCGATCTAAGGACATGGAATACGATATTCCAGAAGTGAAAGGAACCAGGACTAAAACCAAGAATCACCTACCCAGCAAAACTGAGTAAAGTACTTTAGGAGAAAAAAATGATCTTTCAATGAAATAGAGGAATTCAAGCATTCTTGATGAAAAGACTAGAATTGAAAAGAAAATCTGACCTCCAAACACAAGAATCAAGAGAAGCATGAAAGGGTAAACAGCAAAGAGAAATCATACGGGATTTACTAAAGTTGAATTGTTTACATGCCTACGTGGAAAGACAATATTTGTAATTCTTGAAACCTTTTTCAGTCCCTGGGTAGTTGGTGGGATTACACACACACACACACACACACACACACAAACACACAGAGAGAGAGAGCATAGGGTGAGTTGAATAGGAAGGGATCATATCTAAAAAAATAAAAGCAAGGGATGAGAGAGGAATATATTGGGAGGAGAAAGGGAGAAATGGAATGAGGCAAATTATCTCATAAAAGAGACAAGAAAAAGACTTTTCAATGGAAGGAAAAAGGGGGGAGGTGAGAGGGAAAACGTGAAGCTTACTCTCAAGGAAGGAATATAATGCACATTCATTTTGGTATGAAAACCTACCTTACAATACAGGAAAGTGGGGAGAAGAGGATAAGCAGGGGCAGGGGGTGATGAAAGGGAGAGTAATGGGAGGAGAAAGCAATTAGAAGTCAACACTCTTGGGGAGGGACAAGGTCAAAAGACAGTACAGAATAAATGGGGGCCAGGATAGGATGGAGGGAAATAGAGTTCATCTTACACAACATGACTACTATGGAAGTCATTTTCAAAACTACACATATATACCCTATATTGAATTACTTGCCTTCCCAATGGGGATGGATGGGGAAGGAGGAAGGAAAAGAAGTTGGAACTCAAAGTTTTAGAAACAACTGTTGAGTATTGTTCTCGCATACAAATGAGAAAAAAGAAATACAGGTAATGGGGTATAGAAATTTATCTTGCCCTACAGGACAAAAGAGAAGATGGGGATAAGGGAAGGGAGGGATGTTAGAAGGCAGGGCAGATTGGTGGTAGGGACAATTAGAATGCTTGACATTTTCGGGTGAGGGAGAGGAGAAATGGGGAGAAAATTTGAAATTCAAAATTTTGTGGAAATGAATATTGAAAACTTAAAAAATAAATAAATAAACTTAAAAAAAAAAAGAATCAATGGACTATATGAAAGCCATGATCACAAAAAGAGCCTGGAGAGCATCTTTCAAGATATTATCAAGGAAAACTGCCATGATATCCTAGAACCAGAGGGTAAAATAGTCATTGAAAGGATCCACTAATCACCTCCTGAAAGAAATCCCAAAATAAAAGGAATATCATAGCCAAATTCCAGAATTAACAGGTCAAGAAGAAAATATTGCAAGCAGCCATAAAGAAACAATTAAAATATCATGGAACCACATCAGGATTACACAGGACTTAGCACCTTCTATTGTAAAGGATTAGAGGGCTTGGAATATGATATTCTGAAAGGCAAAGCACTTGAAGTACAACAAGAATCAACAACCCGGCATTGTTTCAGGGGAAGCAATGGGCATTCAATGAAATTGGGGACTTTCAATCATTCCTTTTGAAAAGACAAGAGCTGAATATAAAGTTTCATCTTCAAATACACGATTCAAGAGAAGCACAAAAATTAAACAGGAAAGGAGAAAAAAAACAAGTTATTCAAAAAAGTTAAACTTTTTATATCCCTACATGGGAAGATGATACTTGTAACTCTTGAGAGCTATATCTTTATTAAAGCAGTGAGAAGGGGTATAAACATAGACAGAGGATATAGACAGAGGGGTATAAACAGAGACAGAGGGTATAAGTTGATTCTGATGTGATAACATTAAAAAAATTATAGGGTGAAAAATGATTATATATAAGAGAAAAGGATAGGCAAAATAGAATAAATTATATCACAGGAAGAAGCAGAAAAAGACCTATTACAGTAGAAAGAGAAGAGAGTGAGGTGAGCACTGTTTAAACCTTATTCTCTTTGGATTTGGCTCAAGGAAGAAATAACATACACACTCAATTGAGTATAGAAATTTATCTTTCCACATATGGAAATTGGAATGGAAAAGAGAAAGAAAAGGGAGAGGGTGGACAGAAGGAAGGGAAGAAGTAGTAGGGAAAGGAAAAGGGAGAGGGGCTGAGAGAAGGAAAGGAAGACTGAGGGAGTCAGAGGTAAGAAGAAAAACAATGGGGAGGATGGAAAGGGTGAAAGGAGAGAGAAAAGTATAAAGAGGGAAGGAGAATAGGATGGAGGGCAAGACACAGTAATCATAACTGTGAATACAAATGAGATGTACTCTCCCATAAAAAAAGAAGCACATAGCAGAGTGGATTAAAAATCAGAATCCTAAAATATGTCATTTACAAGAAACACATTTGAAGCAGACACACACAGAGTAAAGGAAAAAGGTTGCAGCAGAATATATTATGCTTCAGTTAAAATTTAAAAAAAAAAGCAGGTGTTACAATCCTGATCTCAGACAAAGCAAAAGTAAAAATAGATCTAATTGAAAGACATGAGACACAAAACCACACCTTGCTAAAATGACAATGAAATAGACAATGTCAATAAAATGACAATGAAATAGCAATATTAATACTAAATATGTATGCACCAAATTGTTTAGCATCCAAACTCTTAGAGGAGAAGTTAAATGAGTTACAGGAAAAAACAGAAAGCAAAACTATACTAGTAGGGGACCTCAATCTTCCCCTCTAAGAACTAGATAAATCTAACCACAAAATAAACAAGAAAGAATTTAAGGAGGCGAATCGAATTTTAGAAAAGTTAGATATGATAGACCTCTGGAGAAAGTTGAATGGAGATAGATACCTTTTTCTCAGCATTGGGGTGTAAGGTGTTCAGGAAAGACTAGTACCTCTAGTGTGAAGCTTCAGAGCCCTTTTTTAGGGCTGCTTTCTACCTTTGGTGTCCAACTGTTCCACTAAACTCTCACCTGTAGCTCAGAAAAACTTTAGCATGTGCAGCAGCCAAACACCAGTAAACCATTTCTGCATATGGGTTAAACCAGGCTTAAGGTAAACAAGGGGTCTTAAACCTGTTTGTTAGGAAGTTGTCTACCTCAAGCATGTAAAGACTTTTCCTGGTGGAATGGGTAGATAAGAACGATCTGTTCCAACTGCCATGAAGGCAGCTAAAGCAGGTTGTGTAGAGTGCTTAGAGCTTGGTTAGGCATTGAAGACACCAAGGCTATCTACTGCATCTTGAGCCATCATCACTAGTCATCGTGACTCTATCCTTCCACTGAACTGTGAGGATTCTGGAGGAAAGAGTGAGGCCAACAACTTCGTGCAAGTCTGTTTCACTTGTTTCTTAGTCTAATTCAACTATATTTTTTCCTCTTTTTTTTCTTATTTTTTGTTAAAGGGAATGGCTCTCTTGGTGTAAATCAGAAATTAGAAATACATTGTATATTGTTGTGGCTAAATATACAGATATTCACATATACATAGACATGCATGTATACGGAAATAAAGGTGATATAAAAACAAAAGGTATCTATAATTTTTTTAAATAATCATAAGCCTCAGATTACCTCTCACACATTAAAACCCTGATACTAAACTACTCTCTGCCATCCTAGTTTTATTTTAAAATGTGCTTAGCAAATTAATTTTGAGCATTACTATTGATCTTTAGGCCTAGAAAATAAATACTGTTAAGTACATACAATATTCAAAAGAGTGTAATACAGAAATAAACCAGTAAAAATAAGCTCAATAAGTAACAGTTAAAGTTTCCACATACAGTTAGGTAAAAAATCACATGGAATTATGGGAAAATAAAAGCATCTTTGAATGTCAAATTACACAGACAGAGGGAGAGAGGGAGAGGGAAAGGGAGGGAGAGGGAGAGGGAGAGAGAGAGAGAAAGAAGAGAAGGACATTGCAGGAAGGTTCTGAAAAAGAATCAAAAGAAACAATGATAAAGTGTACAAAAGAGTAGCAACTATAAATTGTTTTGTCTAATACAGGATTACACAAAATGACTACCAAATTCCTGTAAAAGCTCTAAGGAGAGGCAAACCAGTGTAGAGCAAAATTCACAAGGAGTTATATACCATAGCAGGTAACAGAATTAGACTAGCACTTAGATTCAAAGATCTTTTAATTCCAATATTAGATAAATGGAAAGAAGGCAGGGAGGGTGAAACAGAGAGATGGAAGGAGGAAGGAAGGAAGGAAGGAAGGAAGGAAGGAAGGAAGGAAGGAAGGAAGGAAGGAAGGAAGGAAGGAAGGAAGGAAGGAAGGAAGGAAGGAAGGAAGGAAGGAAGGAAGGAAGGAAGGAAGGAAGGAAGGAAGGAAAGGGCTTATATCAGGATACTTAATACTTAAATCAGGATGAGACAATAAAAGTAAAACTATAGACTTATATACAATAATGCCAAAATATGATGTAAAACATTGGTAAAAAAAGCTATAGGAAACATATTAAAAATAGTATATACTAAGACAACGTTAAATCTATACCAAGAATGCAGTGTTGAAGGAAAACCATAAACATACAAGAACATGACAAAAATAATTTTTAAAAAAATCAATTATATCAATAAATGCTGAAAAAACTTTTGACGACATCCAATACACATTTCTGTAACTAAAAAAAAAATTAGAAACCTTAGGAAGCAATGGATCTTACCTTAACATGGTAAGTAAAAACCAAGAACCAATATTACACATAATAAAGCCAGTGCTAAAACAAGGATATCAATTATCACCACTGTTTTTTGATCTAGTTGTAGAAATGCTAGTCATAGTAATATGACAAGAGAAAACAAATCAAAAGAGGAAACACAAAAAAAGAAGAAAAAAGTATTACTTTTGGTAGATAATATGATCTACTAAAACAACTCTAATTAGTCAATCAAAAAAAATTAGCCAAACAATTCAGCAAGCTTGCAGGATATACAATAAATCCACACAAATCATCAGTATTTCTTTATATTACCAACAAACCCAGCAGAAAGAAACAGATAAATTTCTTTCAAAACAGATAAATAATGTATGAAATATTTGGAAGTCTCCCTACCAGGACATACCCAGAAACCATATTAATACAACCATAAAACATTCTTTACATACAGACCTAAATATACGAACAAATTGTACTCATTTGCCCATTCCACCAGATGAAGTCTTCACATGCTTGGGGTACACACTTCTCTAACTCACTAATGGGTTTGAGAACCCTTGGTTACCCTCAACCTGGTTTGGCCCATCTGCCAAAACAGTTTACCAGGGTGTGGCTGCTGTGCATGCTGCAGCTTCTTGGAGCCACAGGTGAGAGTTAGGTGGAACAGGTGGACACCAAAGGTGAAAAGAACCCTGAAAAGGGCTCAGCGGCCATCACACCAAAGGTACTGCTCCTTCCTGTTCAACACAGGTTGATGCATGCATTGCCAGAACTAGCTCAGTGTTTGGGAGGCTCCAAAGAAAGGTTTGGGAGAGAAGAGGTATTAAACTGATTACCAAATTGAAAATCTACAGAGCCGTTGTGCTGACCTCATTGTTATATGCTTGTAAAACATGGACAGTCTACCAGCACCATGCCAGGAAACTGAATCACTTCCATTTGAACTGTCTTAAGAAGATTCTAAGGATCACCTGGCAAGATAAGGTACCAGACACTGACATTCTTGCTCGAACTGACCTGTCAAGTATTCAAACTATGCTTCCGAGAGCGCAACTCCAATGGGCTGGCCACATTGTTCAAACGCAAAAAGTAAGCTTGCCAAAAAGACTATTTTATGGAGAACTTGCATGGGGCAGGCAATCACATAGTGGCCAGAAGAAACGATACAAGGACACTCTCAAGGTCTCTCTCAAGAACTCTGGATTTGACTGTGCAACATGGGAGACACTGGCACAGGACCGCTCAGCATGGCGTGCCCACATAAGGAAAGGTGCTGTGCTCTTTGAGAACTTGAGACAGCACAAAGTAAACGCAGGATGCACAAATTTGGGATATCCACCCCAAAAATTCATACAAACTATCTGTGCCCAACCTGTGGTAGAGCATTCCGAGCTTGTATTGGTCTGATCAGTCACAGTCGGACACGCTAAAATTTCACTTTACAATGGTGATGTCATTTTGGTCCTCTTCGACGACAAAGAACAACCACCAAATAAATGAAATGTTAATCACTCATAGTAGA